>JAIUJO010000212.1:599087-937739 GCA_023846275.1 Vanilla planifolia
AAGATTGGAAATACAATGGTAGACAAGCTTAGAAGCATTGATAAAAAATTAATACTAGTTCAAAAATTAATTGTTCTACATTTATAGGAATTTATACCATTCTAATAAGCTCCTCCTTCAGGTAGTCTGCATCAACTAATGCAGTATTCAATTTGTTGGATATAACACCAAATTCAATTTTTAGAATTTTATTTTTAACAATTGCTCATCCTTTTCTTCAACTACAATTTCCAAGCTCTTTCATCAAAGTGATATTGGTCTCCATCTCAAAAGCACTGAATATAAGCTTTTGATACTCCATCCCTAAAATAATACATGTGACTAAACAGAATGTACCAAGCCAAATCAATCTATTCACTTAATATAAGAATTCAATATCAACCATAAGTATACACTAAATGGACAAAGATCATGAGAAACTAGCTTTGGGGTTCAAAGCCGACTTCTTCTTCTTCTTCTCATCATCTTCACTTCTTCTTATTCTTCTTCTTCTCTCCCTCCTCTTCTCCTTTTATTCATCATTCGTTCTTCTTCTTCTTTTTCTTCTTCTTGTTTTCCCTACTTCTTCATCTTCTTCTTCCTCCTCTTCTTCGTCTCTTTCTTCTTCTTCTGCGTTCTTCTTCTTCCACTTTTTCTTCTTCTTCTTCTTCTATTTTCTCCTCTTCTTCTAAAACTTCAACTTCTATTTCTTCTTCTTCTTCCCTTCTTATTCTTGCAATTCTTCTTCAACTTCTTCTTCAATTTCTTCTAGTACTTCTCCTTCATCTTCTTCTTCTTCTCTTCTTTGTTTCTTCCACCTCCTCCTTTACTTTTTTTCTTCTTCTTCTTCCTCTTCTTTCCACTGCTTCTTTTCTTCATCTTCTTTTGGTTGTTCTTTCTCTCTTTCCCTTCTTCTTCTTCATCCCATCTTCTTCTTCTTCCTCCTCCCCTCTTCTTTTTCTTTTTCTTCTATATCTTCTTCTTCTTCTTCTTCACTTCCTGTTCTTCTTCTTCTTCTTCATATTTTTCTGCTTCTTCTTCTTCTTCCTTTTCATCATCTTCTTCTGCTTCTTCTTCTTCTTCTTAATTCTTCTACTATTATAACTATTACTTTTTCTTCCCTATCCATCTTCTTCTTCTTCTTTTTCTTCTTCTCCTTCTTCCCCTTTTCCTCTTCTTTTTCCTCCTCTTCTTCTTGTTCTTCTTCTTCCTCCTCTTCTTTTTCTTTTGCTTCATCTTCTTGATCTTCTCCTTTTTCTTCATCTTCTTCTTCTTCTTCTTCATATCTTCTATTCATCGTCCTCTTCCCCTTCTACTTCTCTTCTTCTTCTTCATCATCATCATCTCGGCTTCTTCTTGTTCTTCTCTCCTTCTTCCTTTTCTTCTTTTCATCTTCAACTTCTTCATCGTCGTCCTTCTTCTTCTTCTTCTTCTTCTTCCTCTTCTTCTTCTTCTTCATCTTCCTCTCTCTTCTTCTCTTCTTCTTCATCTTCTTCATCTTCTTCTTCTTCTCCTTCTTCATCTGCTTCTTCATCTTATTCTTCTTTTTCTTACTCCTCTTCTTCTTCTTCTTTTTCTTCTTCTTCTTCTTCTTCTTCTCCTTCTCCTTCTTCTTCTCCTTCTTCTTCTTCTTCTTCTTCTTCGTCTTCTTCTACTACTATTTTGTTTTCTTCTTCTTTTTCTTATACTACTACTACTTCATCTTCTTTTTCTTCTCCTTCTCCTTCTTCTTCTTCTTCTTCTTCTTTTTCTTCCTCTTCATCTTCTTCCTTTTGTTCTTTTTTCTTTTTTCTCTCTTCTTTTTTTTATTCTTCTTCATTTTCTTCTTCTCCTTCTTATTCTTCTTCATCTCCTCCTCCTCTTTCTTCTTATTCTTCTTCTTCTTCATCTCCTATTCCTTCTCCTTCTTCTCCTTCTTCTTCCTCATTTTCTTCGTTTTGTTCTTCTTCTTCTTCTCTCAATATTCTTCTCCTTCTTCTTCTTCTTCTTTGGCTTCTTCTTCTTCTTCTTTTTCTCTTCTGCTTCTTCTTCCTTCTCGCTTTTTTCCTTCTTCTTCTTCTTCTTCTTCTTTTTCCTTTTCGTCAACTTCTTCTTCTTCTTAATCTTCTTCTTCCTCTTCTTCTTCTCCCCTTCTATTTCTTCTCCTTCTTGTTGTTGTTGTTGTGTTTGTTCTTCTAATTCCTCCTCTCTTTTTCTTCTTCTTCTTCTCCTTGTTCATCTTCTTCTTCTCCTCCTCATCTTTTTCTTCTTTTTCTTCTTCTTCTCGTTCCTATTCTTATTCTTTTTGTTCTTCTTCTCCGCTTCTTCTTCTTCTTCTTCTTCTTCTTCTTCTACTTCTCCTTTCTCTTCTTCTTCTTCTCTTTATTTGTCATATTCATCATTTACTTCTTCCTTTTCATCTTCTTTTGCCAGTTCTTCCTTTTCATGTTCTTCTTCTTATTATTATTCTTCCTATTCTTCTTCTTATCTTCTTCTTCTTCTTCTTCTTCTTCTTCATCTTCATCTTCTTCATCTTATTCTTCCTCTTCTTCTCTTTTTCATCTTAATGTTGTTCTTCATCATCATATCTTCTTCATCTCATTCCTCTTCTACCTTTTCCTCTTCTTCTTCTTATTTTCCTTCTTCTTCTTCTTCTTCTTCTTCTTATCTTCTTCTTCATCTTCTTTTTCTTCCTCTTCTTCTTCTTCTTCTTCATCTTCCACTTCTTCTTCTCATCTCATCTCTCTTCTTCTTCTTTTTCTCTTCCCCTTTCTCTTCTTCTTTTATTTTTTTTTCTTCTTCTTCTTCTTTTTCTTCTTCCACTTCTTCTACTTCTTCTTCTATTTCTCCATCTTATTTTCTCCTTCTTGTTTTTTTTCTTCTTCATCATCTTCTTCTTCTTTTTTCGTCTTCTTCTTGTGCTTCTTTTTCTTCTTCTTCTTCCCTTTCTTCTTCTTCCTCCTCTTCCTCTTCACCTTCTCCTCCTCCTTCTCCTCCTCCCTCCTTCTTCTTCTACGACTTCCTTTTTCTATTCTTCTTCTTATTCTTCTTTGCTTCTTCTATTTCTTCTTCTTCTTCTTCTTCATCCTCTTCTTCTTCTTCTTCTATTCTACTTTTTCTTCTCTTTTTCCTCTTCTTCATTTATTTCTTCTTCTTCTTCTTCTTCCTTCTTCCTCTTTTACCTATTCTTCCTTTTCTTCTTCTTCTTCCCATATTTCTTCTTCCTCTTCTACTTCTTCTCCATCTTCCTCTTCCTTTTCTTTTTCTTCAACCCTTCTTCATCTCCTTCTTTTTCATCTTCTTGTTCTTCATCTTCATCTTCTTCTACTTCTTCTTCTACTTCTTCTTCTACTTCTTCTTTTGCTTCTCCTTCTTCATCTCCATCCTCTTCTTCTTCTTCTTCTTCATTTTCTTCTTCTTCTCATTCTTTTTTTTCTTCTTCTTCCTCTTCTTCTTCTTCTTCTTCCTCTTCTTCTCCATCTGCTTCTTCTTCTTTTTCTTCTTCTTCTTCTACTTCTTTTTCTTACTTCTTCTTCTTCTCTCCTCTTCTTCTTCTACTTCTTCTTCTCCTTCTTCTAATTTTCTCCATGTTATTCTTGTTGTTGTTGTTGTTCTTCTTCTTCTTCTTATTCCTCCACTTCTTCTTCCTCCTCCTTTTATTCTTCCTATTCTTACTCTTCCACTTCTTCTTCTTCTTCTTCTTCTTCTTCCTCCTCCTCCTCCCTATCTTCTTCTTCTTCTTTTCTTTTCTTTTTCTTCTTCTTCTTCTTCTTCTTCTTCCTTTTTCTCTTCCTTCCTTCTTCTTCTTCTTCTTCTTCTTCTTCTTCTTTTACTTCTCCTTTTTCTTCTTGTTCTTCTTCTTCTTCTTTTTGTCCTTCTTTGTCGTCTTCTTCTTCCATTTCTTCCTCTTTTGCCAATTCTTTCTTTTCTTCTTCTTCTTCCCCTCTTTGTCTTCTTATTCTTCTTCTTCTACTTCTTCTTCTTCTTCTTATTCTTCATTTGCTTCTACTTCTCTATCCACTTCTTCTTCTCGTTCTTCTTCTTCTTCTTCTTCTTCTTCATTTTAATGTTCTTCTTCTTCCTCTCCTTAATCATCTTCTTCATCTCTTTCCTTTTATACCTCTTCTTCTTCTTCTTCTTCTCTTCCTTCCTCTTCTTCTTCTTCCTCTTCCTCTTCTTCTTCTTCATATTCTTCTTCTTCTTCTTATTCTTCTTCTTCTTCTTTCTATTCCCCTCATTCTTCTTCTTTGTCTCATTCTTCTTCTTCTTCTTCTTCTTCTTCTTCCTCTTTCTCTTCTTCTTCTTATTTTTCTTATTCTTCTTCTTCTTCTTCTTCCTCATCTTCTTCTACTTCTTCTTTTTTCCTCTTCTTCTTCTTCTATCTTCTTCTTCTTCTTCTCCTTTTTCTTTTTTCCATCTTTTGTTCTTCTTCTTCTTTTTCTTCTTCTTCTTCTTCTTCCTCTTCCTCGTCTTCTTTCTCTTCTTCTTCTTCCACTTCTTCTTCAACTTCTCCCTTTTCTTCTCTTTCTTCTTCTTCTTCTTTTTCTTCTTCTTCATCATCTTCTTCTTCCTTTTCTTCTTCTTTTGCCATTTCTTTCTTTTCTTCTTCTTCTTCTTCCCCTCTACTTCTTATTCTTCTTCTTTTTCTTCTTCTTGTTTTTCTTCTTCTTCTTATTCTGCATTTGCTTCTTCTTTATCCACTTCTTCTTCTTCTTCTTCTTCTTCTTCTTTTTCTTCTTCTTCTTCTTCTTTTTCTTCTTTTTCATCTTCTTCTTCTTTTTCTTGTTCATCTTCATCTTCTTCAACACTTTCCTTTTCTGCATCTTCTTCTTCTTCTTTTTATTATTATTCTTCTTCTTTCTTCTTCTTCTTCTTCTTCTCTTTCTTCTTCTTCTTCTTCTTGTTCTTCATGTTCTTCTTCTTCTTCTTCTTCCCTCGTTCTTCTTCTTTGTCTCATTTTTCTTCTTCTTCTTCTTCTTCTTCCTTCTTCTTCTTCTTCTTCTTATTTTTCTTCTTCTTCTCCTTCTTCCTATCCCTCTTCCTCTTCTACTTCTTCTTCCTCTGCTTCTTCTTCTTCTTCTTCTTTTTCTTCTTCTCCTTCTTCTATTTTTCCCATCTTATTGTTCTTCTTCTTTTTCTTCTTCTTCTTCTTCTTCTTGTTCTTTCTCTTCTTCTTGTTCTTCCTTTTTTCTTCTTCTTCTTCAACCTCTTCTATTATACCCAGTAAAATATTATACGTTTAATGCTGAATAATTCAATTGTGGTTTGGATGATTTCAGATCGACAGTTAGGATGAGCCAGGAGCTCAATTGGAGGCTATTGGAATTTCTGAAATTTTTTGGGGATTTTTCGGAGCACCGAGGAAATTTTTAAGTAATTTTCCCTGTTTAATAGGATTTATTGGATTTTTGGAAATTCGAAAATCTAGTTAAATCGGTCTATTAGATTTTTAAACTGGAATTTAGTTTTTACCGCGCGTGACCGGACCGGAGCGGTTCAGCGAAGGCGGGGGGCGGTTCGCCGAGTGCGTTTGCGTGTGCGGTTGGATAAGCCACGGATAAGAGGATCGGACGGACGAGATCAGCGGTGGAGATTGACCGGCTGATCGGGTTTAAGCGGCGTTATTAGAAGGTCAACCGGCGCTTAATGGTTCTTAACGGGTTATTACCGGTTTAAGCTGGGTATTTAACCTGATTTGTTCGGCTGTTAGGGTTTCGAGCGGTGGCCGGAGACGAGGTGTTCGCGGCGAATGGCGATACTTTTTGCAGCCTTTCAAGGGGCTTTTTGTTGGAGGTTCGCGGGACCGAGGAGAATCGATTGGTACCGGTTTCGTTCGGCGAGGAGCAGCGGTTGGTCGCGTGCGAGCTTCACCGTCGCCGGAGAAGAAAGGTAGGAAATTCAGATTTTAAATTAGTTTTTTAGCAAATTAAAAATATGGATTATTTTGCAAATAGCTACCAGAGCATGCGAATTGTGGTTTTTGGAATTGATTAATGCAAAATTATTGATTTAGCATTTTAGGGTTTTTCTTTGGAAAATTATAACCGCCGAATTTGGAAATTTTACCAAGCATGTGTTGATTCGATTATGTGCTTTAATCATGTCAAGATAGTATCAAATGCTGAAATTTGTTTAATTTCATAGATTGTTAAAATGGGGATTGGATGAAACTTCGGCGGAAATTTTGATTGAACCTTAGAAATTAGTGGCATTAATGAAACATTAGGATAGTATGAACATCGGATTTTGTTTCTCTTTGATCTCGGTCGCCGGAAATCAACGGAGGAAACGGAATTTTCCCCGGAGGAATCGTCGGCTAGGGTTTCGCGGCGCCGGGCGGAGGAAGGAGATGGATTAGATTAATTTCGGTTTAGTTAATTAAGTAATTATAATTATTCAATATCTATTACTAATTTAAATGTTAAACGTCGGCTGGAAATTGGATTAATTATTCGGCCGGTGGGTTCTCGGTTCCGCGCGAAGGCCGAACCGGGAGCGAAAAACCGGTTCAGCGGGATTAGGCGCGGACGAACGGCGCGAAAGCCGAACCGGCAGCGAAAACCGGTTCAGCGAGATTCGGCGCGGAGGAAATTTTATTCGAAAATTAATACGAATTTTCGGAAAAAGGATATATGTGGAATTTAAAAAATTAATTCGGAAATTAATCCGAATTTTTAGAAAAAGGATATATGTTAATTTAAATTTTAATTCGAAAATTTATTTCGAATTTTGGAAAATTGAGAAAGGGCAGAATTTGATTTTTTTGGAATTTGAAAAAAATGCAGTAATTAGAATTTCGGGATTTTAAATTCTGAAAAAAATTCAGAAAAAGAGAAATTGGGATTTGAGCGATCTCGAAAATTCTGGAGATCCGTATGTAGAGAAAAATTTCTTGAAGTAGGAAAAAATGTTATCAGTGATGACAGTACAGTTGAAAACAGTCAGACGGAGGTATGGTACATGGATGCTACCAAAAACAGTCAGTACTGGTATAGTTGTGTTGCTTGGACGGCAATGGCATGGATTGAGTCAGTTTACTCAATGTTGCATATTTTACGGATTGGCATAATGGATCGGACTACTATAGCGCCCTATATGATGTTTTAGGGTGGTTGTGGTAGGTAACTGTGTGGTACAGACTTAGTTTCCACAGTATACATGTGGACTGGTATGCGCCTTGTTGTATCTGGACACATGTTGCCGAATCTTGGAGTTATAGCTTGGCAATGACTGTAGGGGCGTGGCTTCTGTGGAAATTGTTGGGAGAGGACTTCTTGGGACGATGGCTGAGTCGATCTCTTCTGGTCCATGAGTGTAGGCCTGCGCGCCTGAGAGTGCAGTGGCAGGGGTGACTCGCCGTGGCTAGCCAAGTGTGTAGGCTTGCGTGCCTGAGGGTGGCAGGGGTGTCTTACGTTGGCTAGAGATCTATGTGACTGGTTTTGTCTATAGTCTCCAGAAGATTGATTGACGAGAGACGATGCGGTGTCGGGTGCTAGGCGTTGTGATACGTGCGCAGAGATGGGCGTGTCCCGCTGGCATGCTACCTGGAACCCCAGAGGAGAGCTACTCTGGTGTGACTAGGGGTGACTGTGGTTGGTCGGAGTCTGGAACTGAGAGTGCCTTTCCACCATACATTGTTATGCTGTATTCCTATACTCTTGCTATTATCCTTCTCTTGCATGTGAATTTTACTAGCTGTCTTTCCTACTGGGCGTAGCTCATTCCTTTATTATCTATATTTTTCCAGCGGCTCGGCAGACTTGACGCCACCCAGATTAGGTGGGATCGTGGTCAGCAGGCTAGTGGAGGATATCTGATCTGTGATTTCTGAGACATTTTGGTTAGTGTGATTGATGCTATTGGATGTATTCAGTGAGAACTATTATTCTTATGTCAGGTATTGTGTGAGGATGAATCTGACTTATGTATCTGGTTGGATGATGTTGCACTTGTTGGACTTGGATCTTATTCTTGTGATGTAGTTTCCATTCACTGTCTTACTTATTGTTTTGGTGCTATGGTGTGTGGAGTGCATATTTATATATTTATTCTATGGATGTTATATATCTTTTTTTTAATGGTGAGGTCATTACATGACTATGGAACTTACCATGGGGGTTCATACTTCTATTAGATCGGTTCTCCTATCGGTATGGGATAGGAGTATTGGGTCTAGTAAGAGTAACATTGGGGCGAGTCCATCTGTTAATTCAGGAGTCATGAATCCTGAGTTGACGATGTACCCGGGAGATGGGATCCACATTGTTAAGGAAAGTAGGTGTGTAATGATGTGTTATATCCTATGTTTTTCGTAGGCTACTCAGGTTGGTATGGGGACGATCTGAGCTGTCTATATGTAAAAAAAAAAAAAAAAAAAAATGTATGCCAAAAATCAGCCTAGAAAAAAATGGGGTGTAACATCTTCTTCCTCCTCTTCTTCTTCTTCACCTCCTCCTCTTCCTTCTCCTTCTTCTTCTTCTTCTTCTTCTTCTATGACTTCTTTCTTTTCCTCTTCTTCTTCACCTCCTCCTTCTTGTTCTTCTTATTATTCTTCTTCTTCTTCTATGCTTTTTATTCTTCTTCATCATCAACATCATCTTCTTTTTCTTCTCCTTCCACTTCTATGTCTACTTCTTTTTCTTCTTGTTGTTCCACTTCTTCTTCTTCTTCTTCTTCTTCTTCTTCTCCTTTTTTTCTTCTTCTTATTCTTCACCTTTTGCTTTTTCCTTGTCTTCTTCTTCTTCTTCCTCTTCTACTTGTTCTTCCTTTTCTTCTTCTTCTTCCTCCATTTCTTCATCCTCTTTTGCTTCTTCTTCTTCTTGTTCTTGTTCTTCTTCTTCTTCTTCATGCTCTTCTTCTTCTTCTTCTCCTTCTCCTCCATCTTCTTTTTCTTCTTCTTATTCTTCTATTTCTGCTTCTCGTTCTTCATCTCCTTCTTTTTCTATTACTTCTTCTTCTTCTTCTTCTTCTTCTACTACTACTTATTGCTATTAATATTATTTTTATTGTTGTTGTTATTATTATTTTTATTATTTTTCTTATTATTATTCTTTTTTCTTCTTCTTCTTCTTCTTTTTCTTCTTCTACTTCCTTTTCTTCATCAGCATCTTCTTCTTGTTCTTCTTCTTCCTCTTCTTTTTCTTCTTCTTCTTATTCCTCTTCTTCTCCTTCCTCATCTTCTTCTTCTTCTTCTTCTTCTTCTTGTTCTCTTGTTCTTTTTCATGGGCACAAATTTGATTTTTCTTAGTTTATGACTTTCGTTTATGATTGCATTAGATGTGTCAAGCCATGCAATTAGCATCGTGTTGATGGTTTGATGTCATCTTCTAGCGTATTATTTCATGCTACTACAAGAAGTTCTAGGAAACTCATGGTCATACAACAAGGAGATTTTAGCAATACATTAAGCCATGAAACATTGGTTGATGTCTAGGTTGGGAATGAGACATTGCACACTTTGATAGGCAACCACACCAATACTCGTTTAACCTAGAAAGTTTCAAAAGGCATGACACTTTAAGCACATGGCTTGTCCATAAAAATTCAACATTGTCATCACATATAGGAAAGGAGCTCGAAATTAGTTGGTTGGCTTCTAGGATTTTACTTGAATAAATGAAGAGTAATCGTGCAAGAGAGGTGGGTGAGGGAGAGAGAGATAAAGAGAGGGAGAGAGAGAGTAAAACAAAGATTATTAGTTGAAGGTTATGCTTCCTTACTTCTATTTCTTTGTTTTAAAACACAAGCATATGAAAATCACTAACGATTCCATAGAATGCTACCGAGTATATTTTGTGGTACAACACTTGTTTGTTGTATAAAGAAAATGTTCAAATTAGAAAGGTGCTAAATTTATTTAAAAATCTTATCATATCCTATAATTGATGGGATGCTTCTACTTGGTTTAAAAATTGCGTTACTCATTCTTATTTGGTTATTGCTCTTATGATTAATTTGTAAAACACCTTATAAAATTTCTTAACTCTACTTTTTTCTAGATTGGAACTTGGATTGCAGAAATACCTCGAGACCTAGTCCTTAAATCTTTGCTAGATTTGCTTAAGGCTTTCTCTTATAGGTTTTGTATCACCTTTGTTTAAGTTTTGTAGTTTTTCTTCTCATGTCAAATTGCTCAACTTCATTGCTCTTCTTATGAAATCTCCAATCTTAGAGTGCAATTCTTGAGGAAATCATTGAGAACCACTGATGAAACTTTATGCTTGTAACTTCGTGTCTTAAACTTTGAAGCTCATCATCTCAATTGGCTATGTGTTTGAGCTTACTATCTCAAGTTTTGGGGAGTATTCTTTGGGTGCTATTTTCTCTTAAGGTTTCTTCGTATCCCTTCCTTATGGGTTAAAACCTCTGTTGGCCTGTAGAACTTTTATTCAAGGTCATTTAAACATATGACAAATGTTATTGGGACATGTCAAGACTGTCTTGTTTACTTTTATTGTTGTTTTCTTGATCATTTGTCCTTTTTTTAAAGGATTTAAATCTCTTTGAATATTTTTTTAAGTAATAATGGATTTGTTGGAGAGTGTTTAGGTTATTTTTAAATAGAGAATATCAGATAATGGAACTCATATTTTTCTTGTTCCAAATTGTTCTTAATTAGTCACCTATGGCATTTGTGCATTTCAGATGATGTAAAGTAGGACTTATGTCCCTCATATAAGGGTGGTTCAGTAATTCTAAAAAATCATATACTTTGATAGTAGAATTTTTGTTCCCATGGCAAGGTCACACATAGGAGATAATACCTCATAAAATTCCTTATGAATTATGAAATGCTCAAGCAATTTTAAGTTCTCTAGATTTATTAGTATTGATTTCTCTTTATGGCAATAGGTTTTGCCAATAAATGTTATCATTTATTTTCTTGAGTCGAAATAATATATATCAAATTGGTTTTAACTTTCTTAGCCCCTTATTTATTCTTTTTTTATGAATTTTCCCATATAATGCTGAATTGAATAACGAGCATGTGTTGTGGATGGATCAAGTAGATTAATTTAGCTATGGTAAGTGCCATCATTTCAATGAATTGGAATAGAATGGTCATTGAATCTTACCGTGTAATACAATAGAAATTGTTGGAAGAAAAGGTTTATATAGTTTTCATTTACATTAAACCAAAAGGTAACCATTGGCATTATATTGATGTTAATCATAATAATTAGACAAGTCTCCAATCTTCCAAAGAAAAAAAAAAAGTTCATTCCACAAGTTGGAGGTAGAAGTACAAGCTAATTAAGAAGCCTTTCTCTTTCAAATAATGTACAAGAATTGATGTAAAAAGAGGACTCACGATTTCATTACTATACAAGCAACCCATTGTCATAATTATGAAGCATCTTGATGGTTTATGAAATCATCCTTTGTAGCTAAAGGGAAAACAATGAAAATTTAACTCAAGTCAAAATACAATTCGATTAATACAACTATGTTGCAAATATTTCCTTCCAAAGGCACATCCCCATAATAGATTATAGCAAAATACAAAATTAGGGATGATAATATGACATAGTTTTTGAGTAAAAAATATATATTCACCAGCTTTCTTTTCTACTATGCAACTTCTCTTCAAAGTTTGCTCAGTAAGGTACTTCACTTTTAACATATTTGTTTTTTGAAATCAACCATGAACAGGACAATTACTGCAATGATGGCCTTAATTCAAGCAAAACCAACTTTTGCTTGAATATACATGCCAAAATTCATCATTTCAAGGGTGAAAGAATTAGATAAACCACCAAAGAGAACAACTATATATGCCATATCTATTACAACAATCACAAATAAGCACAAAAAGATGCAAGAACTACTAGTATTATTTTAGAAAAGAAGCAGAAAAACTGCATGATGTCTTTGGGAATGGCTAAAAGATTTTTAAATGAATCTTTTAAAGGGACAAAGTGCAAAGCAATTTCTCCAACTTCATCAAAGGCATCTGAGTTGAGTCAATGACTAACTCATAAAAATATGACAAAGTAATTGTTATTTCTTTCCTTTTTTTCACTCTAAAGAGAACCCCAAAAGAGGTTTTACAAGCCAAGCAGATCAAAATAGCTAGCATAAAAGTTTTTCCAAAATAAAGGTTTCAATGTTCCAATTTAAAAAAGAAATAGTAAAAAAGGAAAGATCATTTCCATAGCAAAAGTATAGTAAACAATGCATCTAAAAATTCTTGGAGAGATGATAGAAAACCAATACATCATAGACTACTCTTACAACTTATTGAGCTTTCCTGACTTCTTATTGTAGCTAAAAGAGAACCACAAAATACAAGGGAGTTAATAATAACATATTGAACACAATTCAAAAAACATTAATTGAGTTCAATTATTTTTACACATCATACAACTAAGAAAAAGTTATTTAAAATTTTCAAATAAAAAAATTGAATGAAATGTCACAATTAACATCACCAAAATGTTATTCTCTTATAAGAAAATAACTTCTAGAACAAAGTAAACAATCCAAATGAAATGAAGGTCAAGCTAAAGCATCATCAATGTGCAATGCATAGTTCTCTTGAAATGTATTTAAAATAAAAAATCTTAATTTGTGTAGCAACCAGCACCATCTGAATATAAACTTGTGGTTAAGTTGTACTATAAGTTTATAATGCACTATTTTGAAGCTGAAAGAAAAATTGCAATATTAATTAAAAATAAAGAAATGTAGTTGAGGATTAAAAAAGAAGGAAATGATATGAAGAGATACATCTACACATATATAAAGGGATTTAAGAAAAAAAGGATGCTAAGCAAGTTCTAACCATAAGCCATTTGTCTATTTTCTTCTTTTTGTTGCCAACCACTGCTTTGCTTCTCAATTGTAACCATTGGAGTAAGTTAAAGATGTTCGATGCCTTTACCAAGTTTTTCCATGCTTTCTTTTCTTTCTAGTGCAATAGATGCTCCAAATTATTTAATAGGTTTTACTGAACATCTTCCTAGTTGACTTATTTAATGTCAATTATTTGATAGTTTAGGATAAAATTTTGCTATTTTATATCATTTTTCTTATTTATATGTATTATTTCTATAATCGATTCAAATATGCACAATAGTTTTTAATGTTTATGTAATAAGTACAAGATAAATTGTCACTATTAATGGTATTTATGTTAAGTTTATCGAAGATTAATAGTGACTACCACACAAATTATGCTAAGGAGAAATCACATAGATTTGATATAACTGCATTTGTAGTAATAATCTATCGTAAACATTAATATTCGACTTTCAAAAAATTAAAATAGATTCTAAACTTCAAAAATGGAATTCTTATTTCAGTTGTTAGATCTATATTCCTAGAACATATTAGACTTAATTAGTTACTTAAAAACAAGCAAAACATATAAAACATAAGGGATTTGATCGAATTGCACTATCCCTAATATGTTAGAGTCTTCAGTTAATTAAGCAGTTTGCATAGCGATTGTGGTAGGAACCAGAGTCCAAGCAAAAACTCCTAAATAAATGAAGATATTCATTAAAAATTGTACCTATTTCATCAAATAGAACTGCACCAAGAAAAAACATACATCTTCACACTTCATCCTAAAGCAAGAATTCTATTCATTTGCCAAAGCGACAACATTGTCCAACTTCATCTGTAGTGAAGTCTTCTCCATTACTAAGGATTCAATCTACATAGGAAGAACACTTCAATCTATATCTTCACACTTGAAGCAATTTGTATTGCTAGTGCATAAAGGTGCTTAATGATTTGGGCTTCTATATAATCCAAGAGTTGACTCAATAATAGTGTATTTTAAACAAAGTCAAATAATAAACGTTAAAAAGGAATGCCCTTATAAATTAAGATGCCACTAAAGTTTATTTAATTTTATTTACTTTGATCAATATTGAAAATACTTAAATATAGAAAAAAACATCAATGGTCATGTGCTAATTAGAATTTCTTAGAAATTAGTCTTTTTATGAGATTAAAGGGATAGTCCATGTATTCCCATCCAATAAATGGAATCACTTTTCTAAACCTTTGAAATATTTAGGCACTTTAAAAGAGAATTTAAATAAATTTGCATCTCTAAACAATCTAACAAGCACATGCTCCTCTCTATAAATAAAGAAGAAAAATTTCTCAATGACAATAAGCACAACTCCAAATTGACTTGACCATGAAAGCTTATAAACCAACTTGCTCCAACATGGAAGAAATCGACAAAGAAATAGTCAGTATTTACAACATAAAACCCTTTATTAAAGGAAAAGAGAAAGTTTCCCATGTAGCAATTAATCAATAAACCTTACCAATGGAATTGCAATGGTTAGAAGCCTAAAGAATGAAAACATAAACTATGGAAGAGTAGCCAAAAACAAAATGACTATAATTGTGTTGTATCACAATTCTGAGGAAGGCAAAATTACTTCTTCTGATGCAATTTTTCAAAATTGTTTTAATGTGCATGACAATTGAGACCAATGACAACAGCGAGTGATCATTAGATTTAAAAGTTGAATTAGAAGTGCAAGGAAAAACTCCTAATATTCTTCTTAGTTGAGGAAGATAATGATCAATAGCCACACAAAAGAAATTTAGTCTACAAGGACTAACTTGATTAAATCAAAATACAAATCACTTCTGATAGAGAAGGCAATCAATGGCTTGATTGGTAGATGGATTTCAATCAAGGTATTGTTGATGGCGAAATAGTTATCAAGTGGAACATTAACTTGCAATCTCAAAGATAATCAATAATCATTATGAGGATGGCCCAAAAGAACTCCGTTTGTTGTTACAAGAGATGCAATAGCCAAATCTAAATGCAAGGTTTAAAAAAACCAATTGCTTCACAATTAGGGTTGAGGAAGTCTTGGTTTAAAAAAAGTGCATATTCTCCTCGTGCCCTTCAGTCCCTCTAGTATTTTTATAGATAATGGAAGAAAGATGTCAAAGCAGTCTCTTAGAATTTCTTTGATGCAAGTCAAAACTTAACAAAGATTTAACTACCCTTGAGGCAAAGGAAAATTGGTCAAGCTGGACTTAAGAATTAATCGAAAAAGATAATAGATGAAGGATTTTTTTTTATAAAAAAATCATAGAATAAGGAAAAACCACCCCACAAGTTAACAAAGGTAAAACACATTATCTAAGTAGAAGCATATGGTTCAAAAGGCCTAAACCACTACAAGGCACTAAGTAATGGTGTTAAATGAGTTAAGGTCTCTAATTAGTCCCAAGATGAACTCAGTCAAAAAATATGTTAAATAAATTTAAACTAATAATGACTTGGATAAATTCTCATAAGATTATTAGTACTAGCTAAGTCTATTTATTCTTATTTAGGTCTTAATTGACAATTAAAATACTAAAAATATAAAATAAATATCACAATTTGCTATAACATGATTAGTTGTTTCTAAATATTGACGTGTTTAAATTGAATTAGATGGATAATTTGGCTACTCTAATCTAATAAATAGTATAGCCTCCCTCGAAATATATAAGATTTCTAAAATGGCCATTAACAAAATACAAGGTCTCAATAAAACACACCCAAGGTCTCAGCCTCAAGTTCACAAGAAAATAAGAGAAACATTATCAAGAAAAGATAAAAAGGGTGGCCCCTTTTCTTGGGAAAGATAATTAGAAAATACAAGAATAGCTTTAATGACTTAGAAAACTCTTGAGAGTGTATCCTCTAATGATCTTTATTTTCTCTATAAATAAGAAGCCATTAGCAAAGAAGTACCTTTCTTCAGCTTTATGTTGGCTTCACAATCATTACAAATGGACAACGACTTGTTTATACATTGATTTCACTAAATAAATGCATAATGAGAACTAAACCAATCAATATAAGTGTTGACATAAAGCATATACATTAGCAACTCATAACGTGGAAATTATAATCAATACAGATAGTAGATCATTACTAAAGAATAAAGCTACATGACATGCAGGAAGCAAAGTTGAGATGATATTTCCAAGTGCTAATGGAAAAATAAAATATCAAAAGGGCATTTGGTTAAACTATAATGGCATTCACTATAATATTGTTTAAATATATTAGGAACATTATTTGATTACATCTTTAAATAATATTATTTAAAATTGTAATTGTATTTTGCAAATATAAGTGACGTCTAGATGTTAAATAACTTCATATTAATAATAACAATAGTAGATTATTTAGATAACCTTCAGCTAAACAATAAAAAATATTGATAAATGTTTGACAATATTAACATCTACATAATAGTAAGATTTAAATGTCAATACAATCTAAATAATATTGAAGCAAATGTCTCCGAAAATTAATGTGTTTTTTCAGTCATACTATTACAAGATATGGCACCTCATGCCTAAGATAAACTTTGCACACATTTTGGTTATCAAGTACATGACAATAAAGAACCAAATTAGCTACAATGGATTAGTTATTTCTAATATATATATCATACTTTTCATGGAAGCACAAATTGATATCCAATGAAATCCCTCTTACATTCTCGTGTTCTTATATGACAAATGCTAGACATATCTTTTTCTTAGACAAATGCTAGACATATCTTTTTCTTACAAAGAAGGGGAAATGAAAGGATATCGAAGAATTCTTAGAATTTATTACATAATATTTGAAATGTTACAATCTAGAAAAAAATAAATCATAAAGAAGACAATATAAATGAAGGCTAAAATAATTGTAATGAATGCATCAACAAGCGTTAACTTATTAGTCATTTTCTTTTGAAAAGGCCTAGGACACCAGGTCACCCGCCTCCTTGCCTCTAACAAAAAAATCATTAATTAATAATGATAATAATAATATATATTCAAATATAAAATTTAACAATGCCAAATAAATAAAAGGAAATAAACAAAATGACAAAATATGAAGCCAAGCTCTTATAGGTGCACGATAAGCTTAGAAATTGTAAACAACAAACAAAAGTATTGCATGATCAGAGGATTAAACAAAAAGATAAATACATAAATTAAAATTGAAATGCATATACATAACCAACAATACAACAAATACTTACAGTGCAAATAACTCAAAAAATTGCAATGAAAAAAAAGGTGACCCTTCACAATTGTTTGAGATAAAAATGTTAATTATGTAATATTCTCATAACTAAGGAGTTGGATTGATGAGGAGGAATACATGCCAGAAAAGCTAATGAGGGGCATAAAAAGTATCAAAACTATTAAATATGGATTCCAGCAATTATAAGATGTTAGTTGAACAAAGCCAATAACAAAGTGATCAAGGTTCATTTTGGAAAAAACTTTCCTTCTACTTTACCTTCTAAAATTTTGTACTAAGAAATATTCTACAACTCCATGTTGAACAATGGTTTTATAATCATAAAAAATTTTAAACTAATTTGTTTTGAAGAAAAATAAAGGCCATGCTAACATTGAATCTTAGACCTCCTTTTAGGAAAATAGGGTCAATTCCAAATGAACTGCAACTCATTGCAAATTTTATAACCTTTCTAAGAGTCTATAACATCAAATATTTTGGACAAAGACATTAAACATAGCACAGTTCTAGAAAATGAAGTACGAGCCACTTCTTTGCCTGAAGTCATAAAATTCTTCTTTACAAGTCATGTCAGGAATCCATAACAATGCTAGTCTTGTAATTAACATAAATAATAAAAAAAGAATTAGATTGCCAATCAACCAAAAGAAAAAAGCACAAAGATTAAATGAATAACTTTTTTCAACCCTTTCAAAACATAATATCAGGCAGCTGAGATTCTCAATCTTCCTTTCTTGTTCCAATATGCTTATCTCTTAACAAACTTTGGCTTTCTTTTCCTCCTCCAACTCTAGAGCTATTCACTCCTTCTCAATCTCACTCTATAACACAAAATTTGAGAGTAATCATGAAGAATAGTGTACCAACAAATTAAATGTCTAATTAAAAAACTAACTATGGAGCCATACACCAAACCTACAATAAATTGTGGCATAGATTAAGAATTTGTTCTTCAAGATGTTCAAAGCGAGAGCTCTACAACATATAAGCATAAAGTGATTACTCTTTTGGTGGCTAGTTGAAAAGAGAGGAAAGAAGTCTTTAGCATAAAAAAGAAGCAATAGCAACTTTCCTCAAACCTCCTGTATTTCCCTTTTTTGCTGCTTTAAGAGAGCCACATCAGACACAATCTTTTTGTTCAAAGAAACAACAGTTTTAAAAGTTAAATTGATATGTAAATATCTAAAGGTTGTTAATTTAAAAAAATAAAAAGAAATATACAAAACAATTATTGTCTGCTTAATTAAAAGTTGTTTTATAATATGAATAACTTGTAGATGAAGTACACCTCATCCACATAGGCATAATTTTTTACTTGAGGAACCCAGCTTCCAAACAACGGACTGCTTTTTCTCTCATCTGCATGGATCTACCCCAAAAAAATATGATTGATAACCTATATTAATCAGTTAATATTTGACAAATATTTCATCTAAACAACTAAAAGATCTCTTAGAAATAGCATAACCTTAACATGAGGACAAGCCAATAGGAAAATGATATGTCGTCGCTACAAAATTATTTATGAAGTTCTTTTCACTAAATTAGGCCAAACACAATAACACCCACCACTACACTTCAAGTCCCTATGTAACTGGTCAGATTTGAAAGAATAGCATGGTTGTAACAGGTCATTGTAGAGCATACCATACTAACTATTCAAGGGATTAAGAATGCATGATAAAATATGAAAAACCTCAGAGTGATATACATAAAACTATATAAGTTGCCAAGTGATTTTTTTATTAATGGCAAGAAGCATTGCTGTCTTCATCTAAAACCTAAAAGAAAAGGGCTTAAGATCAATAATACTCTTAAGAAACTAAAGTAATATGATATTTACAAGTTCTATGCAACCAAAAACAATCCATCATAGCAAAGTTTGCTTTTGTTTTATTAACTACTTTAAACAACAATATCAGCTATGTCCCTCTACTTAGCTTGTGTAAACACCTATTCTATTCCTAAACTAACCTTTACAAATAGTCATAAAAACCTCTGTAGTTAATATAATTGTACAAGTTTTTTTGTAAAGCAAAAAAATAATTTAAGAATAAAAAAATTAAAAACTACTATGTATATTGATGAATTGTATGCCTTTTGACATTTTGAAAACATAAATTTGTTCACATATAACACTAAATTAAACGAATACCTTGGCAACTTTGAAAGAACAACTTTGTGGCTTTGATGGTGCAACTTCGATGACATCGGAACATCGAGCAGTGTTCTGGATTGCAAAAGCTTGTATTATGACAAGTATTTCCCTCCTCTTTTAGTGTTGGCTTTTCAGTAATATGCTCTTAGAACACCTGTCCTTGAGAAAGTGCTCCCATTATGAGTCAAGGAGGGTTGCGTTCACCAAATTGCTCTTCAACTGAGGTTTTGGAGGAGAACAGGCACCGCTTCTTTAATCAAAATCAAGCCAATATCTTTGTATAAAGAGGAAACTGAAGTGGTGTTTGAAGGAGATGAGATAAAGAAGAAAGTTACTCCTTTCAAATTCACATTAATTAGGACAATCTCCCATGGTCTTCCATGCATATAAAGAGAATGATTGGAATTCAAGAAAATTAAGTTTAACTCACTATTCTCAACGAGGTTTCCAGATCACAAACACATTATTATTCAATTCTCGTTTGAAGAGGATTAGTTTCATTATTAACTGCATAGAATGCAAGCTATTGTGGAGCTCCAAATATGGGTCTTTAAATGGCATTGGGATTTTCAACTTAATTCCAAACACTTGTGAGCTTTGGTTTGGATCTCTTCAAGTATTTTTCTAGTGATAGCTTGTCTAATTTAACTCATATATCCTCTCAAAAATATATAAATGTAAGCAATGCAAATCTAGAATTCAAAAATATATTTAATTTTGAGCCTCTCAAAAAAGTGCCAAAAAACCAGTGTCCTAATTTATTTTTGAGTATATCATTGCAGAGGTATCATTATGAGGAATCTATAGATATGCGGTTTTTAGTTTTAAGAGGTGAATTGAAGAAAATAAATTTACAAAGAAAATATTAATAAAAAGAAATTATTTTAGACCTTTTAACTTCTTCCATGCTAAAGACTTAGTGCATATGTTTGGAAAACTATGGGAGAGAAGAAAGAGAGCGAATGCACGAAGAGGGAAAGAGAAAATTTGAAGCACAAGAAGGAAAGAAAATAATATTTTCATTTGAAAAAAAAGATTGAAAAAAGGAAAAGGAAGACTACAGGAAAGATATGGATTTTAAATTTTTTAGATATAACATAGAAAATAAAGATCTGGCCCACACTTTTTTCTTAAAACATGTATTAATTAATTTGAATGTCAAGAAAG
Organism: Vanilla planifolia; assembly: GCA_023846275.1. NCBI lineage: Eukaryota > Viridiplantae > Streptophyta > Magnoliopsida > Asparagales > Orchidaceae > Vanilla > Vanilla planifolia. The sequence continues at coordinate 619,400 of JAIUJO010000212.1, forward strand.
GGATGCATATGATTTCCCTAAGAAGTTGAAATTGCGGGGGATCATTACAATTTTTTAGTGCAATGATCATAGGAGACAATTGTTTAGTTTGTGTTAGTACAACCTTAGCAATTGGAGTTGGGAAGCTTTTTTTCCTTGGTGTGAAAACGTAAAATGATAAAAATTGTATTGGTCTTATCAAATGAACATATAGTATGATGGTTTAATGAAAACTCCAATGCATTTGAAAATTTTGAGAGCTCAAGTCAATTTGATAATTTAAGGTTATAATATTAGTATGACAAGATGATCATACAAATATAACACATGAGTAGATGTTAGTGATTATACTAATGCAAAATGAAATAAAAGAATGTCATAAGATAGTTTATAATTCTAGTCTTTAGTAAAAAGTAGTTCTAGTTAATTGAGCCAAATGCCTTGGATATATCAATATTTATAAAACAGACCATTTATGTTTTTTGGCACTAAGTTTCTAAGCAAGTTTTATATCCAACTTCATGTTAGCATGAAGGTATTACCATTGGTAAAAGCTACTTACACTTATTGGATAATGTTGGGAATGATGTGGAGGAATCTATCAGCCAAAAATTTTGGCAATGATCTTATAAACAAAATGCTAAATAGAGAGTGGTCTATCTTCTTGGGCAATAATTGTCTTTGCAATAAGCATGATATCTATAGCACAAATGTTGGTGCAAATCTTGTTGTAATAAAGGCATAAGTGACAAGGATAATGAAATTCCTCCAAATGATATCCAAACAATACAAGAAGAACTCAACAACAGACCCAACTAATTGATTGCTGCAAATTAAAAAAAGGATTCAAAAAACCTCTAGCAAGGGGCCCAAGATCCAACCAGCTAAGTAATAATTACAATTATGACAATAAGCTTTCTTATAAAATTGCCTTAAATTATGAAAAATGTTGTAGAATTCAACATCATCATGTTTGATCCCAAGTAAAGCCATAATCGTACACTTAAAGGACTTAAGTTGATCTATATATTGATAGATGAAGGAGCTATCATTGCACCATATAACATTCAAACAATGAACGATTGTGGGTTTATTCATTGGGCTAGAGAAGAGAATCAATAATTCCCGGGCAAATGAAGGGAAGGCGAAACCACCTCCTTTTAAGGGACGATGGGCTCAACTTTGTTAAACTCGAGTCACAATCAACTTGAATGGACAAATCTTATAACTAACAGCTATCACCATATGACCAACTCGAGGTTAGATGATCCCTCAATATAATGAATGGTATCTACGACAAGATGTTGCATGTGGCAAATGGCATGGAGTCATGTTGAGTACTATCACCACCAACTTAAAAAAGTTACAAGAATCCTTTCCCCACATATCAACAGTGTCGTACTCTTGCTTTACATGCCATAGCCTCAACAAGATGCATTTATGCTAAGAACAAGTATTTTAATACAATACCTAACGAGGGAATGAAACCATTCGCATCATATTCCATTGCCAACTCTAAAAAGATGTAAACACCACCATTCTAGCATAGCTAAAGTTAAGTTTCTAAACAAGGTTTTCTTGGAAAATGAATTAAGACTTTTAGACAATTGTAGATGGCTTTGGAATAGAGTTTCATGTAATAATTTGTTAAGGGAGAGGTTGGGAGGGGTAGGGCAAACATGGAGTGTTGTATGTATAAGAGGGGAGGTAGTCAAAGTGATTGCAACATGAAGGGCAATAAAGTGGATGCTAGTGCCATGCTTGTGGGAGGAGAGAGTGGGCAATACTTGTGCCTAATTTGTTCATTTAGAAAGGTGAGTTCTAGCCATGAAATTGACTTAGAACATATTTCATCCACTTTTTTGTTGTGCTTTGAAAAATTTGAGCACTCAAAAGCAAAACATATATGTAATAAAACTACAACAAAGAAGAAAAGTTGACTAATCCATGTAGAATAAAGATCAACCATTGTTTGACCAAGTGAGCTTAAGATATAACCTTAAAATCATAATGTAGTATACTTCATTCTTCCCTTGAGCCATCCAACCAACTTTCCCATGGCTCCATTTTAAGAAGCTTGACTACGTTTCCTCATCAAAGGAATTGTTTTCATCAAACATTGTTTCTAATACCTCTTCGATTTTGTAATCTTGAAAGAAAACTTGCAGGCATATAATAATTTGACTCCACCATATAATAGTTGTTTATGATTTTCTTAACTATACGTCCAACATTAACATTTCCAAGAACCAATGCCAAAATACTCCTCTATATTAACATAAATTATATATGGCATTTTTCCAATGTGAACATACCAAATATTTATAATTATATGGACAACAACAAAGAATTTAATAAACTAGTAAACACATGTATATATGCTTGTTGAGCTCATGTCCAATTTCTTAAATTCTAACTACATAATATTATTTACAAAACTAATAAACTTTAAATGATTAAAGGTAGCAAAAGAAATGAGATGAACTGGAAGCCTGAACAAAAGAGTTCGACAATGATCAAGGCAACCAAGTCCAAAAGATTGTGGATAGAAATCTTTAGAAGCTAAGACTAAGATTTCAAGTAGTGATTCCAGGTTGTTTAAGTATTGAATGCATATCAAGGATTTGTGGAGTTCAGTGACTCTGGCATTATATTTCTAGTTTTTCTTTTTCTCGTTCATTGTGTATGTTTTTCCCTCAAGCTACTATTCCATTTTTGCTGCTTTCTTTCTTTGATCTGTATTTTAATAGGGAAGATCATCTTCATTGTTTTTTGGAACTTCTAACATGTGGTAAATTCATGCTCTAAAGTATGGACTTCCTTCTATGAAATTTCTAGCCACATTTATTGTTCACTAATGTTTTCATGAATTTCTTGAGATCTCATTTGATCACTTTAGTACATTTATGGATAGTCCAATATCATTGAACCTTCTAGTACATGGATAAAACACATGCAAACTAAGAAATACTCTACCACACTTTTCAACTGGCTAGTTCAACAAATCAGGCAATCAAAAAATACAATTGCACCTTCTAAAACTACCTACTAGTTCAATGGGTTTCTTAGAAGTCTAGATTCTATATAAATGTAGTGAAGGGATGTGTTATGCAATTCAGAACCTATTTAAAACTAACAAAAAAATGAAATGGAGCCCAAAAAAATTTCATTAATGTTAATGCATCCCTTGGAAGGAATGAGTATTATTTTATGAATAAAGTGACAATTGAGCATGGCACGACACACCTGGATGTTATCTTAAATGAGTAAGAGCTGCTGCATAATCTTGGATGACTGAATAAACAATTCAGTCCAAGACTCAACAACTATTATAGATAATAAAATATATGTAGTTTAATTAGAATGTTGATGGAAATTTTTAATTTAGTTATTCAATGAAACATAAATGTAGTGTGTACAAAAAAACAAACTAGATATGAGACAAGCCAAAAGAATTTGATACTTTAGGATTTAAGTTAATCAAGAAGTACCAACAAATGATGGTGATGTTAACATCGACATGAGCAAGCTACCTTCATTGTCTTTTCAACAAAAATTATGAGAAGAAAATAGATCAAGGGAAGTACTATGCGCCTAGACCTCAACTTAATATAAGTTGAGCTATATACCTACTTCCTATCTTTATAACCACAAGTTAATCATCAAGGACATCCCTTGATAGCTTATCTCTATTGCATGAGTATGAAAAACTTCCCACTAATGATTATTAGCATTTATAATTGACACCCTCAACTAAAGTATCAATGGACTCTAACACTCCTTAATAACCAATCGATAAGCTTAGAAAGGTCTCAAGATCATAGATAAGCTTCATCAATTAAGTTTAATTATCTTTCGAAGCATGCTCTACACTGAGATAATTCATCAAGTGTTTTCTTCATAGTTTGGCTAATTTTGTAAGATGCATTCACAATTATAAAAAATTTTAACTTCCACAACACAATCCTATGATGTTAATCTTACATACAACCTCAATAATATCAATTATATCCTATACATCAAAGGCATGTCCATTTGGCACATGAGATATGAAGTATGGCTTTATTATAATGCAAAAAAATTGAAATCAACCTAAACCAACAAGTCCAGACACTACAATGTGCCTCTGCCTTCCAACTGAGACCACCTTCTTCGTCAAGAAGAATTTTGATGAATAAATCTCCACTAATTTGCCTTCATCAAAAACTCATTCAACTTCCTTTCTTTGTTTCATCATTTCTTAAAACAATAGCCTCCTCCTTGCAACAAAGGAGCTCCATTAGCAACAACCATAAGTGGTCACAATGTTTCCTTATTGCCATCGATTCCACCATAGTCAACTACTATGAGTTCACTTCCCTTAGCTTGCCATTCTTCCTTTTGTACTTCACCTCATCTTGTGAATCATCTCATATATTATTTTATGGTTTCTAATTTTCCTTTTTTAGTTAATTGATTAATTAAACAAAACTTTTAGTGAGGAAACAAAAGAAATCTATTGTATTGCTTTCCAAGTTCCATATTTACAAGAAAAAAATTTAAAATAAATTGTTCAATTAATTATCTAAACCGAATAGTGAATTCAATATTTGGTAAAAGAACAACTAATGGTGTTATTCATGTATTTTGAATATCTTGTTAACATGAATGTTGTTCTTAAGTAGCTCAGGTAGAACTTGGCTTGAGTAACTTTACAAATCTTTGGGCATTCAAATCAGATACGTGCATTCCAAGATAATGAGTTTTACCTAATTGTGCCTTTAATTATTTAAAGCCAAAGATGCTTAATAGTACTATATCACATATAGTAACACCTTGGTTGATTGTATGGAAGTTGTATTGTAGAGTACAACTACAAAAACTCAATGGACTTTCAAGTCAAATTTCTAATACCACAATATCCCTCATTGTTTCCAAGCTTAAGACTAACTCATCACCCAACACTGATATGCCCAAGGAAATAAAACATTTATATCATTCCTTTGAGACAAGAAAAGATGAAGATGCTCCAGCTAGCAACCAATTATAATTTGATTCAAATATAATAGTCCATGTGGATTATTTTATGCAACGAATGCATAACTTATTGCTTGATAGTTGTGAAATTTTGCATTATAAACTATCAAAATGCTGTTGTGTAGGTTATTAAGAAAGCATTTCAACATCTTCTTCATATGCATGATCAACATTGCTACAATTGATGTCAAAACAAGTGAACATAATTGCAGCACTCTTAAAAACTAAATACTTTGCATTTATACAGACCTTTGCAATAAGAAGTCCCTTAAACTTGGCCTTTTTTCAACCTTTTACAAGAAACCTAAGGAACCTATAGGTTTTAAGTTACTTTCACAATATTTCCTCACAATTTCATAACTTAAACAAGTTAGAGTAAATAGTTTCAGTTGATTAGATGATCTTATCTCCAATAAAAGTTGTAGCAAATAAAGTTAGGGATGTAATTTCAGTCACAAACCTTTAAATAAAATTAGACTCGACCTGGATGCTAATTAATTCTCATGAAAAGATAATATTTATGATCATGAAAATTTCATCTCCAAGGTGAATTTACCCTTTTAATGGGTAAAGTTGCTACACTTTTTTTTGTCAACAAACAAGATCTTCTAAACGAGTTGTTTTGCCTAAAACCCACTAGAATTGACAATGCTAGCATAATGTTGTATAATAATCTTAAACAACATAGCCTAAGTACTTAAAAATATTTGGTGATCAAGATGTTGTTTTGAGGTTGCATAACAAAAAAAAGAGAACATTTTTACTTAATGTGATTACATATTGTGAAAATGTGGGTTGACACAATTAGTGAATGAATGGAACTTCAGATTATAAGCAAAGATATTGCATTAATTTTATGCATCGTTTATGCTAAATTGACCATTCGACCAATGCATGGTGTGATACTTAATGTTGTTTGACTTAAGAAAGCTACACTTATCATAAGATGAAAAGATACTCATTTTTAATTGGTTGATGACTTCATAAATTGTTTTTGCATTTTTTTTTTGTATAGAAACTTTGCTTGCACACTCACGCAAGCTTGAGCATCAAACAAGTAGTTCCATACTTAAGTGCCCCTTTATGACTTTCAAAAAATGTAATCCTTATTTTTTGAGAAATAGAAAAACTTTATTTAGAAAAAAATTATTTTGAAAACCTTTTGATCTTTTTTTTAAACCAAGATGATTGCTCAAAAAAATAAAAATTTAAATCTCTTTCACAAAGACCTAATTCACGTAATTTAAATAGTTCTTATAATGAAAATAAAAATAAAAATACTATCAAATATCAAATTAACACATATAATTGTGACAACATCTCATTCATCAAATATTAACAAAATTATAACACAACCATATAAGCAAAAGTAAGAAACTATAAAGCTAATATCACTCTCATTGCTCCCTTATAATCTTATGATAAGTATACCACTCATTATTAAAGATTCTCATTAGTTTATTCATATATGATAAGAAAATTTTATGAGCTATTCATGTTTATTATATCTTAAAATCATCAAGAAGTCATGTTTCATTATAATCTCTTTTCTTGAACATGTTGTTAAAATGTACTTATAATTATTGTATGATTACCATAAGAACAAATATTGAGCCAAAAATCTTCCTATTATATGTCTTCATTTCGTAAAATTTTTTTGCCAAAACAAACTAAGCCAAAAAACTCGAGCTCAATAGACAAAAAATATCTAAGAAAAATACAAGGCACTAAAAGATTGGGTCATGACGTATGTTAGATCCCAATAACAAAATATATAATATCAATTGTAAGTTATCTAAAATGAGACAAATATATCAATGCAATGTTTCCACACTTTACATTATATCATTTTAAATTTTCTTTGTTATTATTTTGACTATTATTTTAAGCTTCCATTAGAACACAAGCCTCCTTCTAATTCAATATTTTTCTTTATTCAACCATTTTCCCTTTCCTTTCTATTAATAGTTATAGTTTAATCCTCAAAACAAAAGTTAGATATTCTTTTAAAATAAGGTTTCACCTCTAAATGACTTCTTTTATTAATATAAGAACCTTGTTCTTAAGTAAAATCTTTGTTTAACTTTTATAATCTCTTTTTGATACTCTTAAAAATAATATCTTTTTTACACAAAATAAAATATACTAATCATTCATTCTATCATTAGACTCTACCACTGAATGATACTTCAAAATGTGATAAGACTATTTGGCAACAAAATGACTTCATGTTTTAATATAGGAGCCTTGCTCTTAAGAAAAGTCTTTGTTTAACTTTTATAATCTCTTTTTGATACCCTTAAAAATAATATCTTATTCACTTAAATAAAATATCCTTTTCTTTTTGTTTCCTAATATAATGCAAATTAGTGACATATGTCCTACCATGCAAGTTAAAAATATTGTGCCAAATTAAAAAGCCATAAAGTACTTCTAGCATGTCATTACAAGTGTTAATTAAGAAAAATAAAATAAACAATTAATTCTCGTATAGACCCTTCCAAAATAATTTACATCTCTTTCTCTACAGCCAACAATTCCAATGCATACATGAAAGTCTCATCCCAGATTTTTCTACAGCCAACTCTAGGATAAAAAATTCCAAAAAAGCTTGATAAAATTCTCTTCGAGATATTTTAAAATGTGCTCCTCCAAATTTGATTCTACATTGCCTTATCACCAATGCCTAGCAACAATATTTAATACTAATACGTCCAAAAGAACTCTTTTGTGGTGCACACATGCCATATTATTAAACAACATTTCAATCTTATTTAAGCAGTTGTCTACTTGGAAAGGATCTATGGTGCATACAAGGTGTGGTGAACGTAAGCTTAACAATTGCTCCAAAGACAATTTTCTTGATTCATTCTCACATTCTTCTCATTTTTAGCTTGCATAATAGTCTTACTAAACTGTATCCCTGATATTCACTCCCTTCAATTTCCCTTGAGCTATTATGGCCATTTTGTTATTAGAATGATTCTCTTCTTCCCCACACATCTTTTTGTTTTTCAAACTCCATGTTGCACTTACTAAAATTTCAAGTCATATTCTAAAATAAATTGAGCAAAATTTAAATTCATATATATAAAAAATAAATCTCAAAACTTAAAATTTAATTAATCATGTACTTAATTCTCAAAAAACTTTCCTAATAAATATAAAAATTAATTCATAAATATCTTCTCGTAATAATTCTTTTCAAAAAAGTTTTCTCCATAATCAATTAATTATCCTAAAATTTTACAAACAATTTTTTATTCTTTCAGGAAACTTACATCAGGTCAAAGTGCTATACATTTCCTAGACATATAGTATGTCCATAAAAGGTATTACCCTCTACTTTGTGCAAATCTTATTATTCATGTATTTTACATCAAATAAACCTATCATACAAAATAATTCATGAACTATATACAATTCTCTTGTTGGCCATTATAAACTTGATGTATCGTATATAAAAATTCATGTATTGAATGTAATTGTTTGTTTTGTCTTTATACCCTTGACATATTACTAATAATTTTTCATCTAGTCCTTATACACTCTATACGCCATATGTTTAGGGGTGACATACCATACATTAAGAACCAACATATTATACTTAACAATTCAAGTACAATACATGAAGCTAGATTTCTATAGTTTCCTCATCTTTATGTTTTAGTCAATTATTATATAATTACATGCATTGTTAAAAATATTATAAGTGTACAACATAATTTAAACATGCATAAATTATATACATGAACAACAAATAGGTTATACAAGCTCCCAACTAGACCAGCCCTAAGATTATTAATAGGAGGGATCATCTTCTCTCTCCATAACGACTACCATTCTCCTATGTTTAAGGTTATAAGTCTTCTTGTAAAGGTTGGATACCCTCTTTTATTTTTAACTATTACATATTAAATTGTCCTCTTGCCACCCTATAGCTATAGTTTTTCCTAAATCAAAGGTTTGCATATAAAACTTCTTGGTCACATGCTTGCTCTTTCTTTGATCTCTAAATCTCAAACAAATTAACAATCATGTCTTCATTATTGTTTATTAAATTTATTGTTTACTTAGGAACAATAATTAATTTACCAATTGGGAGCATATTACTATTAGTGTTATCCATGCTTGTGAATATATTGTTATCTAAACGTCACACAAGTCCAATTCACATAAAAATTTGTGCAAATTGATTTGCAAAATATAGTGCTATTTAGGATAGCTCATTTTGTAATACGTGAGGTTTATCTCTTAAGGAAAAAATATGGCTTTTGATGAAAACACTCTCCTTAATTCAACGATAAATGATAAATAAAGTTTAACATATACATTCTAAAAAATATTAAATTTCATGTATGGTCATGTTTTGTTGTAATCATTTATCTTATATATAAAGAAAATTTAGATATAAATTGTTATGTGATATATATACTTGTGACTGGTGTATGATCTACAAGGATAGCAATTGATATGTAATGACATATTGGTTATTTATGTCCTTACTTTATTCACATATAACTTGTTGTCCATATTCAATGCATTTGACATAATAATTATTTATTTACAATATTAATTGTTTATACGAAGCTAATGATGCATAGTAATAGCACATCATTTAAAATAACTTCATCGTTGATCATATGGCCATGATTGTATGTGGGACCTAATGGTTAATGGTTTCCTTATTTCGTATAAAGGTTGGTTATTCCAATAAGATAGCCCAAGAAGTCGTCACTCTTCTATTTTAGTATAGTGGTGAACATCCTTCTAACCCAAACCGACATGATAATTATATTACCAATGATCTATTTCATTTAAATGGCAAGATGTATGACTCGACATATGAATATTCATAAATCATTCTTTGCATGAATGTAGTGGATCATGAAGCCAAATAGCTATATCATGTGTTTGGTTGTAAATGTTGTCTATTTAGCAAGTTTGACACATACGTATTGGATAATATTGTTGTACATAAATTTTGTTAAGATTTACGTTATATTAAATTAAGTTGATTAAGATGAATAATCAAAATAAATAATTTTAAATAGCATTTGAAAGTTGATGCACATCTTGACTTTCATTGCTCATGAATAATATACACGATAGAATATTCCATACTTCAAGTTTTTAATGTCATTCAATTGAATATGGTAGATCATTCATTCTCCAACACCTTGTCGTGCATGTTGTGACTAAAAGTTTAATCTACTAATTGGTTAGAACCTAAAACATTGCTTTATGAATTTTTTTAGACCCAATTTACTTGATTAGTAAATTGTCATTGGAGTATAAGTAATAAACTATCTTTTGATATTGATAGATTTAGGTGTTTTATTATATTTTCTTAATTACTTATCTAGTCATCTTCAATTTTTTTTATGAATAACATTATATTGTTCACATTATAAGTGCTTTTTATCAAATTTAATATAATGATGTGTATATTTTTTTAATTAAATAAGACTTGTTTGCTCTGATTGAAAAATTCTACTCTAACATATATCTTTTTTATTTTAATAATACAAAGTCAAATTAATTGGCCTTGATTTCTAGCTTGCTGTCAAAGTCACGGAATTTTCTCATATTATCAAGGTACGACATATAATGACACCACGATGATTTATCCTTTTATTTCTTCTCAAATAGAGAAAAATATGGGAACAAACAAGCAACATTCATAGAAATAACAAAAAAATATTCAAAATGCAATAATAGCAAAATGGACTAATTTAGAGCCAATTGTAGGAATGGCTAAAATAGGCACTGTACGAATTATTATAGAGGCATGAAGGAGCATAACATGAATAAGTTTTTTTTTTAAAACCAATTGAATAAATCACAAAAACTAGAACAGTCAATAAATTTAATATTGTTTAAATGTATACAACATATGTTTTGTTTAAACATCACTTTTCAATAGTACAAATCAGCACTGGTTGAAGTAGCATTGCATGTTAAAAGAAATTTGGACACAACACGTATGTTTTGCAATAAGTGACACCTAATAATTAGAAGAATTCATCCTTCAACTTCAGGAACTTATATTGATTTCTTAGTTTAAGTTAAATCAATTTTTATATGTAATTCATTTTTGTTAAATAATTAAAGTTATATGTACCTTTAGCTAGTTCATTTCTTGAAATTGTTGCATGATCTCAATTAGAAAACATGTAACATGTTATAACAAGTTGGTTATTTATATGTTAATTTTCTTCATATGAAACTAATTAAGCATATTTACCATTATACATGATACTTTTTCATAAACATTGGCCACTCATGTGATAAATATAATACATATTCCTCTAAAGATCATGTTGTGTAATACTACTATATCATTATTAATAACTGTATGCTTTATTATATATAAGTGTAATTGAATGTTGAATGTGACAATTAATGATAACATTTTTTTTATATGATTAGATAACTAGGTCAAAAAGCTCTCAGAGAGACAACTCTATTGTTTTAAGTTAGCGATAACCTCACTTCCGTTTTAAGTTGGCTATAATGTTCCTCCTATTTTAAGGTGACCACAATATAACCACAAAGTGATTATACTATATTTGAGTTATGATAAATAAATTTTGATGTACATGACTAGTTATATATATGTATAAATATTGTGTAGATATATTAGAATATTGATGTATACTAATTCTGTTTTTTTGTATCAAAAGTATAGTTAAAATTCAAACAAGCGTTTGATAAGTTGAAATTTGGTTATTCATAATGTTGATATTCATAGCTTATGTGGGTATTTATGTTTTTGGCATTAGTTCAATTGATATGTCTAAAACTTTTAAGTAATTTGAAGTAACATTCAGACATTGATGCATGCTTTATTTTTTCATTTATGAACATCATGAATGATAGATTTTATATACTAGTTTTATGTTTCATTACACTTATTATGAGATAAGAGACCATATTCATGTAGAAATTGTTATTATATATTAAATAAACCCTTGACATTCCCTTGTGTATATCTACACCCCAAAATTTATTGCTCAAGCTTTATCAAGAGATTTCACGTATCAGTAGCAATCGTCACAAGCCTCCAACACTAGACCATCTATTGGGATGAATATTAAAGAGTTTAGTTTTATTGATTGTCTTATTATCATTTAGAATTAGATAATGAGTAACATATTATTATTTCAAATATTATTATATTAATAATATGTATACTATTCTTTTGAACAAATGAAATTAATTAAGTTTATGTTATCAATTTTTCAATTTATTTTATCTATATAAACAATAATTTTTATTGTAATACAAAATCAAATCATCTGACCTGGGATATAGCACTCACTTATAAAGTCTTACATCGACCTAGGGCTCAGTATGCCCTAGCTATTGGTTTTTCCCCTTTTCTACCTATGCTTCGAATGCCTTCCATGCCTTAACAATATGATACATTGATTAATATTCCAAACAAAATTAGAGAAAAATTTTTTTTTGTGGAAAATGAAAAAATAAGACTAACATTGTCGTTTCACATCCATGAATTGAAGCTCACCACCATTTACCACGGTCTACTTTTAAAGTAAAAAATTCGAATATTTAAATATAAGAAGGAAAAAAAGAATTAGTCTTTCGAAAAATGAGGATCAATTTTCAACAAAACAATTGTGATAGCATTTCAAAATTCTTATGTAGGTGTTGCTGCCTATATTTCCCATACTCAACTTTTAAAAAAATCATAAGGCTAAAAAAAATATCCCAAGTGATGCAATCAGGCATCTAGCTATCCGCAGTATCAACGTATAGACTTTCTCAAGAATTCTTGATTAAATTATATGGAAATCATACCCAAGGAAAACAAATATGGAAATACCACTAAATCCATGAACAATGGATGCAACAATATCTTTTGCCCGGGCATAAAAAATTTCAACCGTCTTGCAGTCTTCCTTGAAAACCCTGTTTGAGGTTAAATGAAGAGGTTTGGGCCTCAAAGATCATTGGAGCAACAATATATCTAGAGGAGTGTTGGTGGTATTGGGTACTTAACAAACTCAAACACGGTTGAACGATTAACAAGGAAGATTGAATTCTCAGAGATCCTCCAAGCGCCCATTTTAAACTCTTCAGGAAAAAGACGTCATGCATGCACAACAACATATATCCGCTCCATTGGTCATAAGAATAGCATAAAGATATAAGAAAAAAATTCATAGTGAGCTTTCCCGCTCATCTACAGCCAATTCATAGTGTTGACTACTGAACTTTTAGAGAATTGGGTTGTTTCTCGATGGGTCTACGCCTGAGTAGATTCATTATTATTCAATCGCATTCAATCTGGTACAAAATGACATGATAAGGCACACCATATGTTATGCTAATTTGTGATCGATAATTTAACTTTTAAAAAATAAGTTAAATGCAACATGTTTTTATTCCTTTGTGTTTTATTGTGTAACATAAATTGATCCAAAAAAGTAGAGATCTCTATCACTTGAAAAATGAGATTTATATGTGGCCAACATCTTGTGTGCATGACTAATGAGGCTCACAAAGCGTAATTTTTTTTTTAATTTTTATAATTGCAGGTTGCTAACAATTTGATAAGATGATAGTTTATTAGGAGACTTTACTTCTTCATTGATAGAATTTTCATAAAATACAATCCATTAAAGGAAATATGCAACATAATGTGGCTAATACCAAAGTGACAATTGGATGTTGCATTATGTAATAGGGTTTGTGCAAGCTTGGTTGTAGCGTTTGCCTCATGTTGTTGTACTCGCATGTGTGACAAAACATTGGGTGCACTACAACACCGATAGCATACTATTTCCACATGTAGTAGCAAGTACATGCACTCCTTATTACATTTAATGCATGTGTCTATTGGGGCCTATAAAGTGCAGCTTCATTTAGAATGTTTCCATTACTAACTACTGGTGCGTTGACTAGGTGATGTCCTATTACAAAACTTGTCTGCCATATTAATGGAATTATTGCAACATGCAATTCACAAGTATTAATTTGTGGCATGGTGCCATCTATGATGAAGAAAAGTTGGATTATGTAATATGCACAAGGATTTGTGCATGTTATGCATTGTCCATAGTCATGTGCAATTGCTCATAATTCTCTAATGTGGTTTGTGACATGCTGTGCATGTGACTGGTGGTGTAACATTTTTTTTGATATTTAGCACTACCATGTCTTCGTTTTTGTGTAAGGTGATACCCAATTAAGAGACCTATCATTGTGCATGTACAAAGTGTCACGCTTTTTCGCCTGTGTGGGCCTTTGTGAAGTACAATTTTACTCAGTTTGTAGTGAATGTTTGGTGGTGCCATCTACTTTTAGCAATGCCCTTATCATTGGAGTTCTAACCATTTTGTTGTATGATGTATGACGGCATCCCAATGTCCCATGTGTTTGAATTCTTCACATGCAACATTTTGTGCTTCATTTGCATGGCTTTTTCTCACGATTGCCATATCTCAGGCGAGGTGAAGCAAGAATAAGGTGTCACTCTAATAGGGACTTGACACAACACAATATGAAATTATCACACTTTTCTTACTTCTTGGAGCTTTATTTTGAGTGATATTTTCCAATGTCACAGTGAAACTTCTATGGTGCAAATTAAACATGACCATGTGTTGGTAGAGTTTGCTATTACCTCTGCAAGGTATGATGCAAGGTGGAAAGCCTCACCCTCATGCTATGTATTCTTATGCATGCGGAGCCTTACAAGTGTGACCTATTAGTTGTGAAATTATAACTTTTTAAAGTGATGAACATGGTGTTGCTTCATGGCTAGAAAACTTTAGTGCACGTAGTGTGCTTGCTACATTTTCTTAGATATTGGAAAAGAATTTTGTAATTACTTGAGTCATGCTAAACAATCTCGATTTGCAAGGAACAATACCTTTTAGAAATTTTCATGGTTTATTGATTGGTGTAGGCCATAATGGATCATTTGTATTACTATGTTGTTTTTCTAGATCTTGTTGGTTGTCATGCCATGTGTATATTAGTCATGGCCTTCATCAATAATTAGGACCATTGTAAATTTTTTTAAAATCTTTCAGTCTCTTTTGGGCTAATGGGATTAGATTGGTTTTAGGCCACTTTTGCACAAGAGTTACATCTTTGTTGTGGTGCTTCTTATGACTTGGCTACCTCTTGGTGTTGTCAATTATTATTTGTAGGGCTTTGTCAGCAACCCAAAGCTTTTTAAGGAGGAAGTTCATAGCTTTCCTTCTTTTCTATAGGATTTGTATGTTCCCATTCAATTATGTTGTCAATGCCACACTTCTCATGTCTTAGAACTTTGTTGTTTGGTAATGCAATTTAATAGGTGATTTTCCCTACTCTGGTATTGGCATAATCATTGAAACCATGCTTTTATCTTCATTCACTACCAAGGAGGTTTGTCATTAAAGAATCCCATTATTGAGTGGCAATATTTCAAAACTTGATGAATGGTATCAAAACATGAAAGCGTTCATTAATCCTTTGTGAAGTGTCACCAGATGTGACAAACATGTCAACTATTACAGGAGGTGCTTACCTAATGCCTTATCTTTGTGTTTTAATCTGGTTGATCTTGTCAGAAGTCATCTGCTTATCTGAAAGATTAATCCATGCATGTGTAGGTATAAACAATTTTAAACAATGAAATAGTGAATGACTCATCAAAATAATTGTAGTTTTGTGAAGGAACATGCCACTTTGAAAACCATATAATTTTAGAGCTAATATTTGCATCGAATCCTAGCTTGTTGATTGGGATGCATTTATTAAGTAGAAGGTCGATGTGGGCTTTCACCTAGCTCCCTAACTTTTCATGATAATTTATTGTATCATACAACATGTGTGTATGTGATGCATTATTCAAATTTCAACCATATCAACTATTGATGGTAGTATAAAGGCCTACCATTGTGGTAATGGTTGATGGAGAATTTGGGTTTGATTTGAAAGAGGTAGCTTGATACGTGGCTACCACATCCAAGGAAGGTAGTAAGTGAGCAAATTTCACAATCATGCATGGTGACGTATTGATAATAGATAATAATATAGGATCCATAGGTCTAGTAATTTGAAAAAGTATAATCTAAATCACATAATGGGGATCCTTTGGAAGGAAATTCTGGTTTCAATAGCCACAATAATCTTAGCTCCAATAGCGTATGTTTAAGTTGAAGTTAAAAAGCTTTTAGTAATACTATTGTTTGGGTTGATCGATCTACCTTTTTGTGTACGTCCTAATCTTTTTGTAAATGATGTAATTTTGCTTATCTATCTTAGTAGTGCCTCCTACATCATTACTTTATAGAAATTAAATTGCTTATAGCAAGCCCATGCTTTGGATACATTATCTTGGTATAATGTCGTCGGATTTTGATCCTTTTATGATGGCCTTTGACATTGAAGTAAAGAGTAAGAGAGGCATTCATGTTCACACATATCTCATAGTTAGAGTTAAAATTCTTGAATTTACGAAAAAAATCATTGCAAAAGAATTTGCTAATATTTTTTTAATTAATAAGGAATGAGAGTTAGGGGTTTAAAGATGATCAGATACCACCGTAACCTTAATCATAAATGATACTAGCAAGGGATTGGTGGATGTCACTATTTAGATTCCATTAGCACTGTATGTGACATCAAAGTCATTG
The DNA here is from genome assembly GCA_023846275.1 of Vanilla planifolia. Lineage (NCBI taxonomy): Eukaryota > Viridiplantae > Streptophyta > Magnoliopsida > Asparagales > Orchidaceae > Vanilla > Vanilla planifolia. The sequence goes on from JAIUJO010000212.1 coordinate 636,052, forward strand.
AGTTCCTTGGTAAAGTAATAGCCAAAGTCTACAACATGCTATGTTTAACAAAGTTCGTATATAAAATAATTAAAAACACAAAATTGAAGTGATTTGGGAGAAGCATTAGCATGTCTCAAATAAAATCGTATAAAAATTCATGGTGAGAAACTTAGTCTTTAACATTTTTGCCTTAAAACTTTTTGGGGGATAAGAACTATGGCAGGAACAATTATTTGTTGTTGTCAAAAGTAATTGATTAACTACAATAATGATTATAATGTTACTTGGTTCAATCAATGTTCCATGGACATTAAGATGTAGGACTTTCAAAATTTCCATTGTTGTTAGAATAGCAACAATGTCCATGGTAGTAGTTGTATATGAAACCAAAGTTTTTCTAAGAATAGTAATAGATCTACCTATGGCATCCCATCTAACAGTAACAAATCTAACATTTATGTCATCATGAATAACTACTTCACGTTTAAATTTAATACAACTTATTGGAGGAATCTAATAAGAGATAACAAACAACTTGTCAAGACCACTAGAGCTCTCGTTGGGCATGATGAAAGAGTTATAGAAAGTAACAACTATTTTGCGATTTCTCCTTTGATGTGGAACTAAATTTTGTACCTTTTTCCATGTGCCTACAAATTCTTGTTATTCTAGAGGTACAACAAAGATAAAGCAGTACATTTGACTACATGAGATGTTATAGCCACTTACACATTCATAGACATCCAATTAAGAAACAAAGTAATTGAAGTGACATCCTAGTATTGAATCCCACCAAACATGAATCAATCCTTTATGAAGCTACTAAACAAGAGTTGTTTCATGATATACCACTCTCAGAAATAATGTTTCACATCTTCATTAATATGACATCACTAAGGACAAAGTTTAGATTTCTCAATCCCTCTTGCATGAAGCCAGGGGTATGTAAGAAGTAGAATTAATGCTAATCTCCGAAGCAAAATGTTTACTTAAGGTTGCACCATTTCTTCCAAACCCACACAACCTCCTCTTTTGATGTACATATACTTGTCATTATATATAGTCATAAGTCCAACACCATATCCTCACCCAATGTGAAGCCTAGAACATTCATTTCATTTAATTTAACCTAAAGAGAATGTAGAATCAAGAATGCCAAATTAGACGTGAATAACTTCTAAATCTTTTTGTGATCCAACACCCCATGCTCCTTGACTAGCTCTACTTCAAATATCAAATGCTCCACATCCATATTGTTTCTAGTATAGGGGGCTCCAATTTTGGGTGTCATACATGTATGAGATGCATTACAAGGCATATGAAACGTATTATTATCATAATGTACTTTTCATCTAAAGAACTAAACTCATAAATTATCTTTTTGAGTAACACCACACCTACAATGTTTTGCAATCAGCCTTAAATACTATGTCAAAAAACTACAAATTCCAAGCCTGACACATTCCTTAAGAGTTGTATTTCTCAATAAGCATAGTTTATTGTGGTATTATCATTTGAACTATTCCACAAATAACAACACAACAATATGTTTTATTCAATAAAAATGCAGCTTGGAATTAAGGTGTAGACTAAGTAATAAGTAAAAATAATAGTTAACATCGAGTTCATCATGACATTGTGGCCCACCATTAACAACAATTTGGTCATCCAACTTGGCACACCATTTTCTACTTGTTTACTAATTAATTTCAATTCTTTTCTCCAAAGTTTTTTTGCTATAATTGGTTTCTTAGATATTTTAAGTAAGCAAATGAAAATTTCAAGAAATCAATTTTCTACACATGTACTTCATCCCTTTACTAAATAACACTCTAAATTTGTTTAGAATGATCATCTCACTTGACTGTTGCCCTTACTACTGTATAATATTCTAAATATTCTTCATTATACCTCAAGTTGGTGGTTCATAAATCATATTGCCATCAACATGCAGAAGGTGTGTAATCATCAAAGAAGAAGGCCAATTCCTAAGCTCAGTCGAGACAACATGATCAAACTGACACTAATAAGCCATAAGAGATACTTAGAAAATGTAGTAAGGTGGTAAAGATTGAGAGGATATCCCTATCTTAGTTTCTTTAATCAATGATAGATAGAAAATATTAAACATAATCCTAAATCTTTGTGTGGTGATATAAGGCTTAATCTAACCACAACAAAGTGTAAGGAACTACCAATGTTTAAGCCTATCCAACACAAATTTCTAATTGTTCTTAACATAAGCATCATCCATATCTAATTTCAAATTTTCTTATCAATTCTTAAGCATATCCCTATCTAAAACCCCTAGTTATTTGCATCAATGATGGATAAAAAATGTTAAACATAATCGAAAACTTTTGTGCGGTGATAAAAGCCTTAATCCAACCACAACCAAGTATAAGGAACGACCAATGGTTAAGCATATCCAATAAAAATTTTTAATTTTCCTTATCATATGTCTAATAAAAATCAAATTTTATTACCATCAAACTTTCTTTGAAAGAAGACAGGTGCAAATAGGTTTTGTTTTCTCATTCAAAAAAATAGTATCAGATATAGCACGACATAACACAAAAGCAACTTGCTCCCTAACAAAGATATCTAGGAACATTACCTTATTTCTGACAACCAAAATTTTGGTCACTACTTTGTGTTAATCATATTGCAAAGGCTAATGAGCCTAAACTTTTTTTGTTTTGATGCTTCTTAAACTTTAAGGATGAATATGGCCTATGTGTCCTTTCAACATTTCGATATAAAATTGTTTTTAAAAAGTTATTTCAACACTATAAAAATGTCCATCTGTGTTATCTTCCAATAACCATGCACAAACTCAACTAAGACGCCATCCAAATAATGGGATTTATTTCTTTTATTGGACATCATTACAAATATGATCTTATCATCACTTATTAGAGTCACAGGTTAATCTTCTCTTCATTATTAGTAATTATCAAACTATTTTATCTTTTGTTATCTTCTAAATTGGTCTTTATCTTATACAAGTAAAAAGTATACGACTCAATTAGGAAAAAAACTGGCCAAAGGAATATTCTATTCAATTAAGAGAGGCTATAATCATTACATTTGAAACTCTTGATATAATTATCATAAATAATATTAATATTTCAATCAATCCAAAATAATTCAGATTCAATCTTAATTTTTTAATCAATATTATAATATATATATATATGTATATATATATATATGATACATACAAACATACCTGCATATATATACACACATAATTAAGATTGGATAAACGACTATTGCAAAATTTATATATGTTCATAGATATATAATATTAAATAATTATGGAAGAACAAGTGTGCAAATTAGTTGAAAAATATTAGAAAAAATATTCATAGAAATTATGGGAATGATTATTATAGATTCTTGAACTATTAACTTGATAAAGTAGCTTGAATATATTAAATATTTATTAAAATTTTTATTCGATAGTTTTTGAAACTAAAATATCTATCATATTTTTAAAACAACTTTTTATTAAAAGAATTTTTAAAATTTTACGTCTTTAGTACTTTTGAAAATTTAGCTAATTTAAATAATTTGAGAAAAAAAATTTGCTAAAAGATCTTTGTTTGATAAAATATTAAACATTTGACTAGTTCTTTAATAGATATTAAACATTCTAACAAGAAATATTTGTTAGTTTAAACTCAGCCATCATTTCTATATTTTATTGAGAAAACATTGAAACATTTGATAATTGATTGATGGCTAGTCTGCCAAAAATTGGATAATCTAATATCTTAGATTATTAATGGTCATATGGTTGCCAAAACAACCCTCTATAAAATTCAAATAAGTTTATTTAAAAGACATTAGATAACTACTTTAATAATGATATGATAATAATTAGTCCATCTAATAAATATTAAATAAAAATATGCTGAAAATTGAGTTCTTTTAGATAATTATCAAACTATTTGATGGAAAATCTCATTGTTAGCAACTCAAAATTGAGCAATATCAAAAGGCTATAGAAATGTTTGATGAAAAATTCTTATAATTATTAAATGTTATAACATTCAATTTGATAAATAGATTGTTAAATTTGTTAGCTCAAAAATATAAAAACTATAGAAAATGTTCAGATCCTTTAATGTCTGGTAAAGTCTAGCTTGGCTAATTGGCTATTTATATTTTCTCATTGAAGCATTGCTAACAAGGATTAAGGTATTAAGCAAGAATATGACAATATCTCAGAATACTTAGGAGGTTGGTAAGCTAAAATTGATAGCTTTTAAGAATTACAAACAAACACCTTTGTTCTATAAATTGATGCAAAAAACCCATTGCATTGAATAAATGCACTCACTACGTACAAACTTTGATATTACAATAAGAAGTTATATACCCAATTGTCGTAATTTTTTAAAGTGTATACATATACATTTACATATATATATATATATATATATATTTCACTCAAGTAATTTTTAAAGAGTTAATGTAAAATTTTGTTATTTCTATTATTGAATTTGGCTTAATCCAATTAGGATTTAGAGGTGTTTGCTTTGAGCATTGTGTGAGACGAGAGAGCTTATTTTATGAATTACTTGTAGAAAAGCTTTCCACTTTTAACCTTGTGTGGGAAGGTGATTACTTTTGGACTTTGTGTGAAGGGATTTGAAGTATTAAAATTTTTTTCTCTGGAAAAAAACTATTGCAAGGCTTCTTTGCCAACACTTCCGATAAAAGAAAGGAGATGTGATAGGCCCAAGAAAAATGTCTAAAGGAAAGATATAAATTTAAGAATAAGAAATTAAATAACAAAAAATTTAAATTTGTTCTTACTATTTTTCATTATTTTTATTTTACTTAAACTTTCTTTAATTATAGTATGATTTTCCTACTTGTTAGAGACATGTATAGAGGTTGTTGACTTGGGAATAGTATTCATCTCAAAGAATGAGTGTATTAAAGAAAATAACTTGTCACATGAGTTGCCATCTCAATAAGTCTGAAGTTTACTTGATGGGGGTGATGAGCAACAATTTTTATTATTTGGAGAATGATATTAGTAATCCTTAATTCGTTATTATTATCATGTCCATGGATCTATTTCAAGAATATTCTTCGATCATCCATGTAATTGTGCTTCCTTACAATTACATTACTACTAAATTATAATTGGTTAATACTATTTGTAAATATGGCTTGTATGTTTTAATATATGGTTTTATAAAAGTATTTTGAGTAATAATTTTTTTAGAATGGATAAAAATTTAATGAAAAGTTTTTATGAAAATACCAATTATTTTGAGCTTAAAAAAGTTAAAAAATTAAACATAAGACCCACCCTTTATACAAAAAGTCATATTATAATATGTTTTATATATATTCTCTCCCATCTAGTTACATTCTATTAATAACAAACTCAAAATATTATCTTTTAAATTTTACATGATGGATTAATTAAGAAAATATACAATTTTGTTTTATGAATTATTTACTAATTGAACTTGTATAAAAAATTTGTTGCTCACAATTTTTTAATTTAAATATTTTAATACATTTTTTTAATCATTTAAATGAATCCACATAATATAAACGTACGATATGTGAACCAATGTATTTTGGAAAAGAAACGTAAGACGTAACATGAGGTAATGCAGGAGACTTCTAACAATAGTTTTTATATTATTGACTTGATTTTTTAATACCAAGCTAATATTAAGAGATTAGGTTAGCTAACCTTGCCGTGGACTTGGTAGATTTTTATTTTTAATGATAAACGAATTGTTTTGAAGTTGAGTATATTGTATATTAGTTATCTTTTTATATGTTTCTATATATTATTGTGACACATATATTTTGTTTAATAAAATTGAAAACATATTTTCCCTTTTTTATGTAAAGTTGGACTTTACTGAATAAAGCTAAATTGGCATGCCATTCAATTGGGAAGGAAATTTAGAAAAAAGACATTCTATTCATTATCCTACTCAATTATGTAAATATGTTAAATTATAAACTTTTGATATAATTATCCCAAACAATACTATTAATATAATTAGTATAAAATGATTCAAATTTAATTTTAACTATCACAACTAATCTTATAAAACTAATGATTATCTAATACATATATCAAAATTATGACTATATAAGTGATAGAAGTGATTGTAGATAGATCAACAAAATATATTTATCTTCTTGTTATTAAGACAACTTATTTAACATAAATGTTGGCTCATATCTATATGAACACAATTGTTAAATTACATGGTTCACAAAAACTATTATATTAGATATGAAACCTAACTTTACATTGCATGTTTGAGTGATAATATATCAAGGCTTTGAAACAAGTTTAAAATTTAGTAGTCATTCTTCCTCAAATAGATAAATAAATAAAGAGAAAAGATATACTTAAGACTTTGTATATTTGATATTAGAGGAGGTTAAGAAAGTCATTTATCATTAATATTTTTTTAATAATAGTAGTTATCGATATTATTTTGAAATTGCATCATTTGAGGCTATATATGAAATGAGGTAATTGTGAACTCTATGTTGGAATAAAAGAAAAGAAAGTGTTTCATTGGATCCTTAGATTATTGAGAAAGCCACAAAAGGAAAAGAATTATTCAAGATCAATTAAAGATAACTCAAGATAAGAAGAAAAAGTACTTTGATGCAAAGAATTGATTAATAAAATTTCAACAAAGAGATCATGTATTTATTAAAATTAGTTAAATGAAAGATATTATAAGAATTCAAAAATAAAAAGAGTTAAAATTTAAGTTTATTGGTACATATTAGTTCTAAAGCAAGTTGGACAAGTGATATATTTTATTGTTTTGACTCTTTATATATCAAGAATTCATAATGTATTTCATCTTTTATTTTTATGAAGATGCACTCTAGATCCTGATTATGTTTTTAATTATATTGGTCTAGATAACAAAATTTAATCAAGCTTATTTAGAAATACAACTAAAGGTCTTAAACAAAATGGAGAAGCTGCTAAGAAATAGAGCTATTCTAATGATAAATGTTTCATAAAAATATCAAGTAGAAAGAAAAGCTGCTTGGGGAGTGTAAGCATAAATGATCGACTAATGCCAAAACCTTTCTAAATTTTAAGACAATTTTTATGGAGGTTAAGATTGCAATACCTCAATACATACATATATATATATAAATATATAAATATATATATATATATATATATATATATATATATATATATATATATATATATATATATATATATATATATATATATATATATATATATATATATATATATATTATAGTATATATATATATTATATACTATAAACGATAAATTAAGTAAATGAAGTTTTAATAATATATATTTGGATGTAATGTCATCTATTTTAAATATGAAATTTATTTATTAAAATATTGTTAAATTAACCGAATATTAAAAAGTATGTCATCATTTTAATTGAATTCAGAAAGTTTAATAAGATAAATAATTGAATAGATCTTCTCAAAAGTAATCCAAGGCAACGAGTTAATAATTTTTGAAGGTTTAAATAATTAGTAATGAATTTTAAGATATATAAAAATATATTTAAAGTTTTGGAATAATATTTTTGTGATTTCATAAATTAATTCCTCACAACTCAGCAAAAGAAGAAAGCGAGAAAAGTACCTATTTAAAAGAAGGGCTCAATCTTTCTTTGCATGTTTTTTCGTCAAGTCAAGAATATACTACGCGAAGTTGGTTTTTTAAAATAGTGTAAGCTTCCTTATATTTTGTCCATAAGCTTCATCTCATCTACAGTCTATTTTAACCTCCCATGGTAGCAATCCAATTTCACCTGCATTGAGCAAAGCTTTGCCTGCAAGTCATTGATCTCTTTATTACTTGCTGAAGCTTACTACAAGAGACTTCATCCATAGTAATAATAGTTGAGGAATCAGTTATTCATTGTAAGTCAAATATGAAAAAACAAATCAAGGAAATCTCATATCAAAATTATAAAAGCACAACTGAAGCATACATGATTTGTACTTGTATTAAATTTAATGCAATCTCAAAAGAAGAGGGAACTTTCATTTCAGATGCAATGTTAAATTAAAAACTAAAAACATTACTTTTGGTTTTGAAACATAACCCCCTTTTTTCTAAGGTTAGGCAATATAACCTCAACAATTTCTTAGAAATGAAGATGGAAAATAAGTTGTATTTATGATTGACATGAACAAACCACCATCTATTTAACTATTTATTGAATTAACAATTACAATTAGCTTTGTTCAGAAAGACTTACTAAACAATTGGATTAAAAAATAAACTGAGAAAGAGGAAGGAATGGTTTAAAGTGATAGAGAAGAGGGGACAGATGGCAAAAAGGAGAGAGAGAGAGAGTTAGGGAGGAATTAAAGAGCATTTTTAAAGCAGTATCCAAGCCACCCAAAAAAGGAGCTTGTTCAAAGCAGCAGTTCTACAAAACTCCTAACAAAACTTTAGAAATAATAGCTAACTCCTCAAATTGATGATTCACTGATCTACCATTTGTTTCACTCTATTGAAGTGATAACAACCAACTTTACAAATTAAAATAATAAAAAACATGCTTGAATAGTTAAAAAGACAATTTCATGTGAAACTACCAAATTCAAAAGAAAAAACTCATTTTCATACATACAAATATCTTCATTAGAACTCAAATAGATAGTTGTAAAAAGAAACATCACATTTATCACTTTCGCTCTAAGCTTTCCCTCCTAACAAGTGACTCACATCCTCAATGTCATGGTAGCTTGTAAAATAGAATATAGATTGCAAGTCACTTAACTTAGTTCAGTTGATTTCACAAAAATTTTGATAACTTATCTAACCATTTACAGGTCTCTAAGCCACGCACCACCATCCACTTGCATATAAAAAAATAACAACAGAAGCTGGACCTACTTGTCTACATAAATTACACTTCAATGCCTATTGTCGAATTGTGAGAAAAATATAATTCAACTCTCAAGAATCTATTTTGTAGTAGAATTGTCTAGTTCACATTGTCTACATAAATTAATCAGACTCAACATCATAATAATCTTTTAGTGGGATAATTGAGTATTGGGCATCTACACAAGTAATCTCTTAAAATTTTTAACTCTTTTTGTGCCTCTTTCCTTCTCATCATTTTTCTTGAAAAAGTAATAGAGTAATGAATATTATCAGCTTATTAATAGTACTAACCTTATTACCATGTCTATTTAAATATTTATATTAAGAATTTTGATAATACCCTATCAATCAATGGTCTGATGTCAAGAAAACTTCAATTGCATTAGCAAAGTTCTTTACAAGACAAATCGTATTTCAACAATCATTTAATATAATAAAAATCATTATTTTCCTTTCACTTAGAAGATTTTTTTAAATCATGTAGTCCCTTTACATGCCTTTCAGAAGCTGAGGTTTCAAATTAGGTTGTGGAGAGAGCCACATATTCTAAAGTTGAGGCATTTTGCTAAGTACTAGTACACAACTATTATATGTATCTTATGGTACTCTTCTAAAAATCAATATAACATTTTAAGCTACAATTTAAGTAACATGAAAGTACTATGACATTCCTTCATATACATGAGAACCTATTCAATCCTTTGCCAATGTTTTCAATATGGGTAACAAAACCAACTATATATTTTGGGTCAAGCCTTATACATAAAATAATATGCATAAGATTCCTATCATTGGTGGGTATGATATCTCTGACAGGCATTTTCACTCATGAAAATTTGGTGATCACTCTTTTCTTAATTTGAAATGACTTATAAGTGAAGTATATAATCCATCAATACTCCAACTTGCTTATACTAGATTTGTATCAGCTTAGTGAAGAGAAGAACAAAATGGTTTTAAGGATGTTTCGTTGTTTTACTCAAAGTAAAATAGTGGCACCACTCATGCAATGGAGGCTTCATAGGCTTCAAAGTATTGGTGATATTTTATTCATAGAATTTCCATTTAGTATAGGAAGGGTAATGCTAGACTTTTTTAGAGAAAAGGTGTTGCAAGGAAAGCTAAAATTCTCGCTGGCTAGTTGGCTAGGACTAATTCCTTTAAATACTTTTCTTAAGCTTTTTGACTTCAATAACCCTTAGAACATGACTTAAAAAGTTAAATGGATCACACTCATGGCATTGTTAACATGGAATAATGTATGAGGATAACCATAATGACAATTGGCTCGATGAATATCTCTCATAGGTTGACAACAATAAATATGATTTGAAATTATAACTCAACTAAGACACAAGATTTTGTCATATCGTAATATTTTTGTCATAAGCTAACCTTACTACTTTAAGATAGTATTTCTCATTCATAGTTTCATATCAATAAAACAATAATTTATCCTAAAAAGTATCTTGATATCATAAAATCTTGGTATTATATATGTAATTTAGAATTTTTCTCTTTATTTTTTATGTGACAATAAGAACTACTGTCTCTCTACAGCTAAAAAAAGCAAAGAATCATGTTTTGCTCAGAGATTCCATCGTTTAGAAATCACTCAATAATTTTTATTATCATTTTTAACCCCTGGTGTCATTGGCTCACCAAGTTTTGCTTGATTCACCTCGTACCACTTTGTATTATAAAAAGTATCATTCCAGCACAACAATATTAGGAGACAGTCATATTTTATAAAGGTAGTGTCCCTTTTTGGTTCTCCTATATTAGTCAAACAAAAACTTGTCCTTAAAAGATATTTATAATATAAAACTATGTTTCTATACATCTAGCTTTGATACATTTTCTATCTTCCAAATGTAAGAATATTCATACACTTATCTACTTAGAAATATACTAGGAGTAACTTCTTATCTAATAATTCTCTATCTAAAATATCATCCAATGTTCCCTCACATTTCTTTATCAAGGATGTTATAAGGTCATTATCTTTAGCTTTGTTTTTCCTTGAACTACATAGTATTGTTACGGGAGTTATCAATTCAATACCATAACATCACAATTTAACGTATACTTTTGAGATATTATTATTCTGTGCCTTATTCCATACTAGCCAAAATGAGTTTTAACCCATAAGGTGCATAGAAATCTACATTATTCTAAACTTAATTAGTATTTTTAGTTACAATAAAAGCTTTAATTCATTGTTAAATTTGAAGCTAAAATATGATTGTAGAGAAAATTTTAGGTAAGATACTACCAAATTATATTTTTTTGAAATTATTATTAGAAACCTTTCTTTTCAAATTAGCTCTAGAAAGAATAATCCACAATAAATTATTTTGTATTCTCAATAATGAATAACTATGAAAAAATGATTCTTCAACCCAAATACTATCATTGCAATTGCTTCCTTTAGCTCCTTCATCACTCTCTAGAGCATCTTCCTAAGCCACATTTATGACATCCATTGAGCTCTTCGACTAGTCACATCCTTTCATAATTCACTAGTCTTGACAACTAGTTCTGAACATGAAATGAAATTTCTAAAATGGGATTGCACTGCACTCCAACACAATTTTAAGAGGTTGCACCACTAGATTTCATTCAATTGCAATGTTGGAAGGATTGACCTCAACTATTTGAAAGAATATGCAAGCAAACATTGTCTTTAACTTTCTTAAAGAGAAAATGAGTCATTCCACATTCCAAATTTCTTTTTTGTGGCATTTCCATAAACTTTTAAGTGTATCATTCAAATCTTATTAAAACTATTGTGCACTACATTGCACTAATCCCTTGATACTTTTAATTGTGTTAATTTGGAAGTCTTCATAGAATGGGCTTTAAGGACTAAATCCCAAATTACATATTGAATAGACTTCAACCAGCAGAAACATGACCTAGCATGTTCAAAGAAAACAAGACATAGAAGAGACTTTCATCCTATATTTTAAAATATCATGAATGTTACACTCAAAAGAGTTGTCAAATGGCCCTATTTATGATACTATAAACAACATATCATTGTACAAATTTCTCAAATTCCAATTTCTTATGAGAACTTCAATTTGTCATATCAGGATAGTATTTTTTTCATTCAAAAGCAAGCAACCACCATTGAAGTATGAGTTTCTTGAACCAATCTGAACTAATCCTCATTACAAGGCATGCAAAGTTGTATCACTTAATAGAGAAGGCCTTCACCTAAGTGAAAATTAGATAGCTTTCATTGTTTTCTCGTTTGATCAATCCCCATTAAAGTAAATGACCTCCTTATCTCTCAACACATACTCCTTGTGCATCTTTAGATAGACCCACTTCACAAAACTTAAACAAAAATTTCTTACTGCTTGTTTCAAATGAAAGCCAACCAATGTGCTCCTTTCCTATATGTTATGATAATGTTGAATTGTTATGGATAGGCCATGTGCTAAATGTGTCATGCCTTTTGAAACTTGCTAGGTTTTATAAGTATTGGAGTGGTTGTCTATCAAAGTATGCAATATTTCATTCTCAAGAAAGATGGCAACCAATGTTTCATGGATTGATGTAATGCTAAAATCTTCTTGTTGTACAACCATGAATTTCCTTGAGCTTTTTGTAGTAGCATGTAATAATATGCTAGAAGATGTCCTCAAACCATCTACATGATGCTAATTGCATGGCTTCACACATCTAATGCAATCTTATAAGAAAGTCATAAGCTAGGAAAAATCAAACATGTGCCCATAATTTATCCTTTAACAGGGGAAGAGTATGATTTTTTCTCTTAAACTTCAATTTTACTTTTGTTAGTATGTGCAATGGTATGACAATCTCAATGAAGTTATTAATGAATCATAAAGCTAGTAGCATGCCTCCATGATGATCCTTTTACCTCTATAACATTATTTGGTTTTGAACATTCTCATATGACTTGTACCAAAATTGCATCAATTTTTCATTTTCCATTTCTGGCCTTGTTCACTGATAAATCAAGATCATTTGCTTCAATTTGTATAATGTTAGGCTAAGTTTGCACCTTTGGAATGACTTGTCAGATAAACTAGTTTTTCTTCATTCATAGGCATTTTGCATTAACAAGTTTTGGTGTCACTCTTATCAAATTCTTTCTTTCTTCCTCCTTTGTTTTCTATCTCTCTATTCTCCTCAAAATAACTTGAACCATCCCACATGTAGTTCCATTAGACTTGCTCATGCACATGCTCTTGACCACATTCTAGTGTTAATACTATGCATACTCAATATATAGCATACTCAAATTATGCTGGCATAATGCTAAAAATTAATCTTCAAGAATAATATACCTTTGAGAGGACCATCAATATCCTAATACAAAATTATGATCATAAAAGTCAAGGCAGTAATTAACATCAACCATAGCCAGTATGATGAAAAAATTAAAAAATAACAAAAAATGTTAATAAAAATAAATCATTTCAAAAACAAGAGGCTCTCACTGCACTTAATATAGTGGACATACTTTTAGTAAAATTAGTGTACTACATTTCCTTTAAGCTAATTGGAAATTCTACAAAATTTCCAACCAAATTTCTAAGCTACATATCATGGGTTCACTGTCATAGATTTTTAATGTTATATTCACATTGCAAAAGTATAAACCACCACAGTTGCACTCTGATTCACAAATACCTAGGATAGATTCTTTGTAAGACAAACAATTTCATCATTTGATATCTTGAGTTTCTAAGTCAAAGTTTTCTCTTTAGAGCTTGTAGTGGATTTTATAACCTCAAGTACTAAAAGAGCATTTTTACATTGCTAATCCAATCAATGAATAAGTATATGAATTAAAAAGTGTAGTGAAAAGAAGAACAGTTTCAATGTCATATGCATTATTTGAATAATTATAGTATTGAGACAATGTCTTCCTTTTGTCTTTATATATAGCTAAGAGAATCTTCTGAACTTCTAAAAGTAGCTTTTAATTCATATATACTTCGTTCCTGATAGATAAAATAGATTCAAGTTCTAAAATAGGATATCAAAACCACTAGATGGTTGAGTACAATGGCAAAGAAACTTAGAAGCATTGATAAGAAATTAACACTAGTTCAAAAATTTATTATTCTTCAATTATAAGGATTTATACCATTCTAACAAGGTCCTCCTTCAATAGTTCTGCATCAACTAATATAATATTCAATTTGCTAGACATAACATCTAATTCAATTTCTAAAATTTCATTTTCAACAACCACTTCTTCCTTTCTCCAATTGTAATTTCCAAAGCCTCTTTCATCAAAGTGATATCAGCCTCCTTCTCAAATGCCCTGGATACAAGCATTTGATACTCATCCTAAAACAATAAATGCGACAAACATAATGTACCAAACTAAATCAAATCTATTCACTTAATATATGGAATATAATATCAACAACAAGTATATATTAATCAAACAAAGACCATAGAGAAAATAAGCTTTGGAGTTCAGAAACCTCGTCCATATGCTCAGGCCTAGCTCAATAATGTTCACGTTTTTGTGAAGTGTACTAAAACGTTAAGAAACAAGCCTTTGTTCTTCTAGTTGCATCTCATATGCTTACTATATTACATCTTGCATTGTTGCTAGTTACTAACTAGCTAATAAATTAACTAGCAATTACTTAGGGGGTAGTATAAATAGAACACAACCATACCTCCATATCTAATATTTTCCTACAATTTTTTTGGGATACAACATTTTACTCATGCTTCAACATAGTGCATTCTAGTAAAACTCATTGACCATGCAAGCTCTTAACTTCTCGTCTGATTTGAGCTTTCTCACTCTAAAAAAGGAAATGTTCACCATTAATGAAGAAAATAAAAAACCACAAATTAACACATCTGTGGCAATAATAATTACCTCAAGCTTTACTTTGTCTTGGAATGTTTTCTTTAGTTTTCTTTTGATATCCTTGAATTTTTATTTTATCTTTTCCTTTCCCAGAGATTCTTTCCCTCTAGGAAGAGAGGAAGATGTCTAACACTTTTTTTTAAGAGAGCAAATTTGAGAAAGTAGCTCTTCCTTCTCCATATCATCTTGAAGGCTTTTTTCCTACAACATCGACATGGATCAATAATAGAATGGAAACATCATCCTAAAAAAATAAAAAAAAGGGAAAGACTTTATTTAGCTAACCACGGCAATCTTCTCCCTATTTTCATAACAACACTTGAGCTTATGAATTTGTTTCTGATGTTGACATACTTGGTCACCCAATAGATTCTACATTTGACTGAATTTATGGTGTATTTTTACTGGAGAAATAAAAATCAAGATCATCATATCGTACCCTCTTAAACTTAAGTTCCACAATTTTCTTGATGATAGATCTATTGACACAGTTGTCACCTAAAATAAGGGACTTAATTGTGCCACACACTCCATGGGAATGGTCTTAAGACTCTAAAAGCATAACATAATAGAATATGAAATTATGTAGTTTATGGAAACAAAATTATTATCGGACAAGGGGAGAGTTTAGTAGGTATTCAAACTGATATAAATCAGTTTTTATGTTTAAAGGTAATACAAATGTAATGATCATCGTGTAAGATTTTTTCTTTAACAACTATAATTATCAACATGTAATGCTTATCATATAGCCTTTATGAAGAGAGTAACAAGTGGATATAGATGTGACGATAATTTGCACGTCACAAAAAGTGAGATATGAATCACAATTAGAAACAACAATTAAATATCATAAGAACAATGAGATATAATAGACATATATATTATGTAGAAGAAGTGGGGCGCATTATTAGAGCACTCCTTAGGCAACCAAGAGGCATCAAATTTGACAACAAATCATTTAAACATACAAAAGACAAGTTTCTTAAAATCAAGTCATTTTCATCAAACCTATTAGTAGAGCTTATGCTACAAAAATATGAAAGAGACAAATTTGAAAGTAGTTAGTTAGGATTTTAAACCAGGACAAGCAAGCTTCAGTTATATGCAATTATATTCCCAACTTAAGCTTTTGCTAAGGTCAAGGAAAAAGACACATACAAAAATTGTACTATGTTATATTGCAATTGTTTTTTGGGGTTGACTAAAAATCAGTCAAATGGGAAACTGACCCTTTAAATTCTATCTTCTTACTTGGTTGAGCTCCCTTTTGTTTCCTTTGAACAAAAGGCATTTCAGTATTTAACATAATCCAGTTAGGCAAATTAAGATGGTGCAATATTGCCCAAGGCACACTATTTATTAAGTTTATTTTTCAACTTAATTTAACAATGGTATAAGCTATGAATGAATCATTTGGTATTGAGGCATCATCTTGGACATATATGGCTAAGACTAAAACTTCATGAAAGAAAATTAACAAATAGCTATACATGATGGATATTCCAACAAATCTTTGGAATAATTGGTAGCATAGCTAGCACAAACCGTTCAAGGCTTTGCATAGATAGTTATAAAGCAATAACGTATCATGATAAAAACACCATAATATAGACCCCAAAAAATAAATCACCACAAAAGTAGAATGCAACCAATTCAAAGAGGGGAAGGTTAAGGTTGTCCAAACTTATTGGAGAATATCAAAGAAGTTGTCAATCTAGGACCTCAAAATTTAAAGAACAACAAATACTCTTAAAAGTTGAGGCCAAGGTCGATTTGCAAACTTATAACATAAAATGAATGCCAATGTAATACTTCAGACTGAAGAAAGTGGAAAGTGATAATCAAACGATGCCTTAGAGTTGGAATCACCAAGAAGTGAATAAATCCTAAAAGATTGCTAGATGGAGTGGTACAAAAATAAATAGTCCCAAATCAAAAATATCAGAAAGGATTTTGAACTACTCAAACACAAAAGTGTTCTTTAACTTAGCAAGCTCCTTGAAACTCCTCATGGACTCTCCTTACTAAATTCTCATCACAATCTCCACCTTTCCCTAATTTCATGTGAATCTCTTCCTCATTGTTTCTCTTTATGCTATTACTTTATTTTACTTTAGCATCTAGTTGTACTACAACTCCCCACCTTATTTAATTAGGATGTAAAACAATATTAAGTAGAGTAGAATAGGTCTCTTACCATATAACTTAAAAGAAATTATTTTTCATTCAACATTACATTGTATTTTAATATAAAGTTCATATATTGAGTTTAATCCTCAACCCACAAAAAACCTCCAATTCCAATAAAAAATAGCCTTGGATTTGTCTTATTGAGACCTTTCCAAATCTACATTTTGAAAATCTAATTCATTCAATATTGACAAAAAAATGGCACACACTTGTCACCAACAAAAATGCCTTCTTAAACCTAAAAGGCTAATCTCATATGACATACAAAATCATAGTATTGCATACAAATACATTAGACATGATCTTTTTTTACAAGATTATTTTGTCCCTAAAAAGATAATATATTAGCCAAGTATGAAATTTGACATAGAGAAGTTCATTCAAAATAGTACATTCTAAAGCATTACAGAACCAACCAATCTAAAGTAAGGTCTATACATACCACTATCGATACCTAATCAACCCTAGAAGACCGTCTTGATGAGTTTTCTTGGAGGCTTATCGATGATAAGATGATTTCACAATTTCTTATTTTGATGAAGAAAACCATTCCTAAGATGATACAGTGTAAATAGGACATCAAGTGTTAAAAGTAACACATTTTTCTTAATGAAGGTATGGATAGATCTTGAGTTAGCAACAAACACTGTGTGGAATTGAAATACTCATTTTATAAAAAAAATTGATAACTAGACAAAGGTCATTAACATAGTAAATATGAATTTAATGAAATGATGCAACTCTCATTACTCAAGGATATAAGATCATTATCTATTGTGTGCCCAATTTTCTTAAATTAAACCATCCACAGTTCAATTATTTAGAGCTCATTCAAGCTGGTGTGTCTAATATATCTAGCATAGAGCCCATTCAACTTGGATTTTGAAATAACCCCAACTAATAGAGTCAAAGTATTAATATAATAGAAGGTATAAAAGATTACCAAGAATATTTGAATAGTTGAAGCCACTTCAAGATGTAGTTGTAGCTCTTCCAACATGCGTACAAAAAGAGACATGATACGCACAAAATCAACACATCCACAAATCAATTTTTTGGAGACCATTTAAGTTTTGTGTAGTATATCTACCATAGAACCCACTCAACTTGGATTTCTCAATAAAACCATCCAATAAAGAAAAATAAAAGGTATAAAGGATTATATAGAATATTTAAAAAATTCAAATTGCTATCATGATGTGGTTGAAGCTCTTCCAATAGTACAAAAAGAGACATAATATGCATCATCAATAGGAGAATTTTAGGAGATCTAGCCTGGTTTTATATAATAAAAGAATAACTAAGGGGCTAAGAAAGCCAAAACCAATTTGATATGTACTATTTTAACTCCTAAAGAAATTCAATGATAACTTTTATTTGCTAAACCTATTGCAATAAACAGAAATAAATATTGATAAATCTAGAAAACTTAAAAATACTTGAGCATTTCATAATGGATAAGGAATTTCATGAGGTATTATCTCCTATGAATGACCTTGTAATGTGAACGAAAATTGTATGATCAAACTATATGATTTTTTAGAATTATTGAACCACCCCTAGATGAAGGACATGAGTCCCACTTTGCATCATCTAAAATGCATAAATGCCATAAGTGACTAATTAAGAATAATTTAGAACAAGAAAAATATGAGTTCATTATCATATGTTCTCGATTTAAAAATAACCAAAAGACTCTCAAATAAATCCATTTCTACTTAAAAAATATTCAAAGAGACTTAAATCCTTGAAAAATGGACAAATGATCAAGATTATAAAAACAAAAGTAAATAAGACCATCTTGACACGCCCCAACAACATTTATCATATGTTTAAATGACCTTTAAGAAAAGTTCGACAAGCCACAATAGGTATTAATTGATGACAAAGGGATACAAAGAAACCTTGAGAGAGTATATCCCCCAATGAAGATTTCCAAAAACTTAAGATAGTGAACTCAAGCGCAGAGCCACTCGAGATGATGAGCTTGAATGTTTAAGACACACTTGAAGTAACAAGCTTAAAGTTCCACCAATGGTTCTCAAAGATTTCCTTACTAATTGCAATCTAAGATTGGAGATTTCACAAGAAGAGAAAAGAAGTTGAGCAATTTAACATGAGAAGCAAAACAAAAAAACTTAAACAGAGGTGATGCAATAGAAATTGGACTAGAATGGTCATTTAATCTTGCCATGTGATACAATAGAAATTTTTTGAAGAAAAGGTTTATATAATTTTAATTTACATTAAAGAAAATGTAACCATTGAGATTATATTAACGTTAACCACAACGATTAGACATGGCTTGAATCTTCCTAAGAAAAAAAGAAAAAAAAAGCTTTATTCCACAAGTTGGAGGCAGAAGTACAAGCTAATATCAGAAGCCTTTCCCTTTCAAAGGAGGTTTAAGAATTGATGTAAAAAGAGGACTCACATCTCCATTACAATACAAGGAACCCATTGTCATAATTGTGAAGTATTTTGATGATTTATGAAATCACCATTAGTAACTAAAGGGATATTAAGGAAAATGTAACTAAAGTCAAAATACAATTTGATTATTGCATCCATGTTGTAAATATTCCATTACAAAGGTACATCCCCAAATAGATTATATCAACATACCAAGTTAGGGATGATAACATGAGGTAGTTTTTGAGTAAAAAAAAATATATTCACCAGCTTCTTTATTTACTGCACAACTTCTCTTCAAAGTTTCCCAGTAAGGTACTTCCCTTCTAACATATTAGTTTTTTGAAAACAACTATGAATAGGATAATAATTGTAATGATGGCCTTGATTCTACCAAAACCAACTTTTCCTTGAAAAGCCATTTTAAAATTCAACATTTTAAGGTTGAAAAAAATAAGATAAAGCACTAAAGAAAACAACAATATTTGCCATATCTACTACACAGATCATAAATAAGCACAAAAGGATGTAAGAATTACAATACTATTTTAAAAAGGAAGGAGAAAAGCTGCATAACTTCTTTGGGAATTGCTAAAAGATTTTCAAATGAATCTCTTAAAGGGACAAAGTGCAAAGAAATTTCTCCAACTTCATAAAAAAACTTCTGAGTTGAGTCATCAACTAACTCCTAAAACTATGACAAACTAATAGTTATTTCTTTCCTTTTTTCACTTCGAAGAGAACCCCAAAAGAAGTTTTGAAAGCCAAGTAGATCACAATGGCTAGCATTAAAGTTTTCTTGAAATGAAAATTTCAAATTCCTATGTAAAAAAGAAATAATAAAAAGGAAAGATTATTTCCCTAGCAAAAGTAGAGTAAACAATGCATCTAAAAATTCTTGGAGAGGGGATAGAAAACATATTCATCATAGACTACCCTTGCAACTTCTTGAGCATTCTTGACATCTATCTCACTGTAGCTAAAAGATAACCACAAAGTTCAAGGGAGTTAATAATTGCACATTGAACACAGTTCAATAAACATTAATTGAGTTCAATTAGTTTACACATCATATAGTTAAGAAAATTTTATTTAAAATTTTCAATAAAAAAAAATTGAATGAAATGTCGCAATTAAGATCACCAAAATGTTATTCTCTTATAAGAAAATAACCTCTTGAACAAATTAAACAATCCAAATGAAATGAAGGTCAAGCTAAAGTATCATTATTATGCAATGCACAATTCTCTTGAAACACATTTCAAATAAAAAAACTTCATCTGTGTAGCAACGATCACCATCTGAATATAAACTTGTGGTTACGTTGTACTAAAAGTTGGTAGTGCACTATTTTAAAGCTAAAAGAGAAATCGTAATATTATTTAAAAACATAGATGTGTAGTTGAGGATGAAAAATGAAGGAAATGATAAGGAGAGATACATCTAGACATATATGAAGGGATTTAAGAATAAAATAGGATGCTAAGCAAGTTCTACCCATAAGGCATTTGTTAGTCTTCTACTTGTTGTTGCCAACCACTGCTTTGCTTCTCCATTGTAACAATAGGAGTAGGTTAAAGATGTCTGATGCTTTTACCAAGTTTTGTCATGCTTTATTTTCTTTTCCAGTGAAGTAGATCATCCAAATTATTTAACATGTTTTGCTGAACATCTTCCCAGTTGATTTATTTAATGTCAATCTTTTCATAGTTTAAGATCATATTTTGTGGTTTTATGTCATTGTTCTTATTTATATGTATGGTTTCTATAATTAATTTGCATTTGCACAGAATAGTTTTTATTTTTTATGTAATAAGTGCAAGATAAAGTATCAATATCAATGCTATTTATGTTATGTATATTGAAGAGTAATAGCGACTACAAGACAAACTATGCTTAGGTGAAATCACATCGATTTGACATCACTACATTTGTAGCAAAAACCTATCACAAAAATTTAGGCTATCTCTATTTTGATGAGTACTCTTTCAGTTGGCAAAATTCAGCAAAGCATTCTCATTAAAAAGAAAAAATTCCTTGACCTTATCAGCACCATTAGTAATATCAGGTAAACACCTTCTCAAAGGTAGCATTTCCTCATTAAATGCACAAATTTCCTACATATGAATGTTGAATTGAAGCAGAATGCAAATTTTGGCTTCTCTTTAATTGGCTTCACACTGTCAGCTTCCTTATTTAATTTAGAAGGTAACTCTAGTAAGGACACATTTTAGAATGCTTGCCAAAAAGGTATTTGATTTGTTTGTTGTGTTTATTGCCCTTTAAGAAAGGAACAAAAAGTTGTCTTTTAAATGAAATTTTAATTTTGTTTGATGAAATGTGGTTGAAAAAGTATTATTGGAATAGGTTTGAATAGATTATGTGTAAATATTAGACCTTTCCATAACATTTTCGAATGACATGAGAACAAAAAAAAATATGTCCATCTTTTTATAGCAAAAAACTGATAATGTTGGCCATAACACCAACTTCCAAAAGTATGTTGCAACATGAATTGGGATTTGAGCATGTTTTTACCCAGCTTCACAAAGCATAAGCTATAAAATCCATAGTTCTATGAAAAAAATGCTCCCCAAAATCATCAACAAAGATATCATACTAATAACAACTATTATGTTTAAAATGCTCATAGCTTGATGAATAATTGCCAGAACTAATATATAGTCTTGTGGGAAGAAAACATCCAATTTAAGATTTAAGCTATGCCTATATGATTGCTATAACAATGTAAGGTTATATGGTCACAATGCAAGACAATTAAGTTTATTAGAAGTTGAATAAATTCTATGAAGAACGAGTGACTACACCTTGGAATATGAGTACAAATAAGTTCATTTAAGAGAAGGATGGCTGGTCCTCTAGTAATTGAGAATAAGCTTAGAGAAAAAAGGTTTTGATGGTTTGGAAATAGTTAACCTTTTAGAATATGTGCTTTTGAAAAGAGAAGAGGTAGGCTGAAAAATTATATTAAGGACTTGTAACCTAAAACTAAATGTTTTTGAGCATATTGGTTTACAAGTTTGGCTTACTAAGAAGATATCTTGTCTAATTTTTTATTCTTAAACTACACTTTCCTATTGAGATCTACTTAACAAATAAACAAACATCTATGACTTATATAAGAATATTTGACTGATATTTAATAGGAAACAAAAGAGTCAATAATCTAGTTATAACATTTAAAAAATTTATGAGCTTAATGGCTAATTTTGGAACCTAAAAAACTTGAAAATTTGACCAAATCTAAAAAGCCTACATGAAATTTGTCATTTAAAGAAAGGTTGTTTCTTAAGCATCATGAAATCATGATTAAGTTGTATAAGGTGAAACTATTTATTACTTTTGACCTTTAAAAAGATGTGGTACATAGTTCTTTACTAAGTCAATTATAACTTTTGGTTGTTCTCCATCTATGGAACTAAAATTAGAAAAAGAATGGAATGAGATTAGAACTCTATGTAGTTGAAAGCATTTGCATTGCTAATGCAAAGAAGTGCTTAACTATTTGGTCTTCTATATAAGAGTTCACTCAATAATTTTGTATTTTAAACCAAGTTAAATAAATGAAGGCTAAATAGGAATGTACTTGCAAAATAAGATGACAGTAAAGTTTATTTAATTTTATTTACTTTAATCAATAATTAAAATACTTAAACATAGAAAAAACATCAATGCTCACGTGATAATAAGAATTTTTTAGAAATTAGTCTTTTTATATTAGTTTTATATATTCTCATCAAATAAATGGAATTACTTTTCTAAACCTTTAAAATATATGGGCACTTTAAAAGTGAATTTAAATAAATTTCAATTGCTAAAAAAACCAACAAGTACATGCTCCTCCCTATTAATAAAGAAGAAAATTTCTCAATGACAATAACCACAACTCCAAATTGACTTGATCGTGAAAGCTTAAAAACCACCTTGCTTGAATATGGAAGAAAGAGGCATGGAAATTTTCATTATCTATAACATCCACCCCTTATGAAAGGAAAAGGAAACTTTCCCATGTAGCAATTAATCAACAACTCTTACCAATGAAACTGCAATGGTTAGAAATCTTAAGAATGCAAAAATCAAATATGGAAGGGTAGCAAAAAAACAAAATGACTATAACTGTGTTAGTATCACTATTCTAAGGAAGACAAAATTACTTCTTTTGATGCAATTTTTCAAAATTTTTTTAATATGCATGACAATTGAGACTAATGACAATAGGGCCTGATCATTAGATTTAGAAGTGGAATCAAAAGCTCACGGGAAAACTCCTACTAGACTTCTAAATGGAGGAATATAACAATTTATAGCGACAAAAAAGAAATTTTTAGTGTATAAACATAAACCTTAAATGAGCAAAACCTTTCTGAAGACCAAACCAGTCAATACCTCGACATTAAGGCAAGTTCATAAAATGATAGAATTAGACTCATACTTTCAGCAATGCTTAAAGATGAATAAAGGAAAAACTAATGGATCTATTAAGTAATAACTGGATGTTCAGGCCATAAAGAGACAGGGACTAACTCTGATTGAATCAGAATAGAAATCACTTGCGATAGAGAAGGCAGTCAATCGCTTAATTGGTAGATGGATTTCAATCAAGGTATTATTAATGGAGAAATGGTGAACTGAGTGGAAAATTAGCTTGCAATGATCTAAGATAATCAACATTCATTATGAGGATAGCCCAAAAGAACTCCATTTGTTGTTATAAGATTTGCAACAGCCAATTCTAAATATAGGGTTTAAACAAACCCAATTACTTCACAATTAGGATTCAAGAAGTCTTGGTTTAAGAAAAGGGCATATTCTCCTAATGTCCTTTAATCCTTCTATTATTTTCATAGATAATACTAGAAAGATATTTAAGTAGACTTTTTTAAATTCTTTGATGCTAGTCAAAACTTAACAAGGATTTAGCTACACTTAAGGCAAAGGAAAATTGATGAAGCTAGACTTAAGAATTAATCAAAAAATATAATAGATGAAGGATTTTTTATAAATAAATCTTAGAATAAGGAAAAAACCATCCCACAAGTCAAAAACAACTTAATCTCAAGGGACAAAGTAATGGTTTAAATGAGTTATGGTCTCTCTAATTAATCTCAAGACCAACTCAATCAAAGACTATTTTAAGTAAATTTTAGTTAAAATACAATAAAGAACCCAATTTGCTGTAATGGATTAGTTATTTTTAATAAACATATCACTTACATGGAAGCACAAATTGGTATCAAAAGAAATCCCTCTTATATTTTCGTGTTCTTATATGACAAATGCAAGGCATATCTTTTTCTTACAAAGAAAGGGAAAAGAAAGGATGTCAAAGAATTAGTAGAATTTAATGCATAATATTAGTAATATTACAATCTAGATTAAACAAATCATAAAGAAGACAACATAAATGAAGGCTGAAATTAATTGCAATGGAGGCATCAACAAGTAGTACATCTTTAGTCATTTTCTTTTGAAAGGGCCCAAGGCACGAAGTCACCTACCTCTTTTCTTATAACAAAAGAAGAATTAATTAATAATAATATAAATAATATATCTTTAAAGATAAAATATAAGAATGTAAATTAAATAAAAGGAAATAAAAAAAATGTCAAAATATGAACCCAAGTTCTTATAGGTGCATGATTAGCTTAGAAATTGTAACAACAAAGAAAAATATTGCATGATCAGAGGATTAAACAAAAAGATAAATAAATAAATTAAAATTAAAATGTATATACAAAACAAACAAAACAAAAACCACTTACAATGCAAAGTACACAAACAATTGTAAGGGAAAAAAGGCAACTCCTGATAATTCTTTGAGATAAAAAAAGCTAACTATGTAATATTCTCATAACTAAATAGTGGGATTGATGAGAAGGAATACAAGCCACACAAAGCTAATTGGGGCCATAAATAGTTTCAGAACTACTAAAGATGGACTCGAGCAATCCTAAGTTGTTGGCTGCAAAAAGCCAACCGCAAAACAATTGAGGTTCATTTTGGAAAAACTTTCCTTCTGCTTTACTTTCATTCTTTACTAAATAAAATTCTACAACACCAAGGTAAACAATGGTTTTATGATCATAAAAAATTTTGAAGTAATTTGTTTTCAAGAAAATAAAGGCTTCGCTCACATTGAATCTTAGACCTCTTATAAGGAAAATTGGGTCAATTCCAAATGAACTACAACTCATTGGAAATTTGCCAACCTTTTTAAGCGGCAATAACATCAAATATTTTGGTCAAAGACATTAAACATAGCACAATTCTGCCAAATGAAGTACATGCCACTTCTTTGCCTTCATAAAATTCTTCTGTGTAAGTCATGTTAGGAATCCATAATAAAGCTAGTCTTGTACCTAAAAGGCCAATTTGGTTATGATAATCACCACAAAGAACTATAAAACTTTTCATGTTGCACATGTGAAAAGGCTACTACGAGATCTTTTTAGCACAACTCCTAATCTAGAAGAAAAAAGCCAATCCAATGCCATCCCATTTAGTCTCGAAGATGTTCATGACCAGTTAATTTAATCATGAAATGTTCCATAAAGAATAAAATACAAGTATTTACAAGGCTTGGAGAAGTATACATAAAACATAAATTCTAGGAATATTCATAAAGGCAATCAAAAAGCCATAAAAATAACTTAATAAAAACCATTATCTCTATTTAGAAACATATACTATGACTTCCTTTAGCCATGACAGTACATTAGAAGACAAACTAAATATTAGGAAAAATTAGTTGCTCTAGCCCAAAAAGTTTTTGTAGGCTAACCATAAACAAGATTACAAATAAAAGGCAATTAGCAACTAGCAACAAAAAGTCTATATAACCATCCCATAAATAGTGAAAAAAAAGAATTAGTTCACCAATCAACCAAAGGAAAAATGCACAAACCTTATTGAATAACTTTTTTCATTCCTTTTAGAACATAACATCAGTGAGCTGAGATTCTCAATCTTCCTTTCTTGTTCCAATAACCTTATCATTCGACAAGCTTTTGCTATCATTTCCTCCAACTCCAAAGCAATTCGCTTCATTCTCAAGCTCACTCTATAACACAAAAATTGAGTGCAATAATGAAGAATAATGTCTCAACAAATTAAATGTCAAATTGAAAAACTAACTGTAGAGCCATAAACTAGACATGTAATAAATTATTGTGCAGATTATAAATTTCTTCTTCAAGATGTTCAAATTGAGTGCTCTATAACATATATCCATAAAATGATTACTTTTTGGTGGTTGGTTCAAAAAAGAGGACAAAAGTATTCAGAGTAAAAAAGAAGCACATGAAACTTTGCCCAAAGCTCCATTATTACCCTTTTTTACCGCTTCAAGAGCGCAACATTAGTCACAATCTTTTGGTTCAAAGAAATAATAGTTTCAAAAGTTAAAATGATATGCATATATCTAAAAGCAGCAAATTAAAGAAAATAAAACGAAATAAAGAAAACAATTATAGTCTGCATAATTGAAGGTTGTTTTATAAGATGAATGACTTGTAGATAATGTACACCTCATTCAAACAGGCACAATTTTTTACCTGAAGAGCCCTGTTTGCTAAAAAGAGACTGCTTTTTGCCTTATATGCATGGATCTACCATGAACAAAATTATGATAAACAACCTACATTAATTAGTTAATATTTGATAAATATTTCATCTAAATAACGAGGTCACTTGGAAATAGCATAACATTAACATGAGGAGAGGCCAACAAAAAAATGATATGTCATTGTTTCAAAATTATTTATGAAGTTTTTTCACTAAATTCAGACCAAACACAATAAGACCCACCAATACATTACAAGTCCCAGTGTAATTGGTCATATTTTAAATAGTAGCATTGTTGCAATAAGTCATTGTAAAGCATATCACATCAACTATTCAAGGGATTAAGAATGTGAGATAAAATATGAAAAACCTCAGAGTGTTATACGTCAAACTGTATAGGCTCCTAAGTGATTTGTTTGTTAATAGCAGGAAGCATTTCTGTCATCTAAAACAAAAATGCAAAGGGCTTCAAGTAAACATTAATTAAGAAATAGAAGTAATTTGATATTTAAAAGTTCTATAGAAACCACAAAATCTATCATAGCAAAGTTTTGTGTTGATTTATCAACTACTTTAAACAAAAATAGCAGCTATGTCGCTCTACATAGTTTGTCTAAACACTTTTTGTATACCTAAACTAAACCTTACAAATAGTCATAAAAATCTCTATTCTCCACATAATTGTGAAAGAATTTTCATAAAGCACAAGATAATTTAACAACAAAACAAATTAAAGACTACTCTGTGTATTCATGAACCATATGCTTTTTGACTATTTTGAAAACACAAATTTGTTCACACATAAGACTAAATTAAACGAATCCCTTGGCAACTTTGGCAAAACAACTTTATGATCTTGATGGTGCAAATTTGATGACATCAGAACATTGAATACTATTCTGGATTGCAAAAGCTTGTATTATGGTAAGTGTTTCCCCCCTCTTTTAGTGTTGGTTTTTCTATAATATGCTCTTAAGCCACTTGGTCTTGAGAATGTGCTCCCATGATGAGTCAAGGGTGGTTTCCTTCTCCAAATAGTTCTTCAACTTAGGTGCTAGAGGAGGTAGACATCACTTCTTTGATCATAAAACCACCATCTTCGTATAAAGAGGAACCTGAATGGTGTTTTAAGGAGATGTGATAAAGAAGAAAGTTACACCTTTCAAATTCTCATTAATTATGACATTCTCCCATGGTTGCCCAAGCATATAAATAGTACGATTGGAATTCAAGAAAATTATGTTTAATGCACTATTCTCAATGGGGTTTTTAGATCAACAACACATTCTTATTCGATTGTCGTTGGAAGAGGATTAGTTTCCCTACTAATTGCATATAATGCAAACTATTGTGGAGCTCGAAACATTTGTGAGATCTGGTTTGGATGTCTTTCAAGTATTTTCCTAGTGACAACTTGTTTAATTAAACTTTTATATCCTCTCAAAATTACATAAAATGTAAGCAATGCAAATCCATAATTCAAACATATATTTAATTGTGAGCATCTCAAAAAAGTGCCAAAAAACCTGTCTTAATTTATATTTGAGTACATAGTTGCAAAGGTATCATTTTGAGGAATCTTCCGATATGTAGTTTGTAGTTTTAAGAGGTGAATTGAATTTTCTATTAATTTACAAAGAAAATATTAATAAAAAGAAATCATTTTAGTCCTCTTAACTTCTCCCAAGCCAAAGACTTGGTGCATATGTTGGAAAACTTTGGGAGAGAAGAAAGAGAGCGAAAGCATGAAGAGAAAAAGAGAATAGTTGAAAAGGAAGAAAGAAAATTATATTGTCATTTAAAAAAAATATTGAAAAAGGAAAAGGAAGACAACAAGAAAGAACGGGATTGTCTTATAGATCTAACATAGAAAGATAAAGATCTGGCCTACACTCTTTTCATAAAACATGTAATAATTAATTTGAATGTCAAGAAAGGGATGCATATGAGTTCCCTGAGAAGTTGAAATTGCTGGAGATCATTACAAATTTTTAGTGTAATGATCGTATGAGACAATCATTTTGATCGTACTAGTGTGACCCAAGCAGCTGGAGCTAAGAAGCTTTTTGGCCTAAGTGTAAAAGAGAAAATGGTCAAAACTTTATTGGTCTAATCATGTGAACATATAGAATGATGGTTTTTTGAAAAATCCATTGCATTTGAAAATTTTGAGGGCTGAAGTCAATTTGATAATTTAAGTTTATCATATTAGTACAACAAGATGATCATACCAATATGACACATGAGTAGATGTTAATGATCATAGTATTGCAAAATAAAAATTGAAGAATACAATAAGCTATGTATCACTTAATCAAGAGAACAACTTGTCCAATTTGTCATCCAACCATCCTTACATATATTAGTATTGGTTGTATTAGAACAACATATATATAGAACTGATACACCAACGCATTGTTATGTTTGTCATGCTTTATACTTGTATGATGTTATTATTGGCCTATTATAGTCAACATTATGGTGCTGTGCATATATGTTATGGATCATACAACTGCAAAAGGTGAATTGGACCAATATAATTAGTTTTTAGAGATTTCTTATCATCATGCAAATGCGAGGATTGAACTATACCAGTACAATCAATTCCCTGAATACTTAATAGAAATCAATTGTAAGATATGTTTTCCAACCAATATATTAGGCATGGGTTGTGTTGTAGGATATGAGATATTGTACCTCACAATAGCTTTTGCAAATCCATTTTCCTAGTGAAAATGTGTTTATCAATAAAGACATATAGACAAGACAAGTGATGTAAGTGTTTCTACTTCTAAGTGGGCTAAATCTATTCTCCCTAAATGTGTCATGAAAAGTACATCAATAGCACTTGAGAAGGCATACACGATGATACTAAAGGCAGAGAGAAATAAGACAACAATGACAAAGCTCTCTAAACTTACTAAATAACCCAAAAAAACTTATATTAGAGATGCAAATCTTCATCCAAGCAAGAGGCATGGAGAAAACTTATAATTTCTAGTCTTTAGTAAAAAAAACATTGTTCTAGTCAATTGAGCAAAAAGCCTTGGATATATCAAAATTTATAAAAAGACCATTTTAGGTTATTTGGCACTAACTTTCCAAGCAAGTTCTATAACCAACTTCATGTTATCATGATCATATTACCTTTGATAAAAGCTACTTACACTTATTGGATAATGTTTGTAATGATGGGGAGGAATCTATTAGCCAAAATTTTTGTAATGATCTTATAAAAAAGTACTAAATAAAAATGGGTCTATCCTTAAAGATTGATTAGGAATAATTGCCATTGCAATAAGCATGATATCTACAGCACAAGTGTTGGTGCAATCCTTGTTATAACAAGGTTTAAGTGACAACCATAACAAAATTCCTCCAAAAGATATCAAAACAATCCAAGAAGAACTCAACAATGAACCCAACTGACGAGATTCCTTCAAATTCAAAAACAGATTGATAATTTAAAGATTCCCATGAAGATTAAGGTTCCAAAAGCCTATTGACTAGAGATCATGAACCCAATTGAGCACGAAGGGTAAATTAGAGCCCAATGTAGTCTATGAGGATGTCAACAACAAAGGGTTTTATTCAATCATGAAGACTCCAATAAAAATTGTCATTATAATAGAATTAGATTCCTTCCTACATTTTAATCAAAATAAAATAAGTTTAAGTTCTTTTCTTAAACATGCAACCAACAAAAGTTTCCATGCTGAGCAATCCACACGAGAAACTTATTAAAGCTAAGAATATCAAGTTGACTTTGTCTTCCTTATAATGCAACCAATCATGTAAGGAGAAGATGCTCTTGTGAAAAAGAAAAAATCAATCTTTTCATTAAGGGATCTAGACCCCTTTTAGAAATTACAAAATAATTTGATCCACTTGAGCTTGGATAAGTAATGTTGAAGGCCATCTCAAAGGGTAAAATCCCTTGGTACACCATAATAAGTTTAAATTTCAAGAGTCAGGTAAAAAATTCTTTAACTTTAAAAAGTTTCCTCTTGGATTTAGACATATAACAAATGATGCAAGTTAAATAATTAGAGAAGGGGTTTAAGAAGAACCACATAAAGGAATTTGGGAAGACTATCATCAATCCTCATTAGATAGAGCCCAATAAAGCTTAGAACAAATTGGATTCCTTAAAAAATTGTTGAACAAAATATTGGTGGGGCCCAAGAAAGGAACATCATCCACCATAATATTTATAAAAAGAATTAGTATATTTCTCATTTGCTTCCTTCCCATTAGCTCCAATTATAGGGGGTAAATCCTCTAAATTCATACCAAGAGGACATCTTCAAGTGCAGGTCATTGTAAGCAAAAGTAATAATAAAAACCTCAAGCAAGGGCCCAAGATCGAACCACCTAAGTAAATAATTTCAATTATGATAACAACCTTTATCATGAAACAGCCTTAAATTAAGAAAAATGCTATAGAATTCAACATCATCAAGTTTGATCCCAATTAAAGCCATAATCATACACTTAAAGAACTTAAGTTGCTCTCTATGTTCATTGACCTAGAAGATATCATGCCAACATCTAACATTGAAGAAATGAACATTTTAAGGTTTATTTTTTAGGATAAATAGGTGAATCAATAATTCTCGAGCAAAAGAATAGAAGAGGAACCACCTATATTTAAGGAATGATGTGCTTAACAGTGTTAGATTGTGTCACAATCAACTTTAGAGGGCAAATCTTACTACTAATGGCTATCACTATGTGACAAACTTAGGGTTAGATGATCCTCAACATAATCGATGGTATCTACAACAAGATGTTGCATGGTGGCCAATGGCATGGAGTCATGTGGAGTAAAATCACCATCAAATTAACAAAGTTAGGAGAACCCATTCCCTACATATCAATGGTGTCCTGGTCTAACTTTCCATGCCATGGCCTTAACAGGATGCATGTATGCTAAGAACTAGTATTTTAATACAATACTTAACAAGCGAACTTAATCATTCACCTCATATTCTAATGACAAATCTAAGAAGATGTCAACACCACCATTTTAGAATTGTTAAAGTGAAGTTGCTACACAAGCTTTGTTTGGAAGATTAATTTAGACTATTAGATAATTGCATATGGCTTTGTATGTATATGAGTGGAGGTAGCTAATGTGATTGCAACATGAAGGGCAACCAAAGTGGATGTTAGTGCCATGCTTGTGCGAGGAGAATGTGGGCACAACTTGTGCGTAATTTGTCGATTTAGAAAGGTGAGTTCTAGCCTTCATCAAGAGATGAAGATGTTAGTAGGAAGCTAGATAGGGGAAACAACATTGTATAGAGGAATAAGGAATAACAAGACAATGAGATAAGGTTTTGAGAGGCAAAGAAATGATGCATGGTATAGTACCTAACGAATCAGAGGATGGTTGACGAGGGCAAGGAGCAACTAGATCGAACAATGATAGCTATTGACAAATAAAAAAGGGAGCTTGGCCACCAAGGAGGCATTGTGAAGATGATAGAGACATTAAAAGATAAAGATGGAGAGAAGAAAGAAAGGAAGGATAGAGAAAAGAACAAAAAGGTGTGAAAAAATGGTGCTACACAAAGGATGGAATGGTATGCAAATATAATGTCAACAAATGGACATAGATTGCAAAGCAAGACTACATAAGGATAACAATGATTTAAGATGTTGCACAAACACTGACAATATTAAGCAAGAGAGAGGTATGTACGCCAAGCAACTATGATAGAGAAAACTAATTTTTAGTTGTTTTGATTTTTAGCAAGCAAGAGTTATCTTAAAAATATTTTTTAAAATGGAGAAAGATCATTATGAAGTTCGTAACAAGTACCTCCACAAGGTTTTTGTTATTATGAAAAGTAGTATAAATTATTTCTCCAAAATGTAGGAAATATGCAACTAAAGAAATGGCACTTCATAAAGTGCTTATCATGGACCAAATAAAGTTATAGCTTTAGAGTAATTTAATGTCAATTTCCAATAACTATGAAGCACGAACAAGATCCAAAAGTAGACAATAAAAATGATTTGGAAGCTCCAACTAATTTCCAAATATTCGAGGTACTAAACAAGAGATCATTTTCAAACACATTGAATCCAAAATTGATTAAAAAAATCAAGATAGAGATAAAACTATGAAAATCAACAAAACATCATGAACCAGAAAGACCAATTTTTAACGGTGCCCAAAGATGTGCTACAAGCTGTCAAAACACACATTGCAGTCGACTAGCCAAGTGCCACATGTGATGGTGCATGAGCACATGCAAAACGGCATGACACACCAGGACAGTGCGCTTGCATGGGGCGGGCACATGTGTAATGACAACCTGCATAAATGTTTTGCATGGAAGAATAGTAACCAATCTCCTGGATAACCCACTGAGAAAGGTGTACAGATGCAGGGTGTGCATACGAGTAGATAGAATAGAAGAGCTGTAGAATTTTAAATTTTTTATAAAAATCACATCTTTTTTGTTTTATAATTAAATATCATGCCCAAACCTCTATAAAAGGGGATGTTGAGGATGTATGAAATAAATTAGAACTTTTAAAATGTAAAAACTCGAAAATTTTAAAGAATTCTATAAAAATTTAAAGAACTCCTCTCCCTTCTCCTTGTTCCTTTGCTTCTTGCCATTTTCACACTATTCTTTCCACTATTTCTATACTGAAAAAAAGTTTGCTAATTAGGGCTCAAGATCAAAATACCTCACAGACAAATCAAGTACTTCATTAAATTCAACATGCATTCATTGCATATGTGCAACTAATTTTTGTCCCATGAACTCATAGAATTTGACATGGATAGCATAAAATGATTTAAGGCTACACAAGTTAGTGGTTTAACCATGACAATACTTTTAGCCAAAGCTTATAAGGTCCTAATTAATTTTAATTTGCATCTACTTTGT
Source organism: Vanilla planifolia (assembly GCA_023846275.1). NCBI lineage: Eukaryota > Viridiplantae > Streptophyta > Magnoliopsida > Asparagales > Orchidaceae > Vanilla > Vanilla planifolia. The sequence continues at coordinate 669,932 of JAIUJO010000212.1, forward strand.
TAGGCACCTTTGATGACATTAATAGCCTAAAGCCTTATATTTAAACTATTGTTAGGTCAATTACACAAGCTGCATGGGAATTATGCAGTATATTCCTTGATAGATTTAAATCTAATAAATTGAATAAGGAACCAGTGAGAGGGTGATGTTACAAATCATAGCAGTATTTACATTTCCACCAAGAGATGACTGCAAAATGCGGGTTAACTTGATGTATCGATATGGTACATGACCATTAGATCATAATCTTCCATAAGAAACAACATGTGAGCCATATAATTGAAGAGTAAAAATATAATGATGCAACAAACCCTTGGTGTTCAATGCTATCACTTATTTTTTTAATTATAGTGATGAGGGTCATCAAGCACTTATTTATATATGAGCCTTCTCTCAAGCACACACCTTCTACACCAGCTTGAATAGCACATTCTGATCCAGCAAGATCCACAAAATTCTATCAAAAAGAAAAAGAAAATGTTATGTAGACCTCAAGAATTATTCCAAATGGAAGCATAAAAGATGAAAAAAAAACAAAATAAAAGCATGATTATTTTGTCGCCAAAACAACATACCATAACAGAAACATGAATAGCATCAAAAGAATTAATTGAATCATCTTCTTCGATTCTCTCCATACTTTCAACATTCTAGTGTTAAATTTAATCAGTTAAGATACTTGAGAAAAGTTTGATAGATAGCACTATAACAAAAAAATATACATGCCATGCAAAAAATTGTTTGGGAGCAGCTACTGTAAGGGTTCCTGTTTGTGGCTCCAATGTGTCAATGAACTATAAAGGAAAAGAAATGGTTCCCTTAAGTTGCAATGCTACTACGGTATAACTGAAACTAGAAAATGACGTTTTGGCCTTACGTTCACCAAATTCCATTTGTTGAAGAACTTGCCTGGGGGAGGAAACAATCTCCTCTTTCAAACAAGCAACATATTTGCCTCTCTTCATAAAAATGGTAGAACTTATAATTCAAATAAAAGAAAATAAAGTTCATAGTGATGCAACATAGAACCATATTGAACAAACTGGAAATATACCTCAAGCGATTCGTGAATTTCAACATTCCATGCCTAAGAGCCAACAAGTCATTTTTCCCTTCAATGTATATCTCCATGTAAGACACTTGAACAAGAAACTCTCTATCCAGTTTCTAAATGACAAAAAAATAATACTAAATTGCTATGCAGACAGTACAACATTAAACTAACTTTTAAATAAACATCGATTCTTTTTAGAGATGAAATGTTAAGCTAATAATTACAAGCACATCTATGTCTGGTAGATGAAAAACATTTTAATAGTGAGGGACATCTATGTAGTAAATAAGGACATGGATCTTAAACAATACCCAGGGGTGAGGTACAACACATCATTTGTTCTATTATTATATTCCACCACTGAACGAAACTTCAAAATGTGATAAAACTATTTGGTAACTAAATTACTTCTTCTTTTAATATAAGAGCCTTGTTCTTAAGATAAATATTGTTTTAAATTTTATAATCTCTTTATGATACCATTAAAAATAATATCTTATTTACTTATATAAATATCATTTTCTATTTTTTTCCTAATATAATACAAATTAATGAAATATGTCATGCAGTGCATGTCAAAAATATTATCCCAACTTAAAAAGAAATAAAATACACTTAACATGTTCATATAAGAGTTAATTAAGAAACATAAATAAAAAATTAATTCTCTCATAGACCCTTCCAAAATAATTTACATCTCTTTCTCTATAGCCAATAATTCCAATGCATACATGACTAGTCTCATCTCCCATATTTTCTATAGCCAATTTTAGGATATAAAATTCCAAAATAGCTTGATAAAATTCTCTTTAGGATATTTTTAAATGTGCTCTTCTTCTAAATTAGATTCTACATTGCCTTGCCACCAATGCCTAGCAACTCTATTTATTACCAATATGACCAAAAGAACTCTCTTTTTGTCCATGCATGCCATACTATTAAAAAACATTTCGATCTTATCTAAGTAGCCATCTTCTTCGAAATGGCCTATAGTGCCTACAAGGTGTGGTGGACGTAAGCTTAAGAATTGATCCATAAGGCAATTTGCTTAATTCATTCTCACATTCTTCTCATTTTTTGCTTGCATAAAAACCCTCCTAAACTATATTCCTGATATACTCTCCTTAAATTAATGTCCTTTCCCTTGAGCTATTATGGTGGCCATTTTTTTATTAGAATGGTTCCCTTCTTCCTCACACATCTTTTTATTTCCGACAGAATTTCAATTCATGTATATATAAAAATAATTCCCAAAACTTTAAATTCAGTTAATCATGAATTTAATTCCCAAAAGAATTTCCCAATAAATTTAAAAATTAAATGATAAATATCTTCTCATAAGAATTCTTTTAAAACTTTGATTCTCCATAATCAATTAGTTATCCCAAAATTTCACAGACAATTTTTAATTCCTTCAGGAAATTTATATCAGGTTGAAGCGCTATACATCACCTAGATAGATAGCATGTCCATAAAAGGTATTACTCTCTACTATGTGCAATTCTTATTCTTCATGTGTTGTACATTGTATTAACCTATCATACATATTAATTAATATATTGTATGCAATTCTCTAGCTGGCCCTTATAAACTCGATGCATTGTATATAAATATTCATGTATTGTATTTAATTATTTGTTTTGTCTTTAAACCCTTCACATATTACTTATAATTCTCTATCTAGTCCTTATGCAGTCAATACACCATATGTGTAGAGGTGACATACCATACATTAAGCAAAAACATATTATACATAACAGTTCATGTACAATACATGAAACTAGATTTCCATAGTTTCCTAATCTTTATGCTTTAGTCAATTACAATATAATTACACGCATTGTTAAAAACATTATTATGCATACAACTTACTTCAAAAATGCATAAATTATATATCTTAAGTATAAAGAAAATTTAAATGTAAATTGCTATGTGATATGTATACTTGTGATTTGTATATGATCTCCAAGGATAACAAATGATATGTAGTGACATATGGTTATTTATGTTCTTACTTTATTCACATATGACTTGTCCATATTCAATGCATTTGACATTATAATTATTTATTTGCAATATTCAATGCATATAGTACAACATTCATTCACCAACACCTTGTCGTACATGTTGTGACTTGAAGTTTCATCTACTAATCGGTTAGGACCTCAAACATTGCTTTATATAATTTTTTAGACCCAATTAACTTGATTAGTAAATGGCCATTGGAGTATTAGTAATAAACTATCTTTTGTTATTGTTATATTCATGTGTTTTGTTATATTATCTTAATTTCTTATATGGTCATCTTCAAAATTTGGTATGTGGATAACATTATATTGTTCACATTATAAGTGCTTATTATCAAATTTAGTACAATGATGTGTATTTATTTTAATTAAATAAGACTTATTTGCACTGATTGCCAAATTCTTCTTTAATTTATATCTTTTTTATTTTAATAATACAAAGTTAAATTACTTGGCCTTGATTTTCAGCTTGATGTCAAAGCCATGGATTTTACTCATATTATTAAGATAAGATGCATAATGACACCATGGTGATTTAGCCTTTTATTTCTTCTCAAATAGAGAAAGACATAAGAGCAAACATGCAACATTCGCACAAATAACACAAAAACTATTCAAAATGCAATAATAGCCCAATAGACTAATGTAGAGCAAATTGTAAGAATGGCTAATATAGGCATGATATGAATTGTTGTGGAGGCTTGAAGGAGAATATCATGAATAAGTTTCTTTGTTTAAAATCAAAATGAATAAATCACAAAAACTAGGACAATAAATTCAATCATTAAATTTAATATTGTTTAAATGTGTACATCATATGTTTCATCTACACATCATTTTTCTGTAGTACAAACCAGCACTAGTTGTAGTAGCATTGCACACCGAAAAGAAATTTGGACCTAACACGTGTAATTTGCAATAAGTGACACCTAACAATTAGAAGAATGCATCGTTCAATTGAGGAGCTTACATTTATTTTTTAGTTTAAGTTAAATCAGTTTTTATATGTAATTCATTTTCATTAAATAAAAAGTTATACATATCTATGGCTAGTTCATTTCTTGAAATTATTTCATGATCTCAATAAGAAAACATATAACATGTTATAACAAGTTGGTTATTTATATGTTAATTTTATTCATATGAAACTAATTCAGCATATTTACTATTAAACATAATAATTTTTCATAAACATTGGTAGCTTATGTGATACCTACCATACATATTCCTCTAAAGATCATGTTGCATAATATTATTACATTGTTATTAATAACTCTATGATTGATTATATATAAGTGTAATTGAATTTTGAATGTGACTATTAATGATAACTTTTTTGTTATATGATTTGATAACTAGGTCAACAAGCTCTCAAAGAGACAACTCTATTGTTTCAAGTTAGTGATAACCTCACTTTCATTTTAGGTTGGCTATATGAGTTGTGATAAGTAAATTGTGATGTACATGATTACTTATATATATGTATATGTATTGTGTAGATATATTAGAATATTGCTGCAAACTAACCTATTTTATGTTTTATTTCACTCCGTAAACCTTGACATTCCCTTGTGTCTATCAACATCACAATCTTTATTGCTCAAGCTTTATCAAGGGATTTCACTTATTAGTTTGCTTTGTAAACTTAGATGTTATTTCTTATATTAACTTTTAAATCTCACTAATCAGTAGAAATCATCACACGCCTCCAACACTAGACCATCTATTGGGAGGAATATTTAAGTGTTTAGTTTTATTGATTGTCTTTTTATCATTTAGATTTAGATAATCAGTAATATATTACTATTTCAAATCCATGAATTGTAGCTCACCACAATTTACCTCAATCTACTTTTATGGTAAAAAATTCGAAACTTTGAAAAAAAGGAAAAAGAGGCATTAGGCTTTTCAAAAAATGTGGATCAATTTTCAACAAAAAATTTGAGATAGCATTTCAAAATGCTTATGTAGGAGTTGGTGCTCGTATTTCCCACACTTAACTTTAAACAAAATTGTAGGATACAAAAAAATGTCATGGGTGTTGTAATCAGGCATCTAAGTGTTTGCAGTATCAACGTACAGGCTTCCTCAAGCATTCCTGATTAAATTATACTGAAATCATACACAAGGAAAACCAATATTAACGTACCATTAAATCCAAGAACAACAGAGGCAACAATATCATTTACCCAATAGTCAAAAATTTCAACCGTCTTGTAGTCTTCCCCGAGAACACTGTCGGATGATAAATAAAGTAGTTTAGACTTGTCGATCATTGGAGCCATAATATATCTGGAGGAGTGGTGGTGTTGGTGGGGACTTACCAAACTCAAACACGGTTGAACGATTAATAAGGAAGACGAAATTCTTGGTGATCCTACAAGGGCTCATTTGAGACTCTTCAAGAGAAAGAGTCCATGCACACACAACGATGTTGATCCTCTCCATCGGACATCAGAATAACATAAAGAGAGAAGAAAAATTTGGTAGTGAGCTTTCCCACTCATCCGCAACCAATTCGCAGTGATGACTGATGAACTTCTAGAGAATTGGTTTGTTTCCCAGTGATTCTAGGTCTAACCTAATTAGTTATTATTCCAACTTGTTCGATCCGACACATCGTGACATAATCTGACACACAATATGTTATGCTGATTTGAGATTGATAGTTTCTCTTTTTAAAAAAATAAATTAAATGCAACATGTTTTTATTGCTTTGTCTTTTATTGTCTAACATAAATTTATCCAAAAACATAGAGATCTTTATCACTTGAAAAATGAGACTTATATGTGCCTAACATCCTGTGTACATGACTAATGAGGCTAACAAAGAATAAAATATTTGTTAAATTTTTATAATTGTAGGATGATAACACTTTGGTAAGGTGATAGTTTATTAGGAGACATTATGTCTTCATTGATTGAATTTTCATAACATAAGATCCACTAAAGTAAAAAATGCAACATAATATCGCTAGCGGCAAAGTGACAATCGGATGATGCATTGTGTAATAGGGTTTGTGCAAGCTTGGTTGTAGCCTTAGCATCATGTTGTTGTACTTGCATGTATCATAGAACACTGGGTGCACTACAACACTAATAGTGTATTATTTGCACATATATTAGCTAGTACATGCACTCCTAATTAAATCCAATGCATGTGTGTGTTAGGGCTCATATGTGCAACTTCATTTAAGATGTTCCATTATCGACTTCAGGAGCATTGATGAGGTGATGTCCTATTGGAAAACTTGTCTTCCACATTAATGGAATTATCACATGTAATTCGCAAGTGTTAATTTGTGGCATGGTGCTGTCTATGATGAAGAAAAAGTTGGATGATGTATTATGCACAAGTGTTTTTGCATGTTATGCTTTGTCCCATGTCATGTGCAATTATTCATAGTTCTCAAGTGTGGTTGGCGACATGCTGTGCATGTGACTGGTGGTACAACATTTTTTGGGATTTTTAGGACTACCATGTGTTGGTTCTTTTATAAGGTGATGCCCAATTAAGAGACTTATCATTGTGCATGTTCAAAGTGTCACTCTTTTTCCTCTATGTGGGGCTTTGTGAAGTACAATTTTCCTTACATCGCAGTGAATGTTTTGCAGTGACTTCTTCTTTTAGAAATGAGTTTGTCATTGAAGTTGTTGCCATTTTGTTGCATGATGTATGGTAGCATTCCATTGTCCCGTGCGTTGGAATTCTTCACATGTAACAGTTTGTGCTTGAATTGCATGGCACTCTAATAAGCTTGACATTGCAAAATGTGAAATTGTCACCCTTTTCTTACTACTTGGAGCATTAGTTTGTGTGATATTTGCCAATGTTATAGTGAAACTTCTATGGTGCAAATTAGACAAGGCCATGTGCCAGTTGAGTGTGCTATTACCTCTACATGGTATGATGCATGGTGGAAAGCCTCACGCTTATGCTATTTATTTCTATGCATGCAACGTGGCGGGGCCTTAAAAGTGTGACCTATTTGCTATGAAATTACAACTTTTTAAAGTGATTAACATGGCATTGCTTCATGGCTAGCAAAATTAAGAGCATGTAGTGTGCTCGCTATCTTGTCTTGGATCATGGAAAAACATTTTATAATTACATGAGTTGTGCTCAACAACCTTGATTTGCGAGGTGCAATACCTTTTAGCCATTTTAATGGTTTATTGATTTGTGTAGGCCATAATTGATCAGCTGTATTATTATGTTATTTCTCTAGATCTTGTTGGTTGTCATGCCATGTGTAGGATAGCCAAGGCCTTCATCCATATTTAGGCCCATTGTGCTTTTTTTGAAATCTTTGAATCTTTTTGGGCTAATGGGATTAGATTGGCCTTAGACCACTTTTACACAAGAGTTATTTTTTAAGGAGGAAGTTCATAGGTTTGCTTCCTGTCTATCAGATTTATACATTCCCATTAAATTATCTTGTTGATGCCACACTATTCATGTCATGGAACTTTTGTTGTCTTGTAATGCAATTGAACATGTGATCATCCCTTCAATAGTGTTGGCACAATCAATGAAACCATGCATTTTTATCTTGATTAGCTTGCAAGGAGGGTTGCCATTAATGAATCATATTATTGAGTGACAATGTTTCAAAACTTGATGAATGGCATCAGAACATGAAAGCATTCATTATTCCTTTGTGAAGTGTCACTAGACAAGACAAACATGTCAACTATGACATAAGGTGTTACCATGTGCTTTATCTTTGTTTTTAAATCTAATTGATCTTGTCAAAAGACATCTACTTATCCGAAAGATTAATCAATGCATGTGTACGTCTAAACAATTTTAAGCGGTGAAATAGTGAATCACTCAATAAAATAGTTATAGTTTTCGCGAAGGCATATGCTACTTTGAAAACCATATAATTTTAGAGCTAATAGATGCATTGAATCCTCACTTCTTGAGGGATGCATTTATTAAGTAGAAGGAAATGTGGGCTTTCGCTTGGCTCAACTTTTCATTATAAGTTATCATATCACACAACATCTATGTATGCGATGCATCATTCAAATTTCCACCATATCAACTTTTGATGGTAATATAGGGGCCTATCATGGTGGTAATGTTTGATGGAGAATTTGGTTTTGATTCTAAAGAGGTAGCTTGAGACATAGCTACCGCATCCAAGGAAGGCCATAAGTAAGCAAATTTCCAATTCTTGCATGGTGAGGTATTGATAATAGATAATAATATAGGCTCCATAAGTCTAGTAATTTGAAAAGGTATAATCTAAATCTCCTAATGAGGATCCTTTGGAGGGAAAGTCTAGTTTTAGTAGCCATAATAATCTTAGCTCCAATACCTTTTGTTTAAGTTGTAGTTAAAAAGCTCATAGTAATACCATTGTTTTGGGTTGATTGGTCTAGCTTTTTGCATACAATTTCCACCCTAATCTTTTTTCAATGTAGTTTGGTTGTATCTAGCTTGGCAGTGCCTCCAATGTCCGTACTCTAAGGAAATTAAATTGCTTAAGACAATCTCATGCTTTAGATACATTACCATGGTATGACATCATGGGATTTTTATCCTTTTGTGATGGAATTTGAGATTGAATTAAAGATTAAGAGGGACAACCATGGGCACACATATATCATTGTAAGAGTTAAAATTCTTCAACTTATCAAAAAAAATCATTACAAAAGAATTTACTAATGTTGTTTTAATTAATAAAGAATGAGAGTTTGGGGCTTCAGGATGAACAAATACCATCGTAGTCTTAACCATAAATGATGCTAATAAGGGATTAGTGGATGTCACTATTTGGACTCCATTAGCACTGTATTGAAATCAAAGTCATTGGGCTCCATGGTAAAGCAATAGCAAAATTCTACAACATAATATCTTTAACAAAGTTCATATATAAAATCATTTAAAACAAAAAATTGAAGTGATTTGCCTTCACACTTTTTTCGGGATAAGAACTATTGTAGGAGCAATTATTTGTTGTTATCAAAAGTAATTGATTGCCTACAATAATGACTATAATTTCATTTGATTCAGTCACTATTCGTTGGAGATTAAGAAGTAGGGCTTTCAAAACTTCCATGGCTTTCAGATTAGCAAATATGTCCATAGTAGTAGTTCGATATGAAAACAAAATTTTTTTGAGAATAGTAATAGATCTACCTATGTCATCCCATCTAACAGTTCCAAATCTAACATTTATGTCATCATGCATAACTGCATCACATTTAAATTTAATCCAACCTATTGGAGGAGTCTAATAAGAGATAACAAATAACTAGTCAAGACCACCAGAGCTTGCATTGGACGTGATGAAAGAATTGTAGAGAGTAGCAACTATAATGTGATTTCTTTTTTGATGTGCAACTAAATTGAGTGCCCTTTTTAGCATGCACCTACAAATTCTTGTTATTCCAGAGGTACAATAAAGATAAAGTTGTACATTTGACAACATTAGAAGTCATAGCCACCTACACATTCATAGACATCCAATTATGGAAATAAATAATAGAAGTCACATCACAGTACTTAATCCCACCAAGCATGAATTAGTTATTTACAAAGCTACTAAAACCAAAGTTCTTTCATGATATACCACTCTCAGAAATAATGTCTCACATCTTAATTAGTATGACGTCCCTAAGGACAAAGTTTAGATGTCTCAATCCCTCTTGCATGAAGCTAGGTGTAAATAGGAAGTAGATTTAAAGCTAATATCTGAAGGAAAATGTTTACTTAATGCTGCACCATCTCTTTCCAAACCCATATGACCTGCTCCTTTGATGTACATAAAAATGTCATTGTATATAGTCTCTAAGTCCAATACTATATCCTCTCCCAATGTGAAGCATAGAACATTCATTTGATTTGATTTAACTTAAGGCTAAAATACCAAAAAAGACGTGAATAAGTTTTAAATCTTCTTATGATCTGACACCGCATGCTCCCTGACTAGCTCTACTACAAATATCAATTGCTCCACATCCATGTTAAAAGAAATAGAATGGATGCCAAGCAAATTAACCCGAAAAAGGAAACCAAATTTCTTGCAACAATTCGTAAAACTATATTGTTTGTGGTATAGGGGTCTCCAATTTTCGAATGACATACATGTATGAGATGCGCTATGAGGCATATGAAAAGTATTATTATCATAAAGAATTTTTTATCTAAAGAACTAAACTTGTAAATTATCTTCTCATGTAATACCACACCTAACATGTTTTGCAATTAGTCATGACTAGTAGGTCAAAAAACTATAAACTCCAAGTCTGACACATTCCTTAAGATCTGTATTTCTAAATAGGCATAGTTTATTGTGCTACTATCATTTGAACTACTCCGTAAATAATGACACAACAATATGTTTATTCTATAATAGTCCATCTTGGAATTATGGTGTAGACTAAGAAATATGTAAGAATAATAGTTAGCATCAAGTTCATTAGGACATTGTGGTCCACCATTAATAATGAATTGATGAACCACCTTGACACACTTTTCTACTTGATTAATAATAAATTTCAATTCTTTTCTCGAAAGTTTAGTTTCTATAGTTATTTTCCTAGGCATTTTAAGTAACCATATGATAATTTCAAGAAAACAATTTTCTATAATTGTACTTCATCGCTTTACTAAATGACACTCTAAATTAGTTTTTATTGATCATCTCAATTGAGTGACACCCTTAGTACTCTATAATATTCTAAATATTCTTCAATATAGCACAAGTTCATGGTTCATAAATCATGATGCCATCAACATATAAAAGGTGTGTAATCATCAAAGAAGAAGGGAAATTCCTAAGCTCAATCAAGACAACATGAACAAACTGATACTTATAAGCCATAAAAGATACTTTGTCACTATAGTAAACAAGTATGGATTGAGAGGACAGCCCTATCTTAGTTACTTCAATCAATGATAGGTAGGAAATATTAAATATAATCCTAAGTCTTGTTGTGGTGATATAATGCTTAATCTAACCATTACAAAGTGTAAGGAACCACTAATGTTTAAGCATATCTAACAAAAATTTCTAATTTTCCTTATCATAAGCATGATCCACATCTAATTTCCAATTTTCTTATCAATTGTTAAGCATACCCTTATCTAAAACCCCATGTTACCTGCATCAGTGATAGATAAAAAAATATTAAACATAATCTAAAATTTTTGTGTGGTGATATAAGCCTTAATCCAACCACAAAAAATATAAGGAACTACCAATGCTCAAGCATATCCAATATAAATTTCTACTTTTCCTTATCTTAAGTCTAATCCATATCTAATTTTATTACCATCAAACCATCTTTGAAAGAAGACAGGTGTAAATAGTTTTTTTTTTCCTATTCAAAAAAATATTATCAAATATAACATGACATAACACAAAAGTAACTTGCTCCCTAACAAAAATATATAAAAGCGTTACCCTATGTCTAACCACCAAAATTTTTGTCACTGCTTTGTAAATCATATTGCAAAGGCTAATGAGCTTAAATGCCTTTGCTTTTCATGCTCCTTTAACTTTAATGATGAATATGGCATGCGTCTCCTTTCAAAATTTTGATATAAAGCTATCTTTAAAGAGTTATTTCAGCACTATAATAATGTCCATCTATGTGATCTTCATTATCCATGCACAAACACAACTGAGAAGCCATTCAAAAGATGTGATTTATTTCTTTTGTTGGATATCAATATAAATATCATCACTTATTAGAGTCACAAGTGTAATCTCCTCTTCATCATTAGTAATTATCAAAATATTTTAACTTCTATTATCATTTAAATTGGTCATTATCTTAGACAACTAAAAGGTATACCACTCAATTAGCAAAGAAATTGGCCAAAGGAATATTCTATTAAACTAAGAAAGGTATTAATCATTACATGTGAAACTCTTGATATAATTATTTTAAATAATATTAAAATTTTAATCACTCCAAACTAATTTACATTTAATCTTAATCTGTCATCAATCTTAATAGAAATGATAAATATTATACATATATATATCTATATACACTCATATATACATATATAAATATACACACATAATTAAGATTAGATAAATAATTATTGAAAGATGTATATTTGTGAATAGATATGTATTATTCAAGAATTATGAAAGAACAGGTGCACAAATTAGATGAAAAATATGAGAAAAATACATATGACATATAGGAATGATTAGTTTTCAGATTCTTGAATGATTAACTTGTTAAAGTAGCTTAAATATATTAAATATTTATTAATTTTTTTGTTACATAGTTTTTCAAACTAAAACTTATATCATATTTTTAAAACATCATTTTATTAAAGGTTTTTTAAAATTTTACATTTTGTATGGTTTTGAAAATTTAGCTAACTAAAATAATATGAGAAATAAAATTAATTGGCTAAAATATCTTTCATTAATAAAGCATTAAACATTTGACCAGTTCTCTAATAGTTATTAAACATTCTATCAAGAAATATTTGTTAGCTTAAACTATGCCATCACTTGATGGCTAGTCCATTAAGAATTTGATAAACTAATAGCTTAGTTTATTAATGGTCATATGGGGTATAAAATTCAAATTAGTCTATTTAAAAGACATTGGATAACTAGATTAATAATGATATGATAATAATTTGTCCATCTAATAAATATTAATTAAAAATATGCTAAAATTTTATTTCTTGTAGAAAATAACCAAATTATTTGATGGATAATCTCATTGTTCTCAATTAAAAATTGAGCAATATCAAAAGGCTATTGAAAAGTTCGATTAACAATTTTGACAATCATTAAAGGGTACAATGTTCAATTTGATAAATAGTTTGTTACATTCGATAGATTGAAAATGTACAAATTATAGAACATGTTCAGATCATCCAATGGGGGCTAATTGGCTATTTCTCATTGAAGCATTACTAACAAGGATTAAGGCATTAAGCAAGAATATGAAAATATCTTAGAAGACTTGGGTGGTTGGTAAGCTAAAATTGATCATTTTTAAGAATTACAAACAACCACATTAGTTCTATAAATAGATGGTAAACCCAATTGCATTGATTAAATGCACTCATTACATACAAACTTTGATATTACAATAAGAAGTTATATACCCAATTGGCATCATTTTTTAAAGTATATATATATATATATAATGATCAAGGGTACGAATTAGAAGAGAAAAATAAAAAATATGAGAAAAAATATTAAGCTCATCAATGGGAGATGCTTGTCTTAGATTCTTGAATCGTTGATCTAAAAGAGTTAGATTAAATATTTTAAGTATTAACAAAAATTATCATTACATACTTTTTAAAAATAAAAACAATTTATCATTATGTTTAAACTACAATGTATTAAATGTTTTTAAATATTGATGCTTATTATGCATATTATGATTTAACTAGCTTAAATAACATGATAAAACAAATTAATTATCTAAAAGCTTTTAATTGATTAAATACCTTTTACAAAAAATTCATGGTATATTTGAGCAACTTTAAGAAATAATGATATTTTTTAGGATTGGTATACGATTAGTTAATCACTAATCGAAAATAAAAATGGAGATATTTTTTAAGTTATGTTTTAAAAAAGACAAGAATATTATGTATTTTTAAAGTTATTATTTACTAAAATAAATGCATCATCAACTCTCTTAGGTCTAATGAACATAATATTTTATTATTTTTAGATTAGTTTATAATTGTATTCATAGATGATATTTGATTTAGTAAAAATTTTTAAGAGAACATATTATATATTTACATATAGTATTACAAATTATGAGAGAGAACTAATTATATACTAGGTAGTCTAAGTGTGAATTTGGGATTATGTTTTTTTAATAATCATGAATTGACCAAAACTCAGACCAATATAAAATAAAAAAGAAATTTGTTCGATATGTAAGTTATTATACACAATTTGTTAAAAGATTACCGTTTGTACAATGACACATGTTTGCAATATCTATATTATGGGTTGATGCAGAATAAAAATGTGATTATATATACAATCAAACAACTTAAGCATTTTGAAAATAACTACTTTGTTCATGGCTGAGGCTTAGCATTTATGATATTTTTATAAAAAATAAATACATTATTTATGTGAAATTAAGTACAATTTTTTTATAGATTATTGATCTACTTGTAAGTTTTTTTCATTTTAAGCTTTTGATAGTATACATTCCATTTTTGAATTGCAACATTGAAATTGAAGCGAAAGAATAGTGGACAACTTAGGAAGAAATGAAGGAGATGAGGGTTTTGTAGTTAGGAGATTAATTTCTCAAGAAGTTTCTTTTAAGGAGTTTTGAATTCATAAAGTTTTGAAATTTATAGAATCTTAAAATATTTTAACTAACACTCTTATACATTTATATAGATGTTTGGATAAAATATTTTACTACAAAATATATAATATTTTAATTTCTAAAAGAAACATTTAAATTTTGTCCAAGCAAAAATATTCTACAAACTCTACATTACAATGAGACCATCTAAAACACAAACTACTACATGCAAATGGGTGTAGCTTCTGCATGTGAAAAGCCATATACACATTCATTGACCTATTGTACACGTGGTAGATTGCTAACATGATTGCATGTGATAGGTGGCTTGGAATAAAAAAAGTGTCAAAGTTGTTTAAGAAGTTTAATCTATCAATAAATCAAAATGAATAACAAAACTAAGAGGAATTTTGTAACCTTCACCCATTCATAAATGGAAATGAGAAGAAGTGATTGTAGATATTGTGATAGAGTGATCTCAAACATCAAAAGGTCTTGATTCAATATAGGTGATTGTTGATAGATCAACAAAATATATTTATTTTCTTGTTATTAAGACAACTTATTTAACATAAATGTTGGCTCATATCTATAGGAACCAAATTATTAAATTACATGGTTCCTAAAAACTATTATAATAGATATGAAACCTAAATTTACTTTGCATTTTTGAAAGATAATGGATCAAGACTTTAAAACAAGTTTAAAATTTAGTAGTCATTCATCCTCAAATAGATAAATAAATAAAGAGAATCATTATGATTCTAAAAGATTTACTTAAGACATTGTATATTAGATCTTGGACGAGGTTAAGAAAGACATTTATCAATAAAAATTATTTAATAATAATAGTTATCAATATAATTTTGAAATTGCGTCATATGAGGCCGTATATGAAACGAAGTATTTGTTAACTCTATGTTGGCATAAATGAAAAGAAAGAGTTTTATTGGATCCTTAGGTTATTGAGAAAGCTAGAAAAGGATAAGAATTATTCAAGATCAATTAAAGATTTCTTATGATAAGAAGAAAAGTACTTTGATGCAAAGCATTGATTAATAAAATTTAAAGAAAAAGATCATTTATTTATTAAAATAAGTTAAATGAAAGATATTATAAGAATTGAAAAATAAATGAGTTAAAATCTAAATTTATTGGTCCTTATAAGTTCTACAGATTGTTGGAGAAGTGATATATTTGATTGTTTTGACTCTTTACATGTCAAGAATTCGTAATGTATTTCATCCTTTATTTTTATGAAGATGCTTTCAAGATATTTATTATGTTGTTAATTATATTTGTCTAGTTATCAAAATTTAATCAAACTTATTTAGAAATATAAGTGAAAGTCTTCAAAACTTTGAGAAGTTGCTAAGAAATAAAGCTATTCTATTGATAAATATTTTATAAAAATATCAAATAGAAAGAACAACTACTTGGGAAGTGGAAGCGCACATGATTGACTATTTGCGAAAGCCTTTCAAAATTTCAAGACAATTTTTATTGAGGGTAAGGTTGCAACATCTCAGAACTTATATATATATGTATATATTTATATATATATTTATATGTATATATATATATATATATATATATATATATATATATATATATACTATAAATGATAAATTAAGTCAATAAATTTAATTTCATTTTTGTTCTAAAAAAAGTCCTGCAATAAATAAATTAATACATTTTTCTTGATAGATTAATCAAAAATAAATCTTTTAAATAATTATTTACAAATAAAACTTTTACAAAAATAATTTTCTTTTCTATATTATGTTTTACTAATAATTTTTAATGGTAAAATTGTTTCCAGTATTGTTAAATTTAGAGTTGGTTAAACCCATTTGTGGAGCATAAGACGGGCAAGGAAGTAAGCCAGAAAAAAGTACCTATTTGAAAGAAGGGCTGAACATTTCTTTGCAAGTTTTTTGGTCAAGTCAAGAATATACTACGCGTAAGCACGAAGTTGGTTTTTTTAACATAGTGGAAGCTTCCTTATATTTTTTCCATGAGCTTCATCTCATCTACAGTCTCGTTCAATCACCCATGGTAGCAATCCAGTTTCGCCAATGTTTAGCAAAGCTTTGCCTGCAATTCATTTATCTCTTTATTGGTTTTTGAAGCTTCCTACAAGAGCATGCATTCACACTAAGGATAACTAAAGAATACATGATTCATACTTTTATTATATGTAAAGCAGTCTCAAAAGAAGCTGGAACTTTTAGTTCAGATGTAATGTTAAATTAAAAACTAAAAAACATTACTTTTGCATTTGAAAATAAAACCCCCCTTTTTTCTAAGGTTGGGGAAATATAACCTCAGCAATTTCTCAAAAATAAAGAATAGGAAATACATTGCAATTAAGATTGACTTGAATAAACCACCATCTATCTAACTATTTACTAAATATGCCTTTTTGTTGGGTTGTAGTGGAAGGGGCGACAAGGGTTTTTAATCGATATTTGCATTAGCTTTGTTCAAAAAGACTTACTAAAAAACTAGATTGAGAAAGAGAAAGCAATGGTTTAAAGTGAGAGAGAAGAGGGGAGAGATAGGAAAACATGAGAAAAAGAGAGAGTAAAGAAGGAATTAATGAGCACGTTCAAAGAAGTATTAAGGTCACCTAAAAAAGGAGCTTGTTCAAACCAACACTTCTACAAAACTCCTGACAAAACTTTATAAATAATAACTAACTCCTCAAATCAATGATTCACTAATCTAAAATTTGTTTCACCCTATTAAAGTATAACAACAAACTTTACAAATTATAATAATGAAAAACATACATGAATTGTAAAAAAGATAATTTCACGTGAAAATGAAAAATTCAAAAGAAAAAAAATCTCTTTTTCATACTTACAAACATCTTCATTAGAACTCAAATAGATAGCTTTAAAAAACATCACTTTTATCACTTCTGCTCCAAGCTTTCCCTCGAAACAACTGACTCACATCCTTAATGTCATGGTAGCTTATTTGATCCCTTATAGGCCTCTAAGCCTTGCACCACCATCCACTTGTATATAAAAATAAGAACAATAAATGCTCGATTTGCATGTCTACATCAATTTCCCTTTAGTGCTTATTGCCAAATTATGATAAAAATAAGATTTAAAGCAACTATTTTCTAGTAGATTTGTATAGTTCACATTGCTTTGAATTATTATTTTGAAAACCTACATGTTGATATACAACTTAATACATATGATCTACTCAACTTCATAAGGTTCTACAATTGACTTAATCAGACTCAACATCTTAATAATCTTTTAGTGGGATAATTAATTCTTGAATATCTACATAGGCAATCTCTTCAAAATTTTAACTCTTTTTGTGCATCTTCCCTTTTCATTAGTTTTCTTGAAAACTCAATAGAGTAAAGCATATTATCAGCTTGTTAATAGTGCCAACTTTGTTAAAATGTCTATTTAAATATCTATACTAAGAATTTTGATAGTACCCCATCAATCAATAGCTTGATGTCAAGAAACTTCGATTGCATGAGCAATGTTCTTTACTAGACAAACTACATTTCTACAATCATTAAATATATTAGAATCATACTTTTCTTTTCTCTTAGAGGATTTTTTAAATCATGTAAAGGTTTCAAATTTGTTTTTGGAGAGAGCCACATATTCTGAAGTTGAGGCATTTGGTTAAGTAATACTCCAAAACTAGTATATCTATCCTAAGGCACTCTTCTAAATATCAATATCACATTTTAGGCTACAATTTATGTAACATCAGAGTACTATGGCATTCCGTCATATACATAAGAACTTATTCAATCCTTTGCCATTTTTTTTGATATGGGTAACAAAACCAACTATATATTTAGGATCAAGCCTTATACATAAAATGATGTGCCTAAAATTCTTATCATAAGTTGGTATGGTATCGCTGACAAGTATTTCCACTCATAAAACTTTGGTGACCACTCTTTGCTTAATTTAAAATGACTTATAAAAGTAGTATACAATCTGTCAATATTCCAACTTGTTCATAATAGATATGTATCAACTAATTGAAGAGAAAAACAAAATGGTTTTATGGATTTTTCTGATGTTTTACTATGAGTAAAATAGTGGCATCGCTCATGTAATGGAGGCTTCATAGGCTTCAAGTGTTATTGATATATTATTCATAGAATTCCCCCTTTGTTAAGGGAATCATAATGCTACACTACACTTTCCTAGAGACAGGGAGTTGTAGGGAAAGATAAAGTTCTCATTGGTTAGTGGCTAGGACAGACTCCTTTCAATATTTTTCATAAGCTTTTTGACATGAATAACCATTAAAACATCACTTACAAAGTTAACTGGTTCACATTTGTGGCATCGTTAACATGGAATAATCCATGAGCATAACCATAATGACGACTGACTCCACGAATATTACTTCTAGGTGGACAACAATAAATATGAATTAAATTGTAACCCAACTAAGACCCAAGATTTTATCATGTTGTAATATTTTGTTGTTATAACCTAACCTTAATACTTTAAGATATTATTCCTCTTTCTTAGTTTCATATTAGTAAAAAAATATTTTATCCTAAAAAGTATCTCAATATATTAAAACCTTGGTATTATGTATGTAATTTAGAATTTTCTCCTCAATTTTTATGTGAGAACAAGAACTATTGTTTCCTTGTACCTAAAACAAGCTAAGGACTAGGTTTTTCTCATAGATTCCAACTTTTACATATCACTCAATAATTATTCATTATCATCTTTAATGCTTGGTATCCTAAGCCAGCCAAGTTTTGTTTGATTCAACTCGTACTACATTGTATTATAAAAAGTATCATTCCAATGCCACAATAGTAGGAGACAATCATATTTTATAAAGGTAGTGTGCCTTTTTGCTTCTCTTATATTAGTCAAACAAAATTTTGTCTTTAAAAGACATATTTACATTATAAAACGATGTTTATATATATATATATATATATATATATATATATATATATATATTTCTCTACCTAGAAATATAAAAAGAGCAACTCATTATCAAATAATTCTCTATCTAAAATATCGTCAAATGACCACTCAAATTTTTGTATCAAGGATGTTATACGCTCATTAATTTTAGCTTGGTTTTCCTTGAACTAAATAATATTATAGGAGGTATCAATTTGATACCATAATATCACAACATAACGTATCATGTTGAGTTATTATTTTTCTTTGACTTATTCCATACTACCAAATTATATTTTCTAATATTAATATTTAGAAAGCTTTCTTTCCAAATTAGGACTAGAAAGAATAATCCACAATAAATTATTTGTTATTCTCAATAATGAATAAATGAGTAAAATATGATTCTTCAGTCCAAATGCTATCGTCGCAATTGATTCTTTTAGCTCCTTCGTCCCTCACTAGAAGATCTTCCTAGCCCACATCTCTAACATCCTTCGAGCTCTTCGACTAGTCACTTACTTTCATAATTTATTAGTCTCAACAACTAGTTTGGCAATGCAATGAAATTTCTAATATGGGATTGCATTGCACTTTAACAAAATGTTAATAGATTGCATCGCTAGATTGCATTCAAATGTCATGTTGGAAGGCTTGACCACAACTATTTGATCTTTGAAAAAACATCCAAATCGATCTCCATATATGGAGAAAAAATACGCATGAAAACAATGTCTTTAACCTTCTTAAGGACAAAAAGGGTCATTCTACAGTACTTTTGAGGTTCCTTCCCTCACCTTTTAAAAGATCTAATAGATATCAAGCCATTAATTGTCCCTAACCTTGAAACCATATTCCACTCAGTGCCTATTATACCATTGCTTGTTATTATTTTGTGGCTTTGCCATCAACTTTTGAGTGTATCATTCAAATCTTATTGAATCTATTGTGCATTATGTTGCACTAATCCCTTGATACTTTTAATTGTGTCCATTTGCAACTCTGTATTGAATGGGTTGTAAGGACTAAATCCCAAATTACATATTGAATAATCTTCAACCAACAGAAACATGGCCTAACATGTTGAAAGAAAACTGGACATAGAAGAGACTTTCATCTTATCCTTTAAAATATCATGAATAGAACCCTCATAAGAGTTATCAGATGGTCCTATTTATGATACTATAAACAACATATCATTGTACAAATTTCATAAATTATTATTTCTTAAGAGAATAATACAAGTTCAATTTGTAGGATCAGGATTGTTATTTTTTTTCATTCAAAAGCAACCAACCACAATTGAAGCATGAGCCTCTTGAACCAATCTCAACTAATCCCCACTACAAGGCTTGCAAAGTTGTATCCCTTAATAGAGAAGGCCTCCTAAGTGAAAATTAGATCTCTTTCATTGTTTTTACGTTTGATCAAACTACATTAAAAACAATATCCTCGTTATCTCTCAACACATACTCCTTGCACATCTTTAGTTACACCCACTTCACAAAACTTAAACAAAAGTTGTTTTTTAACTAAGTGTTTCAAAAGAAAGCCAACAAACTTATTTCGAGCTCCTTTCCTATATTTGATGACAACGTTCAATTTTTATAGATAAGTTGTGAGTAATGTGTCATGCCTTTTGAAACCTGCTAGGTTCTACAAGTATTGCAGAGGTTGTCTATCAAAGTGTGCGATGTTTCACTCCCAAAAAAGATGGCAAACAATGTTTCATGGCTTGATTTAATGCTAAAATTTCCTTGTTGTATGACCATAAGTGTCCTTGACCTTCTTGTGGTAGCATGAAATAATGTGCTAGAAGATGTCCTCAAACCATCAATATGATGCTTATTGCATGGCTTGACACATCTAATGCAATCTTAAAAGAAAGTCATAAATTGGGAAAACACAAATGTGTGCCCATAATTTATTCTTTAAAGGGGGAAGGAGTATCATTTTTTCTCTTAAACTTCAATTTCACTTTTGTTAGTACATGCAATGGTATGATTATCTCAATGAAGTTTTTAATGAATCATGAAGCTAGTAGCATGCCTTCATGAAGATCCTTATCCCAGTAACATTATTTGTTTTTGAACATTCTCATATGACTTGCACCAAAACTACATCAATTATTCAATTTCACATTCTGACCTTGTGCACTAGATAAATAAAGATCATGTGCTTGAATTTGTACTACATTAGACTAAGTTTCCACCATTGGAATGACTTGTCAGGGAAACTAATTTTTCTTCATTCATGGGCTTTTTGCATTAACAAGTTTTGGTCACACTCCTATCAATTTCTTTCCTTTGTCCCTTGTTTTCTATTTCTCTGTTCTCCTCGAAATAACCTAAACCATCCCATATTTACTTGCACAGACTTGCTCAAGCTTGTGCGCTTAACCACATTCCAATGTTAATAGTACACATATTCAACATATAGTGTACTCAGATTGTGAATGAATAATGCCAAAAATTAACCCTAAAGAATCATATACTTTTAAGTGGATCACCAATATCCTAATAAAAATTTATGTCAATAAAAATCAGGACAATGATTAATAGCAATCCAATCCAGTTTGATAGAAAATTTAAAAATTAATAGAAAATATTAATAAAAAATAATCATTTGCAGAAACAAGATGCTTTCATTGTACTTAATATACTGCACATACTTTTAGTAAAATCAGTGTACTGCATTTCCTTTGACACAGTTGAAAATCTTACAAAATTTCGTACCAAATTTCTTGGCTACATATCATGGGTTCACTTTCATGGATTTTTCATGTTATATTCACATTGTGAAAGTATAAATCATAGTTGCACTCTGATTCACAAATGCCTTAGACAGATTCTTTGTAGGATGAACAATTTTGTTATTTGATATCTTGAGTTTCTTAGTTGGAGTTTTCTCTTTAGTGTCTGTAGTGGATTTTACAATCTTAAGTCCTAAGAGTGCTTCTTTAAGTTGTTGATCCTATCATCGAATAAGTATATGACTTAATAAAATGTAGTGAAAAAAGAATAGTTCAATGCCATATGCATTATTTGAATAATTATAGTACCGAGATAATGTCTTCCTTTTGTCTTGTGAGAGAATCTTTTGAACTTCTAGAAGCTACTATTCAATTGGATAAACATCGTTCCTACAAGATAAAGCAACTTCAAATTCAAAAATAGGATATCAAAAATAATAGATGGTTAAAGTACAATGATAGAGAAGCTGAGAAGCATCGATAAGAAATTAACAGTTGTTCAAAACTTAATTGTTCTATAATTATAGGGATTTATACCATTCTTTAAGCTCCTTCTTTAGTAGTTCTGCATCAACTAATTCAGTTTTCAATTTGCTAGACAAAACATCAAAGTTAGTTTCTAGAATTTCATTTTTAACAACCGCTTCTTCCTTTCCTCCAACTATAATTTCCAAAGCCTCTTTCATCGAAGTGAAATCAGCCTCCATCTCAAACGCACTTAATACAAGCTTTTGATATTCATCCTAAAACAATCCATGTGACAAACATAATGTATCAAACCAAATCAAATCTATTCACTTAATATAAGGAATTGAATATCAACCACAAGTACAAATTAAATAAGCAAAGATCATAAAGACAATAAGCTTTAAAACCTTCTCCACATGCTTAGGTCTAGTTCAATAAAGTTAATGATTTTGTAAAGCATGCTAAAACATTAAGAAAAAAACCTTTGTTTTTTTGTTACATCTTATATGTTTACTATATTACATCTTGTGTTGTTTATTGTTACTAACTAGCTGATAAATTAACTAGCAATCACTTAGCGCTTAGTATAAACAGAACACAAGTAGACTTCGATATCTGATATTTACCTACAATTATTTTTTGGATATAGCATTTGACTCATGCTTCAACATATTGTGTTCTAGCAAAGCTCATTGACCATGCAAGCTCTTAACTTCTCATTTAATCTAAGCTTCCTCACTCTAAAAATGGAAATGTTCACCTTTAATGAAGAAAATAATTACCTCAAGCTTTACTTTTTCTTGGATTGTATTGTTTAGTTTTCTTTTGGTATCCTTGAATTTTTATTTTGCCTTGTCAAGTTCCTTTCTCAGGGATTCTTTCTCTCTAGTAAGAGAAGAAGATGATAAGCACGACACTTCTTTTTGAAGAGAATAAATATGTGAAAGGTGTTCTTCTTCTCCATATCATCTTGAAGACCTGGTTTCTACAACATCAACTTGGATAAAAAACTGAATGGGGACATCATCCAAAAAATTAAAAAAAGAAAGACTTGATTTAGCTTACCATAGTAATCTTCTTCCTTTTTTCAAAGCAACACAAGAGTTCATGAATTTGTTTATGTAGTTGACATTGTTGGTTACCCAATAGATTTTGCATCTGAGTGATTTGTTTAGATGAGGAATTGCAGTGTATTTTCACTGGAGAAATAAAAATCAAGATCATTATATCATACCTACTCAAACTTGAATTCCTCAATTTTCTTGATCATAAATCTATTAACATAGTCGTGGCCTAAAATGAGGGACTTAAATTATGACACACACTCCATGGGAATGAAGATAAATATAAGAAATATAATATATCAAAATTAGAGAAATGTAAAGGTTCAGTGATAAGAGAAAATTTCTAAAACATGCGGTAAATGTTACAACAAAGCTAATTTTTGTGATAATAAGGAGATCACATCTAGCACCATAAATCATTAAATTAGTGATGAAATGAAATGTCTAATCAGATATGCTAAACTCCAAAGATAATAAAATATTTAAAAATATAAAACAATAAATATTTAAATGGATAAAGCTCTTTGAGATGACTATAACTATGTTTATTTCATCTTGATTTGAACTTTTTTGAAATTGTTATGAATTGATAAAATGAATAATTATAAATAATAATAAATTATTTTCTTGAAATCAATCAAACACATATTAAGGGTAAATTGACGTAAATTAATGTAATATTAAATATCCAAATCAAAGTGATGTATAGGTATCATAAGAGAGGATTTCTAGTATTATAGTAATATTGTAAAATAAAATTAAAAAAATGTTAAAGAAATGATAAAAATTATACAATAAAGTTGCATTATATGATACTACGGAGATTGAGCAAGACATCCTTGATCATCAAATCTACTATGAATCAAAATGAATAATAAAACATGCCAAAACGTTAGAAAAAATATTTGTTAACCTAAGAGTTAAGATTTGATTAGATAAAACTAGTTAAGCAGAGTTCAACAACATTTTTTCCATCAATTAGATCTTTTTTGCATTCATAATGAATTATCAAATTAATTGTACAAAAGTAATAATAAATTAAAATTTTATTATTAATAAAAAATAGAACAAAGTTGTTATGAGTTAAATTTTAGAAACATGATATAACTAACTTTATATGAAAAAAGTTAAAGAAATGAGATATCTTATATGAGAGTGTCACATTTAAAGATACTATGGAGATCGAGTTAACATCTTAGATCATCAAATTAGGTATGAATCAAAATACCAGAAAAAGTGTGTATATATCCTTGAAAATAAAATATTTAAAATAAATATTTAATTTGATTGAGATTATCAAAATGATTTTCACTATGTTTATTTAATCCCAATCAGATCTCATTTTTAATTACTAAGGCTTCCATGAGAAAAATGTAAAAATAATAACAAAATATTATTTTAATATTGAGAAAATATATATTAAAGTTAAAACCTGATAAATTAAAACAATGTAATATGACCATATGAATGTCATGTAAAGGTTAAATGAGGGCAGAATTTGAGTTTTCTAATAATATAATCAAGTAAATGCAAACAATTTAAGGAAAGACGATAGATTATATGGGAATGTTACATTCCAACATACCAAGAAGTTTGAGTTTAACATTCATGATCATAAAATGATGTACTAATTGAAAGACCATATAAAACATACCAAAACTCCATAAACTAAAATATTTAAAAATATAAAAATAAAACACTTAATTACATTTTTCTTGGAAACATTAGTTTAATGACAATTTTTTACCTAGACTAGACCTCATTTAAAATTACAATGAAATATCAAATTAAATAAACAACAATAAAAAATATATTTCAATATTAAGAAAATTTATATTTAAGTTGAAATAAGTGAAATTGAAGTATTATAATTTGACAACTTCCAAGCAAATTAAGTACCAGACAATTGTAGATTTAGAGTTACATAGTCATGTAATTAATACACTGTGAGAAGTTTGAAGAAATGAGATAAATTATGTGATAAGGCTAGATTCAAAGATACTAAGAAAATATAGTGTGACATCCATAGCCTCAAATTAGGAATAGACAAAAATATCTTATAAATTCTACCCAAACCATTGAAAAAACATTTAAAAATACAAATATTAATTTTTAATTTCATAAGTGTCATTGAGATGTTCTAGTTTTGGCTTTATTTTCTAATGACTATGACAAAATTATTTCTGTAAATACCTAACCATTGTAAATGAAATGACTAATAATTTTTAAGAATATTTTAACATCTCAAAGAAAGGCTGCATCATATTCTGCTAGCATAAATTTATCTTAGTATTTAAAACTTAAAACTACTTGAAATTCAATACTTTTTTCATCCAAGCCTAAATCTTCTAATCTTTAATATTCTAAACTCTCTTTATAATTTCAAGCTCATTATGTATGTTTACATTCATAAGAAAGAATAAGAAAATTTTTACATTTTTATTAGAATTTTTTTTTAATATTTTATTTTTTGTTTTTCTTTTGGGTTAGGCAGCCTAGTATTTGTAAAAGCCTAAGTTGAATTTGATATTATAAAAAGCCGAGTTGGTATTGAGTTTGTAAAAGCCCATGTTATAGTGGAACCTACAAGCACAACTAGGTTGGACGTGAATCATAGAAAAAAATGCTAGGTAGGTGGAAGGTAAACTATTAGGAAAAATGACAAGTTGCAACTCTTTTATTGGAGTTTTTCTCGACATGAATTTATGGTGGTCGTAGGTCCTACATTTAACTGAAGCACCTAAAACATTTGGTGCACTATTTACCCTTTTTTTCATTTTTAATCTTAAAATTTTTAAATAAATAGACATAAATAAAAAGTTTCTGCAAATATAAAATTATTTTAATAAATATTTTTTGAAAGTTACATGTACGTCTTCATAGCAGAATGTTTTTTAAAACCCATAATTCATCGCTCTTATGGGATTCACACACTTATTCTCACTTCCCATTTTATATCTATATTATGTTAGAATGCTACTCCTAAATTTACCTTATTTTATTTATTTTTTTTACATTGATTTGGTTAAACTTTAATGTAAATACAACACTTTTCTCATTTAACCACTATGATCTTTTAAATAGATAAATGAAATTACATAAATATTTATCATTTTATATTTATTTTTTATTTTTTTAAAATAATAATTTATTACTATTTTTGTTTATTTTATTTGGCAATTCATAGTATTTCAAAATGAAGGCTAGTGTACGTAAAATAATTCTTTTAAACTCATATTGAAGAGCTCTATATAATTAAATACTCATTTTAGTTTTTGCAAATATTCTATTTATCTTTGCATTTAATAAGCTTTAAGAGATATTTTGATTTGTACTTGATTTAATGATCAAGGAAGTTATACTCGAGCTTTTATCCCTTGGAATTAAACTATTGTACTATTTCACTCAACTCATGAAAGATGCTGCTTTAATTTTTTTATATTAATATTATATTCTATTTCCCTTCTTATATGAATTTACTTTTCTTTGATTTGTTCATATCATATTCCTTCAATTTCTCTCATCTCCACTAATTATGTACTTGCATAGAATTATGCTAACAATTTATTATTTCTTTTCTTATGTAATTTTGAAGTTTGTAGCAGCTCCAAATAGGTTCCATCTAAGTTAAATAAAATATGATTGGATCCCACTCAACAATATTTGTCTTATTACATTTTTTTGTAATTTAAAATATTTGATTTTCTAAAGATTTGACAAGCTTCAATAAACAATTTGATATGTATAAGATTTGATTTTTGAGGATGTTATACTTAATATCCTTCGTATCTTTGAAAGGTACTTTCCCATTACTTTTGTCATATTTCTTTCAATTGTTCTTGTTTATTTACCAATATTAATATATAAAAGTCTTATTCTCCCCTCTTGTAACGATTACATGTCTATGATTTGGCTATATTTTATTTGCTTCAATTTATAAAATTTCAAATTTAAAATATATATTTTTTTAATATTAAAAACATCACTTGACTATTTTTTATGCTTATTAATTTTGTAATACATAATAATTCAAAATACGGTTTGATCGGGAAAAACAAACATTGTTAAACTCATCTCAATAGTCCTTATCTTGTTAAACATTAACTTTTATATTTTTGACAATATTTTCTTATTTTACTTTTCATGCCTCATGAGATGTTTTGATTACTAGAAATTTAATGATAGATGATGCTGATCCCCTTAGAATCATGTAGCATAACTTTCTTATTCAATTTATGTAATTCTTCAAATTTTTTGCTCTTAGGTAATATTATTATGTAGATCAAAATCTCCTCTATTGTGAACTTTATGTTAGTTTTATTTGGTTGTATTATATTATTTTAATTTATCTCTTTTTAGCTTTAATCAATATTAACCTAATTTTAAATATCAATATATTATTAATTTTGTCTTTCTTCTTTGGTAATTTGTTCTAACTCCAAACAAATTTCAATCAAGATGAAACAAAATTTGTTGGACCCATCTCGACCAGCAATATACCATTAAATATTTATTTTTATTTTATTCTTTATAAGATATTTTTTTTGAGCCTAGTTTAAGGATCAAGGATGTCACTCAAGAATCCTTAAAATATTAGAATGCAATTTTCTTATAAAATTAATCTCAATTTTTTAGATCTTTTGTTTTGGTTTTTAATATTACTAAAACAGTATAATTCTCCTCAAATGAGACTTTTGCTTTTCCTTTATTAAGTTATATTATAGTGCTTTAATTTATTTCATTGTAGGTTTAATATATATTTTCTTTGTACTAAAAAATCATTAATTACAACTTTTGCTTATTTAGTTTGCTAATTTGAAATGACTCCTAATGAGCTCTAATCAAAAGAAAAAAGCCATTGTTGGACTCATCTTAGTGAGCTCTATTCAGTTATGTATATTCATTTTTATGTTTCTAAATACTTCATTCTTTAAAGTTTTCTTATGTGATGATAACATCTCTTTGATTTGGTTAAATTAAATAACTTGAATTTATCTCTTTTTAACTTTGATATATACTTTTTTTAAAATAATAATTTATTATTATTTATGATTATTGTTTTAGAAGTTTCTAATAATTACAAATGAGGTTCAACTAAGGGGAAACAACTTTGTTGAACTAGCCTTCATGAGTGTTATGCATTTAAATATTAATTTTTAACTTTTAAACATTTATTTATAGGTTTGGCATTCTTTAGCGTTTATTATAATTTGTACTTACATTGATGATAGAGAATGATATAGTTCATCTCCATAGAATCTTAAAATGCAACTTTCCAAAATATTTTGTCACTTCAAATTTTTTGTTTTGATTATGTTATATTACTATGTAACTCTAAATCTTCTTTCGTTTGTCCTTTAATTTTATGATGTTAAATTGCTTTAAGTTATCTCATTAAAGCTTTATGCAAATTTAATTTTTGAAATTATAAAGTTTTATTGTTTACGCATATTTTATTTTGTAATTTGTAGTAAATCAAAACGACATCAAATCGACATGAAACTAGCTAAATTGGGCTCATCTTCACAAACTCAGTGAAGTTAAACATTTATTTTTGATTTTTAAACATTTTATTTTCTAAGCTCTTAGGATGGTTTAATAAGCATTTTAATTTGTTCCTTGTTTGATAATCAAGGTGTTTTTCCTAATCTCCTTAGTCTTCTAGAATGTAACCTTTCCCCTATAATTTATTTCATTTCTTTAAATTTTTTACTTTGCTGTGGTTATAATACTATAAAACACTAATTGCATCTTATGTGACCTTTAAAAATTACATTTTATTATTTTTTATGCTTATTTTATTTTGTAATTCATAGTATTTCCAAATGACATCTAATTAAGGTGAAATAAATATCATCAATCTCATCTCAATGAGTAATATTCAATTAAATATTCTTTCTTATAATTTTTTAATGTTTTAATTTTAAAGGTTTTTGCAGGTTATATGAGCTATTTTAATTTTTGCTTGATTTGATGAACAATCGTTTTGGCTTCATCTACTTAATATCTTTTAATGGAATATTCCATGTAATATATATCATTTTATCAAATTTTTGCCCCATATTTGGTTATATTACTATATGAAAATAAATCTAGTCTTCCATGTCCTTTCCATCACTTATTGTAGTAATGTTATATTTCTTCAATTTATTTTATTTCATTTTTAAAGTAGATTGCCTAATATTAAAGTAATTACTTGTTATTATTTGTTGCTATTTTCTTTCATTATATTAGTAATTCCAATTAAGGTTTTTTTAAGATAAGGAAAACATCATTGAACATGTCATATTCACATGTATGTGATTAAATATTCACTTTTAAGACAAGCCTTGCAGACCACTATGCAATTAAATATCTAATTTTTTATTTTTAAATTTTTAATTTTTGATGATTTTGGTATTATTTATGGGACATTTTGCTTCATGCCATAGTTTGTTATCAATGTTATCACAATCAAATTCCTTAATCCCTTGGAATACAATATTCATATATAATTTATCCCATTTGATCATTTTTTAATGATTTTGTTATATTACTATGTAACTCTAAATATTCTCTTCTATGTAAATGCATTGTGTTGATTTTCTTATATGGTAATACTTCAATTTATCCCATCTAAGCTTTAAAACATATTTATTAAATATTAAATCAATAATTAATTATAATTTATGCTTATTTACTTTTATAATCAGTAATATCTCCAATTAAGTTTTGATTGATACAAAAAATTCATCATGTGATGCTAGTGGTCTACCTCTATGTAATTATGAATTATTGTTATACTTTAAAATATTTTTCTTTCTAAGATTTTAACTTGTTTTAAAAAAATAATTTTAATTATTGCCTTATTTGACTATTTACTATGTTTCACTCACCTTTTTAATAACTTTGAATTCATGTTTTTTATAAAATTCATATCATTTCCTCAAATTTTTTATTTCAAATTGTTTATATTATAATGAAACTCCAAATCTCCTTTCAATTGACCTTGAGCATACAAAGGGCATTGGATGAGTAAGATAGCAAGATAGTGTTAGAAGAAGCTGAAATGTACTAAATGTGCAACTCACCTATCAGATTAACTAAAGACAAAAATGGATGGTGCTTAAGTTTGCATCCATACATGGCTATTTGTGTATTACCACAACCCAATGAGTAAGAGAGCGTAATGATCGTTACATGATGTAATACACAAGTTACGTGGTGTGTTCATTGGTGTTGATCATTAATGGTATTACCAAATATTCAGTTGATGACTTTGATGCCTAAATAATGAAAGACTCCATATGAATGACACTAACATTGGGTTTGTCAAACTTAAGAGACGATGGAATCCCATTGGACACTATAATTTCAACGAGCTTCATGAGAGTGTGGAGCTAAATTTCTCCAGCAGGATGTGCCAATTGATGCCAACATCAAGTGGTCAAGAGACATTGGTAGCGACTAGCGATGTGATCTCTTTTTTCACTTAATAACCTATCAAAAATTGAAATGGCTTAACTAAAGGAACAAGAAATTTCATAAGAGAACATCGCATGTTGAGTGATCTTAAGTGCACCCCCAATGACAATTTAAAATCTAGATGGTCGAGTGCCTTCCATGTTTGATCTTACTATCAACAATATCAGGTCTTGAAGGTGAAAAAAATATGGTTGATGAAGTAATGCAAGCATGGGAAGTTGGCAAAATTGAATAATAACTTTAGGAAAAGGATTTGTTTTTATGGTGGGCAGGAGGGTCCAAGTCCTGAACCCATCTGCCATTGGTGGACTGCTTAAACTACTTGCACAATGAAACTATGACGGAACATGACAGTTTGAGTTGAATTGAATATGGACACTGCAAGGGCCTTCCTTGAGTGCTAAACAATCAACACAAAATTAGAACTAAGACTTGCAATCTTTCTATTTAATTAAAACAAAGAATTGCAATGGTTCTCAAGGGTGCTCAGATAATGTGATTTTTATCCATTGCTCTAAATGGAAAAGTGAAGAAATTCAACAATGCATAGGTAGGCAATGTGAGTGGTTATGACTCTCTAAAGGTAGATAAATACCTCATTACCAAATTAAAGATGTGCTTGAATGGGTTAATTAGATGTCCACTATTCTTTTCCACTATCCTATGAAACTACAACCAAGGAAATAAGCTTGATAGAATCGGTGAGGAAGGGAGACCTGATTAATGTTTTCTCTAATTAAACTTTGTGTAAATGACTTGAGAGATTTCGCATAAGTAGGAGTTGGCTTGTTGATAGATTTGAAATATTACTACTTTTAATGTTATTTTACTTAATCTACAAGGTGGAAGTGGTGCTCTACCCTTCTTTTTATTTCTCGAAGTGATGCCTTAAGGGATCAAAATCATTGTAGAAGACATCATCAGAAGGCAGTTTGTCTGGGGTGGCAGATTTGTTAAAAGACAAGAATGGTGCCTTAAGATCAGCTTAATCAGTACAAAAATCTCATATGGAACAAAATTGTTAAAGGCAAATTGATTCTAATTTCTAGTATGAATATGAATAGTGAAAGCGTGATCCATCGATGCTTTATGGCTTTAAAATTTGAAGCTAGTGATGTAAGAAAACTTTTCAAAGTGGCAACTAGCTTGTGATGGCCAAGATTCATAACAATATTGTTTCTTGAACCTTCAATGTTGATTCTTCCCATCATTTTCAAGTAAAATTCATTAACTATTGCACTATTCTCCCACACAATGGGAACATGATTTGGGTTTAGATTTTCATGAGATAGGATAAATTTATCATACTAATCAAGGTGTTATGATAGTAATTCAACTTAGTACAAGGCGAACCATTGATTCACACAATTGGTCATTATGATTGGTTGAAGAGCCAGTGATGTGAAGTTATCATGTGTGGGATTCATACTACATGGCTATGAGTGAAAATCTATACTAAAATGTACTACCTAGACCTATCTTTTTCCTATTGATTGATGGTAGGAACTTTGCACCACAACGGTGCATGACCATGAGCTCTCTTAATGTCACAAAAAGTTTGATGGCATGGGCACCATAAGAAATGACAATTAAGCATGAATGGTGACTAGAATACTTTCTTAATGAATAATTTATGGATAGCGCATTATAAGTGGTAGAGTGGCCCTGTGTTGTGATCCATTGAGATACAACCCTATGTCATAACAAATTCATCCAATTCAAGATGTAGCCATCATGAAAGTTTTAAAGCACCACTTGCTACTCAACTTGCACCACTTCCTCTATTTATTATACTACCTTTTTTGATCTTATGTGAATGCAGTACTTCATGCGATACTTCGTGTGGTACATCGTGTGGTCCTGTGAGTTTCATGTCCTACCCCTTATAGGCATGCTAATGTACAAAGTTTAAATGCCTCACATTACCAATCACAAAAGTTGGATTGTCCAATGTAGGAATTATAGCACTTTGCCTTCTCCATAAATTATCATGATCCACTTAGATCAAACCCTATGTCATAGCAGATTTGTCGCTACAAACCCAAAGACTTGATATAAGTTTTAAAAAAAATTTGCTCGCTTACTCACATACATTACTAAAAAGGTACATACAGTAGTTCTATTTGCATAACAAAATGTGTCAATGCTTGTGCCTACTTGTGAGTGAAAGTAGAGCCATTTTATTAGAAGTTCCTTATTTCTTAAAAAAATTATCATGATATGCAATCCACAAGGGGTCATGTAGGGTGTGGTGTGACCCATAGTGAAGTTGAAGTTTGACAATGCAATAGAGACTAGGGTTTGTGCATGTTGGGCTATCGCCCTATCTATATGCTACTATAGCTATGTTCATGATAATGCATTATATGTGTATTCAATAACTAGTCTGCATGCACCCTGTAGTATCCTAAGCGCACTACGACATCTTATGCATGTGGCTAACGGGGCCCAAAAAGTGTAACCTTCTTTTAGAATTTTTGGTGCTTTGGGTTACTAGTGCTTGGATTATATGATGAAATATTAAGAAACTTCAATTTTTCCTTAATGAAATTATTATTAAATGTAATCTGTGAGGGTTAATATACAGCATGATGCAACATGTGGCAACATAGTGGTTGGATAGTGCACTATGCACAAAGCTTTGCGCCCGTTGGGTTATGACGCTAGCCACATGTTGTTGTAGCTACATGCAAGATAGGTAGCTATGCACATGCTTGGCAAGGGGCTTTACTTAGTAGTTACTCCATGCATGTCCTACAGCATCCTATGCGCATGATTTGTGGGGCCCTCAAAGTGGAACTCATTTTTTTGATTTTTAGCACTATGGGCTATTAGCACATGATAAGGTGAAGAATTATTGGGTGACTTGCATTCCTTCATGATGGAATTGTCATAATATGGAATCTATAAAGGGCAATGTGCAGGGTGCTGTAGCTTGTGATAAAGTAGTTGGACGGTGCAACATGCGTTAGGGTTTGTGTTTCTTAAGATGCAACCCTAATCGTTCATTATAGGGAAGTGTGCATTCTACAACATTATGTCCACTCCCAAAAGCCAATTTATATGTGCCCAACATCCTGTGTGCTTGACTAATGAGGCTCACCTAGTGTAACATTGTTTTTTTATTTTTTATAGTCATAAACTGCTAACACTTTGATATATTAATTCTCATTGATAAAGATCATATGATTATGAATATTTTATCGTTGGATTTATAGAATAATAATAGAAAACATATTGGACATATTGCATATATTATATTGAAAATTTGAAATATATTAAACAACATAGAAGCATATTTTTATTTCATAATTGGTTTTTCTTATAATTAATACATATTAACTTATTATTATTATATTATATATATTTTTTATATTAAACTTTCATATTTTATTATCTTTATGGTTTGTTTATTGAATTCTTTAAAGTCTTGAAAATATTTACATCATATATAATGCATTAATTATTGAGACTTAAACTTTTAGATTATGGATGAGAATCTAATTTATTAATCCATTACATTGTTGAGGTGCTTTCGAGTTTTGTATATTTGTAGTTATGTATATATTTTGATGACTAATGTATTTTAGTTGTTATACTATATACTTTTCACATGAAATTCCTTCTTTATTACATATATTTTATTGTTTTATTTTTTTTATACATTTTTGTTAATTATAGTTTTAATAAGTTATGAAAATAGTTAGTGTAGAATAGTTTTTAATGAATAATCTTACCATCAACTTCTAACATTAGGATTTAAAATGCTTCAAATTGTAATTATTGATTTATCTGCTTATTATTTTTCTTCAAATAATGGCAGGGTTAAGTGCCGTCCTTTATGGTTATTTAAATATCATCAGATAATGAGTGATCATTCGAATAAACCAGAAAATTATAAAAAAAATTACTTCAATATTCATTGTCGAATATACTATTAAAATATCAAACGTAATTTCAAAAACTAAAGAAAATGCATTATCAGTTATGTCATTTACAAAATAGTTAATCCACAAATTTCCTTCATATAAATAAACTCTACATGAAAATAAATGCTATAAATTAAAAGTATTTCTAATAAATATATCAAACATTAATTTTACAACAAAAGCAATGATATTAAGTTTGTTTTATAATTTTAAATAAACCATGAAATGTCATATATATATTTTTTGGTATTTCATGATAGCAAAGTTTTCAAGGCAATACATTCTAATACATAATCTTATTCATTAAACTCTAGATATTGTTTCTACTAATAACTTAAACATATTGGAAACTATAAGCTTCAATTTGTTCTTTCACTTTTTTATGAAAGTTATAAATTTTTCTTACAAATTAAAATATAGAATAATATATATATATATATATATATATATATATATTATGTCAATAAAAGATTGGTTTCCTAAAGTTATGGCCATTGATTATTTTGAAGGATGACAATTTCATAGTCTTGAAAATGGTGTTGTCAAAAAAATTCAATAGTCTTAATTATTAAAATTTTTCTTACCTAATTCCTTTGAAAATTTGCACTTTCATATTAGCTACTTTAGTTTTTTTTGTGAGCTTTAAGCAAGAAAATTGTTAAAAATTTCAATTTTGAGCTGAATTTTATTACAAATTTTTAGAAACATGAAATAAGTCTAACATCATTGATGTAACATAATTAGTGGATTCACAAATACCCAAAATGCAAAAACTCTAAGTTCAACATTAATTATACTCCAAATTCCAAATGCTAGCATAAAATGTTCAAGAAATGAGGCCTTATTAAATGGATTTTAGAGAGAGAATTGTTTTTATTAGCTAAAATCTTATAGAGTTCTCTTCATGTTACTTTATAATTATTTTACTGGTTTTTAAGATAATCATTTTTTTTATCTTTTTTTAAGTATGAATAATCTATTACTTTGTAACATATTTAAAGATAATTATATGGATTGAATGGTATTAAGATGTTTTGATTCATGGGTGCATAATTAAAACTTCTTAAGAAGACATAGGCCAACATTGTCCATGTCCAAGTTATAATTCGACATGGTTCTCCGTCTTCTCCCTTTTGAGATTGTATTTGTTGATTGGCAGTGTCACCAAACAATTGTGTCATCCTCACAACTTTTTCACTCCATTCTTTTCTTTCCATTGTTGTGTATTGCTTACCTTACTACAACAAAATGGTCGTACCTTGTTGATCACTCCCCAAACCCAATGTCATTTGCCTCTAACATGAACTATCCACTGCTCTTATCGATGTTACATTTTACAATCTAGCTCTAGTTTCCCATCCTCATGATGCACATCCAAGTATTGTGATAGTCATGCCTCTAGTTCATTATAGATCCTCCTCGCTATATATCATGTCCTTGGGTTAAAAGGTTGTCAATCATGTTAGCCACCACTCACACCGCATCAATTTATGCTTTACCTCCTTGTATATACTCGAGGCTAGTCCCTCCTCACTAATGGCTTTGGCTTCCTAGCTGTCACATTACTTCCTCTATGATGCTTGTAGTTAAGCATCCCCACCACTACCTTGCTTACCCATCACTTCTAGCATAGAACTAATGTGAATAATCTTGTCAAATAGCCTTGCTTATTTATATCATTTTTTATATCAAAGTAAAGATTTTGTATTACCCAAACCACTTAATGCTCTAATCTCAAATTAAGATCACAAGGCTTGTAAATTATCATAATATGAGCAATTTATCTTTATGAAGTATTATGTTCTAAGTTGAAAGGATTTGAAATTGAATGAGATTTAAGATTGTGAATAGTCAATTTTTTTCCTTTTATGTCAATTTTAATTTCTTCCATAAAGACTAAAACCTTAGGTATTTTTATTACAACTTATATAAATGACGTATATTTCACTTAATCCACTTAAACTAGCCATCTATTTAATTCAACTTAACTTACTATTAAGATCTAAAGGACAATTGAGAGAGTTGCCTATCAATTTATTTTTAAAACATTTGGAATAAAAATTAAATGTTTAGAACCTTAAATTTTTTTCTTGATGAAAGTCGATCTAATTTTTATTTAAGAAATTTATATAATCTAGTTATAATCTTTGAATACATTTTTGAGAAAAAAATTACATTATTTTTTTGCAAATTTACTTAATCTAATTTCATTCCATTATATTATTAATTAATTTATTTTAATTCAAAAAAAACTATTTATATTAATATTAAATCTTTATCTTCAACTCAATATTTTTCATTTTCTTGTTACTTGTCTTAACAACTTAAATATTTTTTTATTTTATAATGTCATTAACACAAAACTAAATTGAGAACTTAAAGAGGCTTTTAGGATTGAATTAAACACATTGCTACATATATAGAACAATTAATTTGATTGGTTGAATAGGATTGACACTACATATTTTTTTCTCACCAATTTAAAAAAAATAAATAAATATATATAAAAGTGAACAGATTAGATAAAAGACTATCATAGTCTATAAACTACATGAATAGTTATATGAAAATCTACAACAAAGTTAAGATTAAAATAGCAACATTTGATTTTATTTGTGATTTTAATAATTTCTCAGACATATTGTCCAAAATTGATGCTTTTTTATTAATTTAGTTTTAATGATTATCAAAAGATTAGTTTTGTTGAATTGAAATTATTAGGTCTTAAAAATTTTGATTAATTTCATAAATAAAGATAAAGAAGAGAAAGAAGAGTATTGAACAAGAAATAAAAGATATTTTAAGACTAAAATATTATTTTAGAGATTTTAATAGAAGGTTGAATTCACTATTTGATATAGGAAGAACACTTAATTTTAAAGTGATTTCTTGTTGTAGACCTATATTTGGAGGTTGCAAATTATAAAAAACATGAAATTACGTTATCTATGATCACTAGAAGCAAAAACAAAGGGACCCAATTTGTAAAAAGGACATACATAATTTATTGGGTTGATTATGCTAGCATTAGTTTTATCATGATTTACTTAATTTTATGTTTATCATGGTTTATATAATTTTTTGTTAACTTATCAAATGTTAACCACTATAGTTAAATTAAAACCCTAATCCTTAACTTTGTGTTTGACATGATAGATTTGAAGGTGTGACTTGAGTTAATCTACTAAAATTACATAAGGCACTTTTTGGCAAAATTGTCAACAAGGCTAACTAACATAAAACTAGGTCTCTATGCAAGTAATCAATTTTTCACTAGTCTTATTTATTTACTATGTCAAAAGATTTGTGGATTATTTTAATAACACTTTTATCATTACTGATAGTAGTCAACAATTGTAATTGGTTGGCCAAGTTAACTTATGATAGTGATGGCCTTAGGTACTAAGGCATGACAGTTTAGTGTTGATAGAGTACTTAACCATGGAAATAATGGCAACAATAATCAAGAGTGGTTTAGCTAACTTAGTGTTAATCGAGTTTATGGTTTACTTTCGAGTTAGTTGCGATTATTAAGAGAAAGAACAAAACATGCACATGTCTTGCTATGCAATAGTTTAAAAAAGGGTTAATGAAAAGCTGATAATCAAGGTTAAGGTAGGCATCAACTGTCCACATTGTATTAGTCGTGATCATTAGTTTTCTATTAACATTAGACATTGCCATTGGTCAAGCCAATGCACTCATTACTATTGCTTAGTAAGCATCACTAGTGATCAAAATATCATCCAACACTGCTAACTTGATATTTTCTAACGTAATGGCATCGCTATAGATTTTCACCATTATTTGAATGTCATCACAATTTGGAAAAAATACTAATCCCACCACTACAAATATCAAACAACCATTTTTATGTCATAATTGAGGTTAATTGTCCACTAATATTGATACCAATCACCAGTTCTTAGAAACTTTTATGTTAAGTGTTTATTAGCTTACTTCTCGCAAACAATGATTAGTGGCAATTAAACATAATATTAAATTTGGAAAAATTTGACTTAATTAATGAAAAAAATTTAACCTTGATTGGATTATATTATTATTATTATCAACGATAAAATTAATTTTAGTTAACTTATAACAATCACATTTCAAAAAGAAATAACATAATTCATGTAATAGCATTTTTAATTTTGCATAATATATTACAGATTTTTCTTGGTAATAATAAAATTATTATCATCTTCTAAGTGTTGTTATGAAACAAAGTTGTTATAATAGCATTTTTAATTTTGCATAATATATTACAGATTTTTTTTTGGTAATAATAAAATTATTATCATCTTCTAAGTGTTGTTATGAAACAAAGTTGTTATAAAAAAGAGAGTTTTTTTCCTTTTAAAAGAAAGAAATTTTACATGAAATATTGGTCATTATAAAGTGAAAACTTATTTGATCTTCTATTATCATCAAAATTGATCTTTATCTTACACAACTAAAAGGTCTACCACTCAATTAGGAAAGAAACTTGCCAAAGGAATATTCTATTCAACTAAGAAAGGTATTATTAATTACATTTGAAACTCTTGGTAAAATTATAAAAAATAATATTAAAATTTTAATCACTCCAAAATAATTCAGATTCAATCTTAATTTTTCTAACCAATTTTATAAAAAATAATTAATATTATATATATATAAATATCTATGTATATAAACATATACATGCATATATATACACAATAATTAAGATTAGATAAATTATCATTGAAAAATGTATATATGTTCATAGATACTATTATTAGAGAATTATGAAAGAACAAGAGTACAAATTAGATGAAAAATATAAGAAAAATATTGATATGAGCTATGGGAATTATTATTTTAGATTCTTGAAAAATTAAATTGACAAAGTATCTTAAATATATTTAATATTTATTAAAATTATCATTTCATAGTTTTTAGAAATAAAATATTTATCATATTTTTAAAGCAACATTTTTTTAAAGGATTTTGAAAT
Source organism: Vanilla planifolia (assembly GCA_023846275.1). Taxonomy (NCBI): domain Eukaryota; kingdom Viridiplantae; phylum Streptophyta; class Magnoliopsida; order Asparagales; family Orchidaceae; genus Vanilla; species Vanilla planifolia. The sequence goes on from JAIUJO010000212.1 coordinate 709,888, forward strand.
CTTACATTTTGTTATGCTTTTGAAAATTTAGCTAACTTAAATAATTTGAGAAATAAAATTAATTCGATAAAAGACCTTTCTCTAATAAAGCATTAAACATTTGACTAGTTCTCTAATAGATATTAAATATTCTATCAAGAGATATCTGTTAGTTTAAACTTAGCCATCATTTGTATATTCTATTGAAAAATCATCGAAACATCCAATAATTGACTGATGTCTAATCCATTAAAAATTGGATAATCGAATAGCTTAGTTTATTAATGGTCAAATAGGGTTGCTAAAATCAAACTCCATAAAATTCCAATTAGTTTATTTAATAGACATTGGATAATTGGTTTAATAATGATATGATAACAATTTTACCATCTAATAAATATTAATTAAAAATATGCTAAAAATTGAGTTATTTTAGAAAATTGTCAAACTATTTGATTGATAATCTCATTGTTAGCAACTCAAAATTGAGCAATATCAAAAGGATATAGAAATGTTCAATGAACAATTGTGATCATCATTAAATGGTACAATGTTCAATTTGATAAATAGTTTGTAGTATTTGGTAGATCAAAAATGTACAAATTATAGAACATTTTCTAACTGTGTAATGGGTGGTAAAGTCTAGGTAGGATAACTGGCTATTCATATTTTCTCATTGAAGCATTACTAACAAGGATTAAGGCATTAAGAAAGAATATGAAAATATCTTAGAAGACTTGGGGGGTTGGTAAACTGAAATTGATAGTTTTTAAGAATCACAAACAACAACATTAGTTCTATAAATAGGTAGAAAAACCCATTCAATTGAATAAATGCACCCCCTATGTACAAACTTTGATATTGCAATCAGAAGTTATATACCCAGTTTGCATCATTTTTAAAGTATATATATATGTATATATATATATTTTTCACTTGATTAATTTTTAGAGATTTTATGTAAAATTTTGATATTGTTATTATTGAATTTGGCTTAATCCAACAAGGATTTAATGGTGTTTGCTTTGATCATTGTGTGACAAGAGGGAGCCTATTTTAAGAATTATATATAGAAAAGGTTTCCACTTTTAACTTTGTGTGAGAAGATGTTTACTTTTGCACCTTGTGTGAAGGGAATTGAAGCCTTAAATTTTTTTTCTGTAGGATAAAAAACTATTGTAAGGCTTCTTTGCCAACACTTACGATAAAAGAAAGGAGAAGAGAAAAGCCCATGAAAACTTTCTAAATGGTAGATATAAATTTAAGAATAAGAAATTAAATCATCTAAAAATTTAATATGTCCTTATTAATTTTTTTTATTTTACTTAAACTTTTTCTAATTACACAGTGATTTGCCTACTTGTTAGTGACACATGTCCGGATGTTGTTAACTTGACAATAGTATTCATCTTTAAGAGAGAGTGTCAATAATGAAAAGAACATGTCATATGAGTTGTCAACTAAATAAGTGTGAGGGCTACTTGGTGGTGGTGATAACCAACAATTTTGTTAGTTGGAGAATGATAACGATCATCAATTTGCTATTCTAATGATGTCCTTGGACCCATTTCGAAATATTCTTCAATCTTTCTTGTAATTGTTCTTCCTTGTAATTGCACTAATATTAAATTATTATTGGTTAAAACTATATTTAAATATGATTTGTAAGTTTAAATATATGGTTTTATAAAAGTGTTTTGAATAATATATTTTATTTGAGAATGGATAAAAGTTTGATGAAAATTTTTTATTAAAATACAAATTATTTTAGCTTAAAAAAGTAAAAAAAATGAAGGACAAAAATTAGACCCACCCTTTATAAAAAAAGTAATATTATAATATATTATTTTGATATTCTCTCCCATCTAATTATAATCTTTTAATAACAAACATAAACTATTATCTTTTAAATTTTATGTGATTGTTTTAGTTAAGGAAATCTACATATTGTTTTATTAATTATTTGCTAATTGAACTCGTACAAAAGTAAATTCCATTTTAAGAATATCCATTAATATTGTGAATTATTATGTGCTTGCATTATTTTACCACCAATCTTCCAAACTCCCAAACACTGTCCTAAATTAAATATTATAATACATGATTAAATTGATGGTGGTTTGTTCATGTCAATCATTAACCCAACTTATCTTCTATTCTTCATTTCTGAGAATTTGTTGAGGTTATATTACCCCAACATTCGAAAAAGTGGGGTTATGTTTCAAACTCAAAGGTAATGTTTTCAATCTCTAATTTAACATTGCATCCGAAATGAAACATCCCTCTTCTTATGAGTCTACTTTAGATTTGATACATTTATGAATCATGTATCCTTCAGTTTGTGGTTTAAGAATTTTGATATGAGATTTCCTAAATTTTTTTTCATATTTGAAGTACCATGAATAACTGATTCCTCAACTATTATTAGTGTGGATGCACGCCTTTGTAGGAAGCTCTAGCAAGCGATAAGGAGAACAATGACTTATAGGCAAAGCTAAGCTCACTGCAGGCAAAAAATGGATTACTACCATTGGAGCTCAAAAGAGACTATAGTTGAGATGAAGCTCATGGACAAAATAATAAGGAAGCTTCCACTATGTTAAAAAAACCAACTTGACTTGACAAAAAAAACTTGCAGAGAAAGATTGAGCCCTCCTTTCAAATACGTACTTTTTCTCGCTTGCTTCATTGCCCGCCTTTAGCTCCACAAATGGGTTTGACCTACTCTAAATTTAACAATATTTGAAACAATTTTTATATGTGGGCCCATTAAAAATTTTAATAAAGTATATTATAGAAATAGAATTTATTTTAGTAAGATTTTTATTTATAAATAATTATTTTAAAAATTTGAAGATTTTTTTTATTAATCTGTCATGCAAAGTCTATTGATTTATTTATTGGACTTTTCTTAAAACAAAAATGGAATTAAATGGTTAATGTCAAAAATGACTTTTCACACTATGGTGTTGGGTGAATGCCATGTGGCACCCTTCAATTTGCTTTTCAACTTTAGGTTGTATTTACAAAATATTTCTTATTTTGTTTTCTAAGTATTTTACCAAACACAAAAACATTGATATTTTAAAAATACTTTTCACAAAAAATTTATTTTTTCTCATATTAAACTCATTTTCAAAACCTCTTTGTTAAACCGTCTTTCTAAATTTATAAATGATAAGCTAATGGAGTATTAACATAATATAGAAATTCATTTTTCAAGATCACATAATCTCAGGAATGTTTTATATTATTATAATTTTTATTAATATTTTTTACATAAAATATTTATCAATATCAAGTGATAGAGAATATTGAATTCATTAGCCCAAATGATGATATGTGATTTTCTTAATAATAGATAATTTAAATTTCTTCTTTTGATAATCTAATTGCCTACTTAGTCAATGATTTCTAGGTTGAAAATTGATCTATAAAAAAAATAATTTTCATTTAGTGCAGTCAAACTAAGCATTGGCATAAGTTATTTCTCTCCCTGACAAAGTTTTACTATTGAATAAAAAACAAGTTGAATTCAAATAAAAATAACTCTTGTATCCATAGTTTACCTCAACTAATTGTAGCTCTCTACTTCGCTAGCTATAAACGGCTTCTCAGAACTTTACTACTTTCTCTTTCCATTCCACACTCTCCTTTTAGCTGCACCAAAGCTTTCCAATATCCATCTTGATTCCTTTTCTTCTTTTCCATACTAAGCTTCTCCATGTTAAACCTTCTCATTTCCTTCATTTTCTATCTTAATCTCACTTTTCTTAATCCACTTGAACTTCCTCTCTCTGCCTTATTTGTTCCCTTTTGTAACTCGCTTAATACAATCAAATATCACCTTCAATCACATCTATGTTGAACTATGAGGAAATTAATTTATGAAATTACAAAAAATATTTTTACAAAATTTTCAATATATGCATATATATCTTAAAATACATTAGCAATTATTTAAACTTTTAAAAATTATTAACTCATTTCCTTGGATTACTTTTGAGAAGCTCTTTTCAATTATTTGTCTTTAAAAACTTTTTGAATTAAATTTAAAGTCATCACATACTTTTCAATATTATATTAATTTAATAATATTTTAAAATATAAATATCATATTTAAAATGGATGACTTTATGACATCCAAACATATATTAGCAAAACTTTATTGACAAAATTTATCATTTATCATTTGAGGTATTGCAATCTTATCCTCCATAAAAATTGTCTTCAAATTTAGAAAACTTTTATCTATTAATTGATCATGTTTGCTTCCACTTCCCAAGTAGCTTTTCTTTCTGCATGATAAATTTATAAAACATTTATTATTATAATAACATTATTTCATAGTAGCTTCTCCATTTTGTTTAAGATCTTAACTTTTATTTCTAAATAAGTTTGATTAAATTTTGATATGTAGACCAATATAATAAATAACATAACAAAGATCTAGAATGCATATTCATAAAAATAAAAGATGAAACACATTATGAATTCCTGATATATAAAGAGTCAAAACAATAAAATACATCACTTGTCCAACTCTCTTTAGAACATAGAGGGGCCAGTAAATTAAAATTTTAACTCACTTTATTTTTCAATTATTTTTCTATCTTTCATTGAACTAATTTTAATAAAAATATGATCTTTTTCTTGAAATTTTATTAATCAATGCTTTGCATTTTAGTACATTTTCATCTTATCTTGGGCTATCTTTAATTGATCTTGAATAGTTCTTATCCAATTATGGGTTTCTCAACAATCTCAGGACCAAATAAAACTCTTTATTTTCTTTTATTCCAACATAGAGTTAACAAATAATTCATTTCATATATAGCCTCATATGATGCAATTTCAAAATTATATTTATAACTATTATTATTAAAAAACTTTTAATGATAAATGATTTTCTTAACCTCCTACAATATCTAATATACAAACTTTTAAGTAAATCTTTTAGCATCTTAACTGTTCTCTTTATTTATTTATGTATTTGAGGATGAATGACTGCTAAATTTTAAACTTGTTCAAAGTGTTGATCCATTATCTTTCAAACATGCAAAGTAAAGTTAGGTTTCATATCTAATATAATAGTTTTTGTGAGCCATGTGATTTAATAATTTGGTTCATATAGATATGAGCCAACATTTATGAACAATGAGTTGTCCTAATAACATGAAAATAAATATATTTTGTTAATCCATCTACAATCGCTTATATTGAACCAAGATTTATTAGTTATATTGATAACTTTATCATAGTATCTATAATCACTTCATCTCATTTCTATTTATGAATGGGTGACGGTTACAACATTTCTTTTAGTTTTCTTATTCATCTTTGATTTATTATAAACTTGTTAACCTACTTTAACACATTTTTTTATTCCAAGCCACCTATCACATGCTCACATGTCAGCCACCTACCACTTGTACAATAGGTTAATGAGTGTGTATATGGCCTTGTATGTGCAGAAGCTACACAACTTCTATGTAGCAGTTTGTGTTTGCATAGATGGTCTCATTGTACTGTAAAATTTTTAGAATTTTTGTTTTGTTAAAATTTACATGTTTCTTTTAGAAATTAAATTGTTATGTATTTTGTAATAAAATATTATATCAAATCAACTATATAAATGTATTTATCTAAATTATTTTAAGATTCTTTAAATTTCAAAACTTTATGAATTTAAAACTCCTTCAAAGAAACTTCTTGAGAAATAAATCTCCTAATTACAAAAACCCTCATCTCCTTCATTTCTTCCCTAGTTGCCCACTATTGTTATGCTTCAATTTTGTTGATGCAATTCAAAAAGGGAATGTATACTATTAAAGGACTTAACATGAAAATAACTTGCAAGTAGATCAATAACCTATAAAAATATTATACTTAAACTAAACATAAATAATGTATTTATTTTTTTATAAAAATATTATAAATGCCAAGTCCAAGTCATGAACAAAGTAATTATTTTCACAATGGTTTTTTTGTTTGATTGTATACATAATTAATTTTTTTGTACATTAACTGATAGCATAGATATTTTAAACATGCATCATTGTACACGATATGCGTCCATACATTTTAGAAGTGTCATTTTGCAACTAATTTCAATATCTTTAAATATCTAAAAACTTTTTCCATAAAACTAGTCTGAATTATATTTGATTCTTTTTTAAGACAATCTTGTGATGGAGAGGTTGTATTTGATAATCTTTTCACAAATTGTCCATAATAACTTAATATCAAACAAATTTCTTTTTGTTGCATATTTGTATGAGTTTTGGTCGATTCATGATTATTAAAGAAATTATTCCAAAATTCACATTTAAAGTATTTTGTATATAATTAGTTCTCTCTTATAATTTGTAATACCATAAGTAAATATATATTATGTTCTTTTAAAAATTTTGACTAATTCAAAATATCATCTATGAATACAATTGTAAAGTAATCTAAATATTATAAAATATTGTGTTCATCAGATCTATGAGAGTTGATGATACATTTGTTTTTTAAATGATAACTATAAAAATACATAATATTCTTGTCTTGTTTAAAACATAACTTCAAAAATGTCTCCATATTTTATTTTCAATTGGAGATAAGAAAATCATTGACCAATCTTAAAAAATATCATTAATCCTTAGAGTTCATCAAATAAACTATCAATTTTTGATAAAATATATTTATTCAATTGAAATCTTTTGGCCAATTAATTTTATTTATCATGTTATTTAAGTTAGTTAAATCACAATTTGCATGATATGCATAAATTTTTAAAATCATTTTATGCATTGTAGTTTAAAAAATATGAAAAATTATTTTTAGTTTTAAAAATTATGTAATGATAATTTTGGTAATTACTTAATATGTTTGAGCTAACACTTTTAAATAAACTATTCAAGATTCTAAGACAAGCATTCCCCATTTATGAGCTTAATATTTTTCCTCATATTTTTTATTTTTCTTTTATAATTTGTACACACGTTATTATATATATATATATATATATCACTCACCTAGTCATAATTTTGTATTTATGTATTAGATAATCACTAGTTTTATAAGATTAGTTGTAATAATTAAAATTAAATTTGAATCTTTTTATATCGATAATATTAATTGTATTGTTTGCGATAATTATATCAAAAGTTTAGAATTTAACAAATTTACATAATTTAGTTGGATAATGAATAGAATTTCTTTTTGCAAAATTTCTTTTCCAATTGATTGTTATACCACTTTAGCTTTATGTGACAAAGACTAGTTTTACATAAAAAAAGGGAAAAAATTTTAAATTCTATATAATATATCACAAATTATAACAAGATAACTATTATACAATATACTAGACTTCAAAACAATAGATTTATCATTAACAATAAAAAATATCATGTCCATGGCAAAGTTGTTTAACCTAATCTCATAATATTTTCTTGGTATTAAAAAAAATCATGTGAATAATATAAAAATGGTTGTTAGAAGTCCCCTGCATGAACTCTCGTGGCGTCTTACGTTTCTTTTCCAAAACACATTGGTTCACATATGGTTCATTTATTTTATGTTGATTTGTTTAAATGATTAAAAAAGTGTATAAAAACATTTAAATTAAAGAAATAAAAAATTTGAAATGACAAATTTTTTATTTTTTAAATTTTTTTGAAAAATGTTTACATCAAAGATAGGAAGGATACGAATAATATATGTAATCACAAAGTCTATTTATTTAATAGCCTTTTTGTTGGGTTGGGTTGGAAGGGATGGCAAGAGTTTTCTATCGACATTTGCAATTTGCTTTGTTCAAAAAATCTTACTAAAAATTTGGATTGAAGAATAAATTGAGAAAGAGGAAGGAATTGTTTAAAGTAAGGGTCAAAAGGGGAGAGATGGGCAAACAGGAGAGAGGGAGAGAGGGAAAGAGAGAGTAAAGAAGGAATTAACAGGCATGTTCAAAGCAGTATCCAGGTCACCTAAAAAAAGGAGCTTGATCAAAGCAACACCTCTACAAATCTTCAAACAAAACTTTATAAATAATAGATAACTCCTCAAATCGATGATTCATTGATCTACAATTTGTTTCAACCTATTGAAGTGATGACAACCAACTTTACAATTTACAATAATGGAAAACATACATGATTAGTAAAACACACAACTTCACATAAAAATCCTAAATTCAAAAGAAAAAACTCATTTTTCATACTTACAAACATCTTCATTAGAACTCAAATAAATAGTTGTAAAAAGAAACATCACTTTTATGACCTCTACTCTAAGCATTCCCTCTCAACAAGTGACTCACATCCTCAGTGTCATGGTAGCCTATCAAGCAAAATATAGAATGCAAGTCGCTTAAAATATTCCTTTTGATTTTGCAAAAATTCTGATAGCTTATTTGACTCATTATAGGCCTTTGAGCCATGCACCACGATCCACTTGCATATAAAAGTTAATGACAATAGATGCTTGATCAGCATTTTTACATCAATTACCATCAGTGCTTATTGCTAAATTATTGGAAAAATATGATTCAACTCTCAAGCATCTATTTTCTAGTAGATTTGTATAGTTCACATTGCTTTGACTGGTGATAATGAAATCCTACCAGTTCATATACAAATTAATACATATGATTTCCTCAACTTCATATGCAACTATAGTGGACTTAATCAGACTCAACATCTTAATAATCTTTTAGTTGGATAATTGAGCCTTGGACATCTACATAGGTAGTCTGTTCAAATTTTTAACTCTTTTTGTGCATCTATCCTCTTATCATTTTTCTTCAAAACTTAATAGAGTAATGAATATTACCAGCTTATTAATAGTGATTACTTTGTTAGCATGTCTACTTAAATATCTATATTAAGAATTTTGATAATACCTAAACAATCAATGGCCTTATGCTAAGAAACTCCAACTGTATGAGCAAAGTTCTTTACAAGACAAATTACATTTTCACAATCATTGAATATAATAAAAATCATACTTTTCCTTTTCTCTTAGAAGATTTTTTAAATCATGTTGTCTCTTTATATGCCTTTGAGAAGATGAGGTTTTGAATTTTTCTATGGAGAGAGCCACATATTCTGAAGTTGAGGCATTTGGCTAAGTATTGCTACATGGCTAGTATATCCTTAGGTAGTTTTACAAATATCAATATCATATTTTAAGCTACAATTTATGTAACATCAGAGTTTAGTTACATTCCTTCATATACATAAAAACCTCCTGAATGCTTTGCCAATGTTTTCGATATAGGTGACAAAACAATTATATATTAAGGATGAAGCCTTATACATAAAATGATATGCATAAGATTCTTATCATAGGTGGGTATGATATCTTGGACAAGTATTTCCACTCATGAAAATTTTGTGATCACTCTTTACATGATTTCAAATGACTTCTAAGTGAATTATATAATCCATTTATACTCCAACTTGTTAATACTAGATTTGCATTAGCTAATTTAAGATAGGAACAAAATGGTTTTATGGTTTTTTTTTATGTTTTACTCAAAGTAAAATTGTGGCACTACTCATGCAATGGAGGCTTCATAAGCTTAAAGTGTTGGTGATACTTTATTCATGGAATTCCCCCTATTATAAAGGAAGGGTAATGCTACACTTTCCTAAAGAAAGGGAGTTGCAAGGAAAGATAAAGTTCTCGTTGTCTAGTTGGCCAAGACTAATTTCTTTCAATACTTTCCATAAGATTTTTGACTTCAATAACCCTTAGAACATCACTTACAAATTTAATTAGTGCACACTCGTGTCATTATTAACATGGAATAATGTATGAGCATAACCATAGTGACAATTGGTTCCATGAATATTCCATGTAGGTCGACAACATTAAATGTGAATTAAAATTTTAAATCAAAAAGACTCATGATTTTGTCATGTTGTAATATTTTGTTATTATAACCAAACCTTACTACTTTAAGATATTATTTCTCTTTCATAGTTTGATATCAATAAAACAATATTTTATCTTAAAAAGTTTCTCGATATCTTAAAACCTTGGTAATATATATGTAATTTAGAACTTTTCTCTTCATTATTTAATTGAGAATAAGAACTATTGTCTCCTTGCACTTAAAAGAAGCTAAGAATCAGATTTTTCTTAAAGGGTCCACCTTTTAAACATCACTCAATAATCATTCATTATCATCTTTAAGCCTTGGTGTTAGAAGCCCACCAAGTTTTGCTAGATTCAACTCATACCACGTTGTACTGTAAAAAGTATCATTCCAACACCACAATATTATGAGACAAACATATTTCATAAACTTGGTGTCCCTTTTTGGTTCTCTTATATTGGTCAAACAAAGCTTTGTCTTTAAAAGACATATTTACATTACAAAGTTATGTTTAATATATTATAAATTTTCTATCTTCCAAATAATATTCATACACACATTTATCTACAAATATACTAGGAGTAACTCCTTATCTAATAATTCTCTATCTAAAATATCATCTAATGATCAGTCACATTTTGCTATCAAGGATGTTATATGCTCATTTTCTTTAGCTTGCTTTTTCCTTGAACAACATAGTATTATAGGAGGTATCAATTTGATACCATAATATCACAGCATAACTATCATGTTGACATATTATTATTCTTTTGCTTATTCCAATCTAACCAAAATGAGTTTTATCCCATAAGGTGCATAGACATCAACATCACTCTAAACTTAATTAGTATTTTTAGTTACAATAAAAGCAATAATTTTTTTATTAAATTTGATAATAAAATTTATGATTGTAGAGAAACTTTTAGCTAAGATACTACCAAATTATAATTTTTAATATTTAGAAAGCTTTCTTTTCTAATTAGGACTAGAAAAAATAATTCAAAATAAATTACTTTGCATTGTCAATAATGAATAACGAGAAAAATATGATTCTTCGCTCCAAATACTATCGTCGCAATTACTTCTTTTAGCTCCTTCATCTCTCACTAGAACATCTTCCTAGGCCACATCTGTGACATCCTTCGAGCTCTTCGACTTGTTACATCCTTTCATAATTCATTAGTCTTGACAACAAGTTCCGGTCATGAAAAGAAATTTCTAAAATGGGATTGCACTGCACTCCAGCACAATGTTAAGAGGTTGCACCACAAGATTGCATTCAAAAGAGATGTTGGAAGGTTTGACCACAACTATTTGATCTCCCGAAGCAAATTTCTAAATTGATCTCCATATATGGAGAAAGAATACGCAAGCAAACATTGTCTTTAACCTTCTTAAAAACAAAATGGTTCATTCCACATTGCCTTTGGGGTTCCTTCGCACACCCTTTAAATCATGTAATTGATGTGAAGCCATACAATGTCTCTAACCTTGAAACCATATTACACTCAGTGCCTATTATACTTTTTCCTATTATTATTTTGTGTATTTTCCATCAACTTTTAAGTGTATCCTTGAAATATTGTTGAAAGTATTGTGCACTATATTGAACTTATCCCTCGATACTTTTAAGTTTGCCTATTTGGAACTCTGCATTGAATGGGCTTTTAGGATTAAATCCCAAATAACATATTGAATAGTCTTCAACAAGTAGAAACATGGCCTAACATGTTGAAAGAAAACTAGACATCGAAGAGACTTTCATTCTATACTTAAAAATACCATAAGTGGAACCCTCACAAGAGTTGTCAGATGGTCTTATTTATGATACTATAAAAAGCATATCATTACACAAATTTCTCAATTTCTGATTTCTTACGAGAACAATACAAGTTCTATTTGTCAGATCAGGATAGTAATTTTTTTTTCATTCAAAAGCAACCAACCACCATTGAACTGTGAGTCTCTTGAACCAATCTCAACTAATCCCCATTACAAGGCATGCAAAGTTGTACTGCTTAATAAAGAAGGGCTTCACCTAAGTGAAAATTAGAAAGCTTTCATTTTTTTTCCAATTTTATCAATCCCCATTAAAGTCAATATCCTCATTATCTCTCAGCATAGTCCTTGTGCATCTTTAGTTAGACCAACCTCACCAAACTTAAACAAAAGTTGCTTACTACATGTTTCAGAAGAAATCCAACCAATTTATTTCGATCTTCTTTCCTATATGTCATCAAAATGTTGAATTGTTAAAATAGGTCGTGTGCTTAATGTGTCATGCCTTTTGAAACTTGCTAGGTTCCACAAGTATTGGAGCGGTTTTCTAACAAAGTGTGCGACGTTTCATTCCCAACAAATATGGAAACCATTCTTCAAGGCTTGATGTAATGCTCAAATCCCCCTATTGTACAACCATGAGTTTCCCTGAGCTTCTTGTTGTAGCATGAAATAATAATCTATATGTCCTCAAACCATCAACAAGATGCTAATTGCATGGCTTCACACGTCTAATGCAATCTTAAAAGAAATTCATAAACTAAGAAAAATCAAATGTGTGCCCATAATTTATTCTTTAACAGGGGGAAGAGTATGATTTTTTTGTCTTAAACTTCAATTTCACTTTTGTTAGTACATGCAATGGCTTGACAATCTCCATGAAGTTTTTTATTGAATTATGAAGCTAGTAGCATACCTCCATGAAGATCCTTACCTCACTAACATTATTTGGTTTTGAACATTCTCGTATGACTTGCACCAAAATTGGATCATATCTTTGTTTTCCATTTCTGGACTTCTGCACTAGATAAATCAAGATCATATGCTTAAATTTGTACTACTTTAGTTTGAGTTTCCACTTTTGGAATGACTTGTCAGTGAAACTATTTTTTCTTCAATCATGGGCTAATTGCATCAATAGGTTTTGTTCTCACTCCTATAAATTTCTTTCTTTCTTCCTCCCTTATTTTCTATCTCACTTTTCTCCTAAAAATAACCTGAACCATCCCACATTTACTTCCACTAGACTTGCTCATGCACATGCTCTTGACCACATTGCAGCATTAGTAGTACACATATTCAACATATAGCATACTTAGATTGTGCAAGAATAATGCCAAAAATAAACCTTAAAAATTATATACTTTTGAGCAGATGAGCTTGAAAGTTTAAGACACATGAAGTAACAAGCACAAAATTCAACCAATGGCTCTCAAAGATAGCAAGAATTGCACTCTAAGATTGGATATTTCACTAGAAGAGCAAGGAAGTTGAGCTATTTGACATGAGAAGCAAAAATAAAAAACTTAAATAGAGGTGATAAAAAACCTCTAATAGAAAGCCTACAAGAAATCTAGCAAAGATTTGAGGACCACGTCTTGAAATATTTTTGCAATCAAAGTGTGAATCTAAAAAAAAATGGACTCAAGAAATTTTATAAGATGTTTTCCAAGTTAATCATAAGAGCAATAACCAAATTAGAATGAGTAACATTATTCTTAAACCAAGTAGAATAGTCCCATCGATTATATGATATGATAAGATTTTTAAATAAATTTAGCATCGTTATAATTTGAAGTTTTTCCTCACAGAACTAATATGAGTTGTACTATAAAATATACTTGGTAGTATTCTATGGAATCATTAGTAGTTTTCATATGCTTGTATTTTAAAACCAAGCAATAGAAATAAAAGAAGCAAAACCTTCAACTAACAATCTTTGTTCTTCTCTCTCTCTTTCTACCTCTCTCCCCCACCCACATCTCTTGCATGATTACTCTTGATTTATTCAAGGAAAACCCTATGAATTTCCCCATATAGACTGAATTCAATAACAAGTATGGGTTGTAGATGGATCAAGTAGATTAATTTAGCTATGGTAAGTGCCATCATTGTGAAGAATTGGATTATAATGATCATTGAATCTTGCCATGTGATACAATAAAAATTGCTGGAAGAAAAGGTTTATATAGTTTTCATTTACATTAAACCTAAAGATAACAATTGACATTATATTAATGTTAATAAGAACAATTGTACAAGTCTCCAATCTTTTTAATTAAAAAAGAAAAAAACTTCATTCCACATGTTGGTGGTAGAAGTACAAGCTAATATAAGAAGCCTTTCCCTTTCAAATAAGGTGTAAGAATTAATGTAAAAAGTGAACTCACATCTCCATTATTATACAAACAACCCATACTCATAATTGTGAAGCATCTTGATGATTTATGAAATCATCCTTAGTAGCTAAAGTGATAACAAGGAAAATGTAACTCAAGTCAAAATATAATTTGAACAGTGCAACCATGTTGTAAATATTTCCTTGCAAAGGCACATCCCCGAAATAGATTATATCAAAATACCAAGTTAGGATGATAACATGACATATCTTTTGAGTAAAAATAATATATTCACCAGCTTCCTTATCTACCAACTTCTCTTCAAAGGTTACCCAACAAGGTACTTCACTTTTAACATTTTTTTTGAAAACAATAGTGAATAGGACAATAATAGCAATAATGGACTTGCTTCAACCAAAACCAACTTTTGCTTCAAAAGACATGCCAAAATTCATCATTTCAAGTGTGAAAAAATTAGATAAAGCACCAAAGAGAACAACAATATATGCAATATCTGTTACAAGATCACAAATAAGCACAAAAAGATGCAAGAATTATGGGTATTATTTTAGAAAAGGAGAAAAATTGCATGTAGTCTTTGGGAATAGCTAAAGCATTTTCAAATGAAAATTTTAAAAGGCATAAGTGCAAATAAATTTCTCCAACTTCATCAAAAAGCTTGTAAGTTGAGTCACTGACTAACTCCTAAAAATATGACAAACTAATTGTTATTTCTTTCCTTTTTCAGTCCAAGGAGAACCCCAAAAGAGTTTTTGAAAGCCAAGTAGATCAAAATAGCTAGCATAAAAGTTTTTCTAAAATGAAGTTTTGAAAGTTCCAATATAAAAAAGAAATAATAGAAAAGAAAGATCATTTCCCTAGTAAAAGTAGAGTAAGCAATGCAACTCAAAATTCTTGGAGAGAGGATTGAAAACTAGTTCATCAAAAACTGCCCTTGCAACTTCTTGAGCATTCTTAACTTCTTGTTGTAGCTAAAAAAGAACCACAAAATATAGGAGAGTAAATAATAACACATTGAACACAATTCAAAAAACATTAATTCAGTTCAATTATTTTATAAATCATATAGGTAAGAAAAGTTTATTTAAAATTTTCAATTGAAAACAATTTAATGAAATGTCATAATTAACATCACCAAAATGTTATTCTCTTATAAGAAAATAACCTTTAGAACCAAGTAAATAAAAACGAAATGAAGGTCGAGCTAAAGTATTGTTACACCCCATATTTTCTAGGCTGATTTTGGCATAAATTTTTTTTTTTTTTTTTGCATATAGACAGCTCAGATGGTCCCATACCAACCTGAGTAGCCTACGAAAAACATAGGATATAACACATCATTACACACCTACTTTCCTTAACAATGTGGATCCCATCTCCTGGGTACACCGTCAAATCAGGTTCATGACTCCTGAATTAACAGATGGACTCGCGCAATGTTACTCCTACTAGACCCAATACTCCTAACCCATACCGATAGGAGAACCGGTCTAATAGAAGTCTGAACCCCCAATGTTAAGTTCCATAGTCATGTAATGACCTCACCATCAAAAATAAAATACATAACATCCTCAGATAAAATATAGCACTCCACACACTATGCCACCAAGATAATAAAGTAAAACAGTGAATGGAAACTACATCACAAAAATAAGATCCAAGTCCAACAAATACAATATCATCCAACTAGATACATAAGTCAGAATTACCCTCACATAATACAAGACATAAAAATACAGTCTCACTGAATACATCCAACAGCAACAATCAACTAATCAGAATATCTCAAAAATCACAGATCAGATCTGCTCCACTAGCCTACTGATCACGATCCCACCTAAAGCTGGGTGGCGTCAAGTCTGCCGAGCCACTGGAAAAATATAGATAAAAAAAGAATGAGCTACGCCCAGTAGGAAAGACAGCAAGTAAAAACTCACATGCAAAAGAAGGATAATAGTAAGAGTATAGGAATATAGCATAACAATGTAAGGTGGAAAGGCACTCTCAGTCCCAGACTCCGACCAACCACAGTCACCCCCAGTCACACCAGAGTAGCTCTCCTCTGGGCTTCCAGGTAGCGTGCCAGTGGGAACGCCCATCTCGAAACACGCATGGCGCCTAAGCACCCGACACCGCAGCGTCTCTCGTTAATCAATCTCCTGGAGACTATAGACAGATCCAGTCACAAAATCTCTAGCCAATGTGAGACACCCCTGCCACCCTAAGGCGTGCAGGCCTACACACTTGGCTAGCCACTGCGAGACACCCCTGCCACCCTCAGGCGCGCAGGCCTACACACATGGACCAGGAGAGATTGACTCAGCCACCGTCCCAAGGAGTCCTCTACCAACAACTTCCATAGAAGCTCACGCCCCTACAGTCATTGTCAATTCTCTAACTCCAAGATTCGGCAACATATGTCCACGTACGACAAGGCGCATACCAGTCCACATGTATACTGTGGAAGCTAAGTCTGTACCGCACAGTTACCTACCACAACTACCCTAAAACATCATATAGGGCCTATAGTAGTCCGATCCAGTATGCCAATCCGTGAAATATGCCAACACTGAGTAAACTGACTCAATCCATGCCATCGTCATCCAAGCAATACAAACTGTACCAATTACTGACTGTTTTGGTAGCATCCATGTACCATGCCTCTGTCTGACTGTTTTCAACTGTACTGTCATCACTGATAACATTTTCCCTACTTCAGAAAGTTTTTAAATCCCAATTTCACTTTCCGCCCTTTATCCATTTTCCGAAATTCGGAATAAATTTCCGAATAAAATTTAAATTCCACATATATCCTTTTTCCGAAAATTCGGATTAATAAATTCCACATATATCCTGTTTTTCCCAAAAATTCGGATTAATTTCCGAATTAATTTCCGCATATTTTTTTTTTCCGAAAATTCGGATTAATAATAAATTTTCGAATTTTCCCTTCCGCTTCTCTCTCCTCCGCGCCGCGCCGTTCGTCCGCGCCGAATCCCACTGAACCGGATCTCGCCACCGGTTCGGGCCTTCGCGCTGAACCGCGACACCGCCGAACTGAATTAATTAATAATCCGTTAATAAATATTATATAAATACCATTAAATTAAATTTACAATTACTTAATTAAATATAATTAACCTAATTCATCTCCTTCCTCGGTCCGACGCCCGCGAAACCCTAGCCGACGAAATCGCCGACCAAATCCAATTCTTCCGCCGAATTCCGGCGACCGCGAACAAGAAGAAACAAAATCCGATGTTCATACTATCCTAATGTTTCAATAATGCCACTAATTCCTAAGGTTCAATCAGAATTTCCGCCAAAGGAGTTTCATCCGATCCCCAATTTGACAATTTACGAAATTAAATAATTCCAGCATTTGTTACTACCTTAAAATGAATAAAGCACATAATTGAATCATCGCATGCTTGGTAAAATTTCCGAATTCTACGGGTATAATTTTCCGAAAACCCTAAAAATGCTAAAATCAATAATTTGCATTAATCAATTCCAAAAACCATAATTCGCATGCTCCGGTAGCTATTTGCAAAATAATCCATATTTTTAATTAGCTAAATAACTAATTTAAAACTGAATTTCCTACCTTTCTTCTCCGGCGACGGTGGCGACGGTGAAGCTCGCACGCGACCAACCGCTGCTCCTCGCCGCACGAAACCGGTACCAATCGATTCTCCTCGATCATGCGAACCTCCAGGTATAAAAAGCCCCTTGGAAGGCTGCCGGAAAATAACGCCGTCCGCCGCGAACGCCTCGTCTCCGGCCGCCGTTCGAAACCCTAAGGGCCGAAACGGTTCGGGTTAAATACCCCGCTTAAACCGGTAATAACCCGTTGACGACCCATTAAGCGCCGGTTGACCTGCCAAAACGCCGTTTAACCTTCGATCAGCCGGTTAATCTCCACCGCTGATCTCGTCCGTCCGATCCGCTTATCCGCGGCTTATCCAAACGCACGCGCAAACGCACTCGGCGAACCGCCCCCGCCTTCGCTGAACTGCTCCGGTCCGGTTCACGCGCGGTAAAAAAACAAATTCTGGTCTAATGGACCGATTTAAATAGATTTTCGAATTTCCAAAAATCCAATTAAATAGGGAAAATTACTTAAAAATTCCTCGGTGCTCCGAAAAATCCCCAGAAAATTTCAGAAATTCCAATAGCCTCCAATTGAGCTCCTGGCTCATCCTACTGTCGATTTGAAATCATCCAAGCCATAATTTAATTATTGAAGATTAAACCTATAATATTTTACCGGGTATAACAAGTATCATCATTATTCAACACACAGTTCTCTCGAAATGCATTTAAAATCAAAATTTAATCTGTGTATCAACCAGCACCATCTAAATATAAACTTGTGGTTAAGTTGTACCACAATTTGGCAGTGTACTATTTTAAAGATGAAAGAGAAATTCCAATATTATTTAAAAACACAGATATGTGGTTGAGGATTAAAGATGAGGGAAATAACAAGGAGAGATATATCTAGACATATATAGAGGGATTTAAGAGTAAAACAGGATGCTAAGCAACTTCTACCAATAAGCCATTTGTCTTTCTTTAGGTTGTTATTGCAAACCAATGCTTCGCTTCTACATTGTCACCATTAGAGTAAGTTAAAGATGTCTGATGCCTTTACCAAGTTCTGTCATGCTTTCTTTTTTCCCTAGTGTGGCAGATGCCCCAAATTATTTAACATGTTTTCCTGAACATCTTCCTAGTTGATTTATTTAATGTCAATTTTTGGAGAGTTTAAGATCAAATTTTGTAGTTTTATGTCATTGTTTTTATTCATATGTATGGTTCCTATAATCAATTCGCATTTGCATATAATAGTTTTTAATGTTTTTGTAACAAGTACAAGATAAAGTATCGTTATCAATGCTATTTATGTTAAGTTTATTGAAGATTAGTAGTGACTATAGGACAAATTATGCTTAGGAGAAAGCTTATTGATCTGGCATGACTACATTTGTATTAATAACTTATCACAAACATTAATATTCAACTTTTAGGTAATTAAAATGGATTCCAAACATCAAAAAAAGGAATCCTTAACTTAGTAATTAGGTCTGTATTTGTAGAACACATTAGACTAAATTAGTTCCTTAAAAACAAGCAAAACATATAAAATAAAAAAGGATTTCATTAAATACTAACATCGCTAATATGTTTGATTGAACTAGCGTCCAAGCATAAAGCCAAGAATAAACTCATAAATAATTGAAGATACTCATTAAACAATGCACCTGTTACATCAAACAAAACTAGAACAAAAAAAAGATGGGACAAAAAACATACATCTCCACACTTCTCCCTAAAGTAAGCATTTTGTTCAATTGCCAAAGTAACAGCATTGTCTAAGTTCATCTATAGTGAAGTCTTCTCCATTTCTAAAGATTTAATCTACATAGGAAGAATATTTTAATACAATAATAAAAAAACTACGTCCAATGGAACATTTTGATTGGTAAGAATTGCTCCTCGAGCTCTTTGATGATAAAAATTGCTCCAGTTTCTCATTCAATTAGGTTACAATGAAATGATGACACAAATTCCTTCAAATGACATGTTGACAAAGCAGTAATTTCATTTGTAGGATTTGATTCTGATTCCATATAGTTATTTTGGAGAAATTTGATGATCACATCTTTAGAAATCATCAAAAAAGAGACATCTTGCTATTTGTTCACAATAGGGCATAAGAAACAACTTACAAGGGAGGGAATAGAAAGACAAACACCTTGCTATCACTATTTAAGGAAAGGTCGCCAAATTCGGGTAGCTTCGCTGAAGATTGCTCCTCTTCCTAAAAAGTAATAAATAGCCATTATTTGCAAAACTTTTAGACATCTGAAAGAGACAAAGGAGAGAAAGGGTGTTTATGTGGGGGAAGACAAAATACATACAAAATTTAGGTTATCTCTATTTCGATGAGTTTTGTTCTGACAGGTAACATTCAGCAAAGCATGCTCATCAGGAAGAAAAAGTCCTCAACCTTATTAGCACAATCAGCAATCTCAGGAAAATAGCTTCCCAGAGGTAGCTATCCTCATTAAATGCAAAAATTTCTTGCATAGGATAGCTGAATGGAAGCGGGATGCAAATTCTAGCTTCTATTTAATTGGTTCCACACTGTCAGCTTCCTCATTTAACTTAAAATGTAACTCTGGTAGGGACACATTTCAAAAAGCTTGTTAAAAAGGTTTTGGGATTATTTGTTGTGGTTATTACCATTTAAGAAAGGAGCAAAAAAGTGTCTTTTAAATGAAATTTTAATTTTGTTAAATGGAACGTGGTTGAAAAAGTATTCTTGTAATAGGTTTGAATCTATTATGTGTAAAAATCAGATCTTTCCATAATATTTTTGGATGACATGAGAAAAAAAGACAAATATGTCCATCATGTTATGTGTAAAAAACATGCTGAAAAATAACAATTTAAGCAAAAAAAATCATAGTTCTATGAACAAAAAGGCTCCCCAAAAAGATCAACAAAGATAGTATACTAATGCCATCTATAATGTTAAAAATGCCTATAGCTTGATGAATAACTATTACAACTAATAAATTGTTGTGTGCCAAAAAATGTCATATTTAAGATTTAAGGTATGCCTATATGATTTCTATAAGATTGAAATATTATATTGTCACTATGCAAGACAGATAAAATTATAGTAAGTAGAATAAATACTTTAAGGAATGAGTGACTACACTTAAGAATTTGAGTACAAAAAAGTACATTTAGGAGAAGGTTGGTCGGTGTTTTAGTAATTAAGAATAAGCTTAGAGAAAATAGGTTATGATGGATTGGAAATATTTAACCTTTTAGAAGATGTGCTATTAAAATGTTTTCATATGAATAGAAAAATAGACAAACCAAACAGGACATAAGAAAAAGATAATTTGAAAAGAGAAGAGGTGGGCTAAAAAATTACATTAAGGACCTATAACATAAAATCTAAGTTTTTGTGAATATTGCTTTACAAGTTTGGCTTAACTAGCTAGAAGATAACTAGTTTAATTTTTTACTCATAAACTACACTTTCCTATGAAGAACTACATAACAATTATATAAATATCTAAGACTTATATAAGAATATTTGAATGAAATTTAGTGGGAAAAAAGAGTCAAGAATCCCGTTATAACATTTAAAAAATTTTTGAGTTTAGTGGCCAATTTTGAAACCTAAAAACATGAAATTTTTGTCAAATCTAGAAAGCCTACATGCTCTTTGTTATATAAAGAAAGGATTTTTCTTAAGCATCGAGAAAGCATGATTGAGTTGTGTAAGGTGAAACTATATATTGCTTTTGACCATTAAAAAGATGTTCTACTTAGTTCTTCACTAAGTCAATTATAATTTTTTATTGCTTTCCATCTTTGGAATTGAAATTAGAAAAAGAATGGAGTGAGAATAGAACTCTATGTAGTTGAAGGCATTTGCATTGCTAATGCATAGAGGTGCTTAATGATTTGGGCTTCTATATAATCCAAGAGTTCACTCAATAATAGTGCATTTTAAACAAAGTCAAATAACTAAAGGCTAAATAGGAATGCCCTCACAAAATAAGATGCCACTAAAGTTTATAAAATTTTATTTACTTTAACCAATATTGGAAATACTAAAATATGGAAAAAAGGAACATCAATGGTCATGCAATAATGAACATTTTTTTAGAAATTAGTCTTTTTATATGAGATTAAAGAGATAGTCTATATATTCTCATTAAACAAATGGAATTACTTTTCTAAACCTTCGTAATATATGGGCACTTTAAAAGAGAATTTAAATAAATTTACATCTCTAAAATATCCAACAAGCACATGTTCCTCCCTATTAATAATGAAGAAAATTTCTCAATGACAACAAGCACAACTCCAAATTGACTTGACCATGAAGGCTTATAAACCACCTTGCTCCAACATGGAAGAAATCAACAAAGAAATAGTCAGTATCAATAACATCCAACCCTTTATGAAAGGAAAAGGGAAAGTTTCCCATGTAGCAATTAATCAACAAATCTTACCAGTGAAATTGCCTAAAAAGCTAAAGAATGCAAAAATCAACTATGGAAGTTTAGAAAAAAAACAAAATGACCATAACTATGTTAGTATAATAATTCTAAGGAAGACAACTACTTCTTTTGATTCAATTTTTCAAAATTGTTTTAATAAGAATGACAATTTAGACCAATGAAAATAGGGAGTGATCATTAGATTTAAAAGTGGAATCAATACTGCAAGGAAAAACTCATAGTAGACTTCTAAATGGAGGAATATAATGATCAATAACCAGACAAAAGGAATTTTTAGTCTATAAATATAAACCTTAAATGTTCAAAACCTTTCCAAAGACCAAACTAGTATATACCTCGACAATAAGGCAAGGCCATGAAATGATCGAATTAGAGTGATACTTTCAGCAATGCTAAGAGAAGAATAAAGAGAAAACTAATGGATCTATTAAGTAATAACTAGATGTTCAGGCCAAAAAGAGATAGGGACTAACACTGATTGAATCAAAATACAAATCACTTGTGATAGAGAAGGTAGTTAATGGCTTGTTTGGTTGACAAATTTCAATGAAGGTATTGTTAATGGAAGAAGGGTAACCTAGTGAAACATTAGCTTGCAATTCTCAAAGATAATCAACAATCATTATGAGGATGGCCCAAAAGAACTACATTTCTTATTACAAGAGTTACAACAGCCAATTCTAAATGTAGGGTTTAAACAAAACCAATAGCTTCACAATTAGAGTTGAAGAAGTCTTAGATTAAGAAATGGGCATATTCTCCTAGTGCCCTTCAATCCTTTTATTATTTTGAAAGATAATGCTAGAAAGATATTGAAGTAGTCTTTTAGAATTTCTTTGAAGCTAATCAAAACTTAACAATGATTTAACTACATTTGAGACAAAGGAAAATTTGTTAAACTAGACTTAAGAATTAATCCCAAAAGATAATAGATGAAGGATTTCTTATAAAAAGTCTTAGAATAAGGAAAAAACTAGCCCATATGTCAACAAAGATAAAACACATTATCTACGTAGAAGCATATAGTTCAGGAGAGCTAAACCATTAGAAGGGACTAAGTAATTGTGTTAAATGAGTTAAGGTCTCAAATTAATCCTAAGACCAACCCAATTAATGTCTACTTTAAATCAGTTTAATATTGACATGGATAAATTCCCATAAGATTCTTTGTACTACCTAAGACCATTTAAGTTTATTTATATCTTAATTAACATTTAAATACTAAAACTATAAAATAAATATCACAAATGGCTATAAGATGATTAGTTGTTTCTAAACATTGATGTGGTTAAATTGAATTAGATGGATAATTTGGGTATTCTAATCAAATAAATAGCGTAGCCTCCCTTAAAATATATTAGATTTCTTAAATGACCATTAAACAAATACAAGTATCTCAATAAACACACCCAAGGCTATGGCCTCATGTTCACTTGAAAAAAAGAGAAACATTATCTGGAAAAGATGAAAAGGGTGGCCCCTATTCTTTAGAAGGATAATTAGAAAAATAAAAGAATGGCTTTAAAAACTTAGGAAAATCTTGAGAGTGTATCCTCTAATGATCTTTATTTTATCTATAAATAAAAAGCAATTGGCAAAAGGGGACCATTTTTAGGTTAGATGTTGGCTTCACAATCATTAGACATGGATAACAACTTGTTATATATTGATTTCCCTAAATAAATTCATAATGAGAACTAAACAAATCAATATAAGTGTTGACATAAAGCATATACATTAGTAACTCATAAAGTGGAAATTAGAGCCAATATGGGTAGTAGTTTGTTACTAAAGAATAAAGCTACATGAGTTACAAAAGGCAAAGTTGAGATTGTAATGCCAAGAGCTAATGGAAAAATAAAATATCAGAAGGGCATTTGGTTAAATTATAATGGAATATGCTATAATATTATTTAAATATATTATGTGCATTATTTGATTACATCTTTAAATAATATTATTTAAAATTGTATTTGTATTTTGCAAATATAAGCAACATCTAGATCATGTGCAAATTCATATTAGTAATAAGAATAATATATTATTTTGATAGCATTCAGCTAAACGATAAAAAAAATATTGGTAAATTTTAGGTAACATTAACATCTATATAACACTATGTTTTAAAAGACGATACTATCTAAATAATACTTAACCAAATTTCTCCTAAAATTAATGTGTGTTTGTCAGTCATACTATTTCAAGATATTGCACCTCATGCCAAATTAAAAGAGACTATACTCAACGCACACTTTGATTATCAAGTACATGGTAGTAAAGAACCCAATTAGCTACAATGGATTAGTTATTTCCAATAAACATATCATTCCTTGCGTGGAAGCACAAATTGATATCCAAAGAAATCCCTCTTATATTCTTGTGTTTTCATATGACAAATGCAAGGCATATCATTTTCTTACAAAGAAGGGGAAATGAAAGGTTGTCAAAGAATTAATAGAAATTATTGCTTAATATTAGAAAAATTACAATCTAGAAAAATAAAAACATAAAGAAAACATAAAGAAAAATTACCTCAGCAGTCATTTTCTTTCGAAATGGCCCAGACACTAGGTCACTCAACTCCTCGTCTATAATTAACAAAACATTACTTAGTAATAATAATAACAATATATCTTTAAAGATAAAATATAACAATGCAAAATAAATAAGTGGAAATAAAAAAATTTCCAAAAATGAAGCCAAATTCTTATTGGTGCATTGTAAGCTTAGAAATTGTAAACAACAAAGAACAATATTACATGATCAAAAAATTAAACAAAAGGATAAATAAATAAATTAAAATTAAAATGTATATGCATTACCAGCAATACAACAATCACTTACAATGCAAAGAACTCAAACAATTGCAAGGAAAAAAATAGGTGACCCTTAATAATTGCTTGAGATAAAAAATGTCAACTATGTAATATTCTCATATCTAAATAATTGATTGAAGAGGAGGAATGCAAGCCAAACAAAGCTAATGAGGGCCATAAATAGTTTCAAAAAAAAATAAATATGGACTTGAGAAATCCTAAGATGTTAGCTGAACTAAGCCTACAACAAAATGATTAAGGTTCATGTTGGAAAAACTTTCATTCTGCTTTACTTTTTGAAATTCTATACTAACAAATATTCTACAAGTCCATGAAAAACTATGGTTTTATAATCATAAAATGTTTTAAAGAAATTTGTTTTAAAGAAAAATAAAGGCTATGCTCACATTGAATCTTCGACCTCCTATTAGGAAAATAGAGCCAATTCCAAATGAACTGCAGCTCATTGGAAATTTGTCAACTTTTTTAGGAGGCAATAACATCAAATATTTTGGACAAAGACAATAAACATGGAACAGTTCTAGCAAATGAAGTACAGGCCAATTATTGCCCAAACTTTATAAAATTCTTCATTGTAGATCATGACAAGAATCCATAATAAAGCCAATCTCATACTTGAAAGGCCAATCTTGTTATTACCATCACCACGAAGAACTGCAACACTTTTCATGTCACACAAGTGACTAGGCTACTGCCAGGTTTTTCTGGCACAACTCCTAATCTAGTAGATTAAAGCCATTCCAATGTCATCCCATTTAGTTTTGAAGATTTTGATGACAAGGTAATTTAATCATGAGATGTTCCATATACCATAAATAATAAAATACAAGTATTTATAAGGTTTAGAGAAGTAAACATAAAACATAAATTATAGGAATATTCAAAAAGACAATCAATAAGCTATACAATTAACCTAATAAAAACCATTATCTGTCTTAAAAAAATATAATATACTATGAATTCCTTTAGCTATGATAGGACACTAGAAGACAAATTAATGGCTAGGGAAAGTTCAATGCTCTAGCACAAAAGGTTTTTATAGTCTAACCATAAGCAAGTTTACAAATAAAAGACAATTAGCAACTAGCGACAAATAGTATGTCTAACGATCACATAAACAATGAAAAAAAAAGAATTAGATTGCCGATCATCCAAAGGAAAAAAGCACAAACCTCAAATGAATAGCTTTTTTCATCCCTTTCAAAACATAGTATTAGTGACCTGAGATTCTCAATCTTATTTTCTTGTCCCAATAACATTATCTCTCGACAAGTTTTTGCCTTCTTTTCATCCTCCAACTGCAAAGCTATTCACTCCTTCTCAAGCTCACTCTGTAACACAAAAATTGAGTGCAATCATGAACAACAGTGTCTCATAAAATTAAATGTAAAATTGAAAAACTAACTGTAGAGCCATACACAAGACCTATAATAAATTATTCCACAGATTAAGAATTTCTTCTTCAAGATGTTTAGAATGAGAGCTCTACAACATATATGAAATAAAAGATTACAGTTTTGGTGGCTGGGTAAAAAAAGAGGATAGAAGTCTTTAGAGTAAAAAAGAAGCATTGGCAACTTCGCCTAAAGCTCCTCTGTTTCCCTTTTTTGTTGCTCCATAGTGCAATATCAGCCACAAATTTTTTTCAAAGAAGCAATAGTTTCAAAAGTTAAAATGATATGCAAATCTCTAAAAGAAGTCAATTAAAGCAAATAAAAAGAAATAAACAAAACAATTGTAGTCTGGTTAATTGAAAGTGGTTTTATAGGACGAATAACTTTTAGATGAAGTACACCTCATTCACACAGGCATAATTTTTTACTTGAAGAGCTCTGCTTTCAAACAAGAGACTGCTTTTTGCCTCATTTGCATGGATCTACCACAAAAAAATATGATAAATAACTTGCATTAAGCAGTTAATATTTGACAAATATTTCATCTAAACAACTAAAAGATCTTTTGGAAATAGCATAATATTAAAATTTGGACAAGCAAACAAAGAAATGACATGTCATTGCTGCAAAATTATTCATGAAGTCATTTTTAATAAATTTAGGCCAAACATAATGAGCCCCACTACTACAATGAAAGTCCCTATGTAGTTGGCCAAATTTGAAAGAATAGCATGGTTGCAATAGATCATTATAAAGCATGCCATAGTAACTATTCAAGGGATTAGGAATGCGATATAAAATATGAAAAACCTCAGAGTGATATATGTCAAATTGTACAGGTTGCTAAGTGATTTGTTTGTTAATAGCATGAAGTGTTGCTGTCTACATCTCAAACCTAAAAGAAAAGAGCTTCAAGTCAATAATACTCTTAAGAAATATAAGTAATCTAATATTTGCAAGTTCTATACAACCCATAAAATCCAACATAGAAAGTTTGTTGTTGTTTTATCAACTACTTTAAACAAAAATAATAGCTATATCCCCCTACTTAGTTTGTGTAAACACTTTTTCTATTCCTAAATTAACCTTTACAAATAGTCATATAAGCCTTTATTGTCTATATAATTGTGCATGTATTTTCATAAAGCAAAAGATAATTTAAGAACAAAAAAATTAAAAACTACTCTATATATTGATGAACCATATTCTTTTTACTTATTTTGAAAACACAAATTTTTTCACACATGACACTAAGTTAAACGAATCCCTTGGCAACTTTGATAGAACTACTTTGTGACATCGAAACAATGAGCAGTGTTCTGGATTGCAAAAGCTTGTATTATGAGATGTATTTCCCCGCTCTTTTAGTGCAAGTTCTTTAGTAATATGCTCTTAGGATGCTTGGCCTTGAGATGGTGCACCCATGATGAGTCAAGGAGGGTTGCCTTCTCCAAATTGCTCTTCAACTGAGATGCTAGAGGAAGTAGAGATCACTTCTTTGATCAAAATCAAACCAGCATCTTCATATGAAGGGGAACCTAAAGTTGTGTTTGAAGGAGATGAGGAAAAGAAGAAAGTTTCTCCTTTCAAATTCACATTAATTGGGACATTCTCCCATGGTTCCCATGCATATAAATAGTACGTATGGAATTCAAGAAAATTAAGTTTAGTGCACTATTCTCGAAGGGGTTCCCAAATCGCCAACACATTCTTATTCGATTCTCATGGGAAGAGGATTAGTTTCACTACTAACTGCATAGAATGCAAACTATCGTGGAGCTGCAAATATGAGTCTTTGAATGACATTAAGTTTTTCAACTTAATTCCAAACACTTGTAAGCTTTTGTTTGGATCTCTTTCAAGTATTTTCCTAGTGAGACCTTGTCTAATAAAACTTCAATGTCCTCTCAAAAAATATCAAATGTAAGTAATGCAAATTCAAAATTTAAACATATATTTAAATGTGAGCATCTCAAAAATGGTGCAAAAAATCATGTCTCTAAATTTATATTTGAGTATATAGTTTCTTAGGTGTCGTTGTAAGGAATCTACCGATATGCAATTTGTAATTTTAAGGTGTCAATTGAATGTTTTTGTGAATTTACAAAGAAAATATTAATAAAAAGAAGTCATTTTAGTCCACTTGACTTCTCCCATGCCAAAGACTTAGTGCATATGTTTGGAAAACTTTGAGAGAGAAGAAAGAAAGCAAAAGCATGAAGAGAGAAAGAGAAGAGTTCAAGAGCAAGAAGGAAAAAAACAATATTTTCATTTGAAAAAAATATTGAAAAAAGAGAAAGGAAGACTATAGGAAACAAAAGGGATTTTCAATTTTGTTTTGTAGATATAACATAGAAAGGTAAAGATCTGGCACACAATCTTTTCTTGAAATAAATATGAATTAATTTTAATGTCAAGAAAAGGTTGCATATGAGTTCCTTAAGAAGTTGAAATTGCTGGAGATCATTGCAATTTTTTATTGTAGTAATCGTATGAGACAATCATTTAGATCATACTCTTACGACCCTAGCAACTGGAGTTGAGAAGGATTTTGGCTTAAGTGTTAAAAGGAAAATGATAAAAAATGCATTGGTCTGATCAATTGAACATATAATATGATGGTTTACCAAAAAATCCATTGCATTTGAAAAGTTTGAGAGCTCAAGTCAATTTGATAATTTGAAGTTATCACATTAGTTCAACAAGATGATCATACCAATATGACATGAGTAGATATTAGCGATCGTACTACTGCAAAATGAAAATCAAAGAATACAATCAGTTATGTACCACTTAATCAAGAGATTGTCTTGTCTAATTGCTCATCCAACCATCTTTACATATATGAGTATGGATTGTATTAAAACAACGTATATCTAGAACTGATACACAATTGCGTTTCTATGTTTATCACGCTTTATACTTGCGTGATGCCACTAATGGTCTGTTATAGTCAACATTATGATGTTGTGCATATATCTTATAGATCATACAAATATGAAAGGTGAATTGGACCAATATAATAAGTTGTCAAAAGTTTCTTATCATCATGCAAACACGAGGATTGAACGAGACCTATATAATCAATTCCTTGATTACGTAATAGAAATTGATTGTATGATACGTTGTCCAATAAATATATTAGGCATCGATTTTGCAGTATGATATGAGATATTGTATCTTGCAATAGCATTTGCAAATCTTTTTTCCCAATGAAAATGTGCTCATCAATAAAGACATAAAGACAAGACACGTGATGTAAGTGTTTCTACTTCTAAGTAGGCTAAATATATTATCCCTAAATGTGTCATCAAGGGTACATTAAAAGCACATGACAGGGCATACACAATGATATTAAAGACAAAGAGAGAAATAAGATAATAGTGACAAAGCCCTCTAGACTTACTAAATAGCCCAAAAAAGAAACATATATTAGAGATGCACATCTTCATCTAAGCAAGAAGCTTGGAGAAAACTTATGATTTCCAGTCTTTAGTAAAAGTGTTCCAATTAATTGAGCCAAAAGCCTTGGATATATCAATATTTATAAAAAGACCATTTTAGGTTATTTGGCACTAGCTTTCTAAGCAAGTTTTATAATCAACTTCAAGTTATCATGAAGGTATTACCTTTGATAAAAGCTTCTTACACTTATTGGATAATGTTGGGAATGATAGGGAGGAATCTATTAGCCAAAATTTTAGTAATGATCATACAAACAAAATACTAAATAGAGATTGGTCTATCCTTTAGTTTGATTGGGCAATATTTCTCTTTGCAATAAGCATCACATCATTAGCACAAACGTCGATGCAAACCTTGTTGTAACGAAGGCCTAAGTGATGACCATAATGAAATTCCTCCAAATGATATCGAAATAATACAGGAAGAACTCTACAAAGAAGCCAACAGATCAGATTTCTTCAAATTCAAAAAAGGGTTGATAGTTTCAAGAATCCCACAAAGATCAAAGTTTCAAATGCTTATTGATTGGAGATCGTCAAACCAATTGAGCACGAAGGGTAAATTAGAGCCTAAAGTAGTCTGTGAGGATGTCAACGAAAAAGGGTTGTATTCAATCATCAAGACACCAATAAAAATACTCATTCCAAGGAATTAGATTCTTTCCTATAGTTTAATCATAAAAGCAATTCAAGTTATTTTCTTCAACAGGCAACCAACAAAACTTTGCATTTTGAGCAATCCACAAGAGATAAACTTCTTAAAGCTAAGGATATCAAGTTGACATTGTCTTTCTTTATAAAGCAACAACTCATGCAAGGATAAGATGGTCTTGTGGAAAAGTAAAATCAATCTTTTTTTCAAGGGAACAAGACCCCTTTCAGAACTTGGAAAATAATTTGATCAACTTGAGCTTGGATAAGTAATACCTAAGGCCTTCTCACAACGTGAAATCCTTTAGTACTTCGTAATAAGTTTTAGTTCAAAAATTCTTGAACTTTTAGAAGATTCCCCTTGGATTTAGGCATATAAGAAATGATGCAAGTTAAGAAATCAGAGAAGGTGCTTATGGAGAACCACACAAAGGAATTTGGGAAGACCATCAACAATCTTAACTAGACAAAGCCCAAGAAGGCTTAGAATGGATTGGATTCCTTAAAAAATTGTTGAATAGAATAAAGGTGGGGCCCAAGCAAGGAACATCATCCACCATAATATTTATAAGAAGAATTACTATATTTCTCATTTTCCTACTTCCCATTAGCTCCAATTGAAAGGGGTAAAGCATCTAAATTCATACCAAGAGGCTATCTTGAAGTCCAGGTTATTGTAAGCATAAGTAATAAAAAACCTTGAGCAAGGGGCCCAAAGTCCAACAAAGTAATAATTACAATTATGATAGTAACTTTATTATGAAATAACATTAAGTTATGCAAAATGTTGTAGAATTCAATATCATCAAGTTTGATCCCTTGTAAATCCATAATCATATACTTAAAGGACTTAAGTTGACCACTATATTCATAGATCTAAGAGCTATCATGCCAGCATCTAACATTCAAACAATGAATATTTGAGGGTTTATTCACTGGGTTAGAGATGAGCATCAATAATTCTTGAGCAAATGAAGGGAAGAGGAACCACCTCTTTTTAAGGGAAAATGTGCTTAACTTTGTTAGATTGAGTCACAAGCGACTTTGAAGGACAAATCTTATAACTAATGGCTTTCACCATATGACAAACTCATGGTTAGATGATCCTTTAACATAATAAATGGTATCTACAAGACAATGCTGCATGGTGGCCAATGGAATCGAGTACAATAACCACCAACTTAACAAAGTTAGGAGAATCCATTCCCCACACATCAATGGTGTCCCACACTAGCTTTCCATGCCATGGCCTCAACAACATGCATGTATGCTAAGAACTTGTATTTTAATATATTACCTAACAAGAGAACTAAACCATTTGCCTCATATTCAATGTCGACTCTAAGAAGATGTCAACACCACCATTCTAGCATAGTTAGAGTTAAGTTGGTACACAAGGTTTGCTTGGAAAATGAATTAAGACTTTTAGACAATTGCGGATGGCTTTGGAAAAACGTTTCGTGCTATAAATTGTTAAGGGAGTGGTTGGTAGGGGTGGAGCAAACATGAGTGTTGTATCTATAAGAGGGGAGGTAGTTGAAGTGATTGCAACATGAAGGGCAATAGATGTGGATCCCAGTGTCGTGCTTGTGGGAGGAGAGATGCTACAAGCTATCAAATCACACATTGCAATGCACTGACCAAGCAAGTAGTTAAACAAGAAAAGGTGTAGAATTTTAAATTTTTCATTAAAATCACATCTTTTTTTTAATAATAAAATATTATGCTCAAACATTCCATAAAAAGGGGATAATGAGGATGTAGAAATAAATCAGAACTTTTAATAAGTAAAAACTTGAAAAATTTAGGGACTTCTAAGAATCCGAAGTTCATGAATTGAAAACCACTTCAATTGATTCTTAGAGAATTTAATCTTTTTATGAAAAAAATCCTCCTCTCCCTTCACGTTATTCGTTTGCTTCTTGCTATTTTCACACTTTTATTTCCACTATTGCTATTCTAAAAAAAATTGTACTAATGAGGGCTCTAGATGAAAAAACCTTACAGACAAAATAAGTACTTCATTAAATTCAACATGATTTCATTGTATATGTGCAAATTAGTTTTGTCCCTTGAACACATAGAATTAGGTATGGATAGTATAAAATGATTTAAGACTGCACAAGTTAGTGACTTTACTACAATACTTTTAGCCAAAGCTTATAAGGTCCTAATTAATTTTAATTCACATGGACTATGTTAGGCATCTCTGATGACCTTAATAGCCCACAACCTTATATTTTAACTATTGTTAGGTCAATTGCATGGGCTATATGGGAATTCATGCAGTAAATTCCTCAATAAATTTAAATCTAATAAATTGTATATGGAATGTGTGAGAGGGTGATGTTAGAAATCATAGCAGTGTTTGCCTTTCCACCAAGAGATGGCTACAAAATGCGAGTTAACTTGTTGTCTCGATATGGTACATGACCACTAGATCACAATATTCCATGACAAACAACATGCAAGCCATATAATTGACAAGTAAAAATATAATGCTGCAACATACCCTTGGCTTACAACACCATCGCTTTGTTTTTTAATTACGGTACCAAGGGTCATCAAGCACTTAATTATATATGATCCTTCTCTTAGGCACACACCTTCTACACCTGTTTTAGTAGTTCATTCTAATCCAGCAAGATCCACCAAATTTTATCCAAAAGAAAAAGAAAAATTTACACATACCATCAAGAATTATTACAAAAAGAAGCATAAGAGATGAAAAACAAACAAAACTAAAGCATGATTATTTTGCCACCAAAACAACATACTAGAACATATACATGAACAACATCAAAATATCTAATTGAATAGCCAACTCCACTTCTCTCCCTACTTTCAACAATCTGGAATTAAATTTAATTAGTTGAGATACTTAAAAAAAGTTTGACAGAAAGCACGATAACAAACAATTATACATGCCATGCGAAAAAATGTGAGTGGCTACTATAAAGGTTCATGTTTGTCTCCCCAATGTGTCGATGAATTGTAAAACAAAAGAAATTGTGCCATTCAATTGCAATGCTACTATGATATAAGTTAAATAAGGAAATGATGTTTTGGCCTTACCTTCACCAAATTCCATGAGTTGAATAACTTGCCCAGGGGAGGTGACAATCTCCTCTTTCAAACCAACAACAGATATGCCTCTCTTCATAAATAAGGTAGAATGTTTAATTCAAATAGAAATAAAAAAAGTTCATTGTGATGCATCATAGAACCACATTGAATAAACTAGAAATATACCTCGAGTGATTCAATAATTTGCAGCTTTCAATGCCCAAGAGCAAACAAGTCACTGATCCCCTCATATTATATCCCCATGTAAGACACCTAAAAAAGAAACTCTCTATCCACTTTCTAAATGACAAGAAAAAGATAAATAGCAAAGTAGACAGTACAAGAATAAACTAATTTTTACATAAACTTTGACTCCTTTTAGTGATAAAATGTTAAGGTAATAATTACAAGCAGATCTATGTCTGGTAGTTGAAAAACTTTTTTAATAATCAGGGACTTCTATGTAGTAAATGAGGGCATAGATTTTATGCTATTTTATTATTTTAAAAAGGCAAGTGCAATAAAAGTCAAACATTAAGATAAAAAATAATCCTATAAAAGGGACACACAAGAAAAATATAAAAAAATGAATATAAATTCTAAAAAAATAATCATAAAAATGGTAGAACGATTTATAGTTGTAAAGGTAAACCACCTCTTGAATAAATTCTTAACTCAGGAACAGAAAGTGGTATGATTCCTAGTTGAGTGGCAAATTCTCTTATGGTATACATCTTAACACTACTTGGTCGTCCTTATGCAAAAACTGTACCTATTAGCGAGATATTTTACTGATAAGAAATAGCATGTAAGACAATTATTGCTCAGAATGCTACCTACAACATATACACTAAACCAAATTCAAACACTGGAAGAAAAGATAAACCATAAACTAAAATATAAGTTTAAGAAAACTATACCTATTTCAGTGCATCAAGCAAGGGGAACTTATTTAAAAAATCAAAGAATTGAATTCAATAGATTAAAATTCTTAAGTTCACATAAAATAATGCTAAAGTTTGTAAGCTAATCCAAAGAAAAATTTTGACATATTCTGCAATGCAAAATACATATGATTTGATATGTAACCAAAATTTCTTTCAAAACTTCACTATTCAATTGAAAATCAAAATAGAATTTAGAGAGGACTTTATTTTTATAATTTTATTAGTTTAACCTATAGTCCAATTTCAAGAATGACCAACAACACAACATATTTCCTCCACTTTTTTATTATGCCTTGAAAAATATGAGCACTCAAAAGTAAAACATATATGTAATAAAACTAGAACAAAGAAGAAAAGTTTGCTAATCCAAGTTGAATAAAGGCCAACCTTTGTTTGACCAAGTGACCTTAAAATATGATCTTAACATCGTAATGTAGTATACTTCATTCTTCCCTTGAGCCATCAAAACAACTTTCCCAAGGCTCTATTTTAAAAGCTTGACTATGTTCCTTATCAATGGAATTTTCATCAAACATTGTTTCTAATTTCCTCTTTTATTTTATAATCTTTAAAGAAAACTTGCAGCATAAAATAATTTAATTCCTCCATATAATAGTTCGTTACAATTGTCTTTTACGATACACGCAACATTAATATTTCCAAGAACCAATGTCAAATATACTCCTCTATAATTAACAAAAATTATATATCACATTTTTCCAATGTTGAATACCAAATACTTATAATTAATATGGACCACAACAAAGAATTTAAAAAACTGGTAAGCACATGTTTATATTCTTGTTGAACTCATGTCCAATTTCCTGAATTCATACTACATTATATTATTATTGAACTAATACACTGTAAATGATTAAAGGTAGCAAATTGAATGAGATGAACTGGAAGCCTAAACAAAAGAGTTAGACAATGATCAAGGCAATCAACCTAGAAATTATGGATAGAACTCTTCAGAAGCTATGACTAAGATCTAAAGTCGTTAATCCTAGGTTTGTTAAGTTTTGAATGCATATCAAGGATTTGTGGAGTTCGTGACTTTGACATTATATTTCTTATTTTCTTTCTCTTGTTCACTGTGCATGGTTTTCCTTTAGGCTACTATTCCATTTTTGTTTCTTTCTTTTGACCCATATTTTTATAGAAAAGATCATCTCCATTGTTTTTGGAACTTCTTACATGTGGTAAATTCATGCTCTAAAGTATGCACTTCCTTCTATGAAAATTTCTTGTCATAGTTACTATTCACTAATGTTTTCTTGAATTTCCTGAGATCTCATGTGATCACTTCACTACATGATATGGTTTCTAGTGCGGCATGCTTAGTTCATTTTATGGATGGCCCATGTTTGTCTTCCTTGTGAAATAAGGTGATATAAATCTAATTGTTTGCTATCTTCTTTAAAAAAGCTTTCTAGTAGAATAGTCATATTTTTGGACATCGATTGGCATGTAACAAAAGTTAAGTTGATTGTCCAACATCATTTAACCTTAATTTAAAGGATAAAATACATGCCAACCTAAGAACTACTCTACCACACTTTTCAACCTATCAGTTCAACATATCAGTAAATAAAACCATATAATTGCACCTTCTAAAACTATCTATCATTTCAACGGGTTTCTTCGAAGTCCATATTCTATTTAAATGAAGTGAAGGGCTGTCTCATGCAATTCAAAACCTTATGTAAAAGATGAGATGTAGCCCAAACAAAATTGCGTTATTGTTAATGCATCCTTGGAAGGAATGCATTGTATTAAATTAAAAAAGTTACAAGTGAGCACGAGCTCTATGCACCTGGATGTTGTCTTAAATGAGCAAGATATACCACATTATCTTGGATGATTGAATAAAAAGGTTAGGCCATGACACAAGAATTAATATAGGATATTAAAATATATGTACTTTAGTTAGAAAGCTAATGAAATTTTTTAATATAATTATTCAATGAAAGACAAATTTTGTGTTAAAAAAAGCTTACTGATGTGAGAAAAGGCAAAAGAATTTAATACTTTATCAATTAAGTTTCAATAATTAGGTTAGAAACATGATAAACATAGAATTTCCATAATTTTGAATAAAAATTTAAAAGGTGTAATAGATGTTATGAGGATTAGTGAAAGGATCATAACTTCAAAGATCTTTATAACAAAGCAAGTTATAAATGTTGGCAATGACCACTCCTAAAAGAAGGATTAAATATGTTACAGAAAAGTTTAGATAGTTTTGGAAAAGCTAATACTAAGCATCGATGAAAACATTTTTAATTTTAAAAGACTTAAATAACATATAGGTTAAAAGAAAAAGAAATTGAACAATATATTGGTTGTTATGGATTGGGAAAGTTAATGAAGATAATAAAATTATTTTCTAGTTCACTTTAGCATATGATTTTATTATTGCTTGTATTTTCTTAAGAAACAAAAGGTGGATTAATTATTTGAAAAGAAAAGTCTCTTAAACACATTGATTGATTCTTAAAGAG
This sequence comes from Vanilla planifolia, assembly GCA_023846275.1. Lineage (NCBI taxonomy): Eukaryota > Viridiplantae > Streptophyta > Magnoliopsida > Asparagales > Orchidaceae > Vanilla > Vanilla planifolia. The sequence continues at coordinate 746,794 of JAIUJO010000212.1, forward strand.
AAAAAAGAACTTTTTGATTGTAAAGATTTTAAGGTGATACCATGAAATTTTTGACCATCCAACATCAATTAAAGATCTAAGATGTCCACTTTAAAAAGTACAAGAGATAAAACATATGAAACACCCAAGAATAGAAAATATTAACTTAAAGATAAAAAAGAAATTTATTCAAGAATAAAAACTCTAAGATTTGTGTTCTAGGAGATAAAGTAAAACAAAAACCATATGTGAGATAACTTTGTCAATTATATTGGTAATACAATTGAGTTAGTGCGTAGAAGATCTAAAAGTGTGCCCAAACTTACAAATCATCTTGTTGATAGAGACAAAAAGTAGAATTTGAGGTTAAAAATAAATTTTCTTATAAAACATGACTCAAGTGTTTAAGTATGGAGAATTTAAAGAGATATGTACTACCAAGTCAAAAAGCTACAAAGTAATGATACAAAGAAATCAACTTTAAAAACTTGTACAAGAATTTGAAGATTAAAAAGAGAGAAAGGTACATATATCGACCTACCAATACATTAAATAGAAAACCAAATATCTATGTCAACTAAAATGGATCAATTTTGTCTATCAAAATGTACCAATAGAAGATGATGAAATTAAAATCGACATGAACAAGCTACCTTCATTGTCTTTTCAACAAAAATTATGACAAGAAAATTGATCAAGGGAAGTACTGTGCAATTAGACTTCAGCTTAATATTAGTTGAGCTATATGCCTACTTCCTATCTTGATAACCACTTGTTAATCCTCACGGGCATAAATTAATAGCTTATCTCTATCGTATGAGTAAAAAAAAATTCTCCCTACTGATTAGCATTCACAATCAACACCTTCAACTAAAGTATCAATGGACTCTAACACTCCTTGATAACCAATCGACAAGCATAGAAAGATCCCAAGATCATTGACACACTTCATTAATTAAGTTCAATTATTTCTGCATTTTCTTCAAACTTTGGAAAATTTTGTAAGATGCATTCATAATTATAAAATATTTGAACTTCCTCAAAGCAATCCTATCATATTAACCATTTATACAACCTCAACATATCAATTATATCATATACATCAATGGCATGCCTGTTTGGCACTAGAGACATCAAGTATGGATTTATTATAATACAAAAAAATTGAAATCAACCTAAACCAATAAGGCTATGCACTACAATGTGCCTCTACCTTCAAACTAAGACTGCCTTCTTAATCAAGAAAAATTTGGTGAATAAATCTCTGCTAATTTGGCTTCAATACAAATACCCACTCTTCTACATAACATAATTGCCTTCATCTACAACTCTTTCCACATCCTTTATTTGTTTCGTCATTTCTTAAAATCGTAGCCCCCTCCTTTCAACAAAGGAGCTCCATTAGCCACTACCATAAGAGCTCACAATGTTTCCTCATTGTCATCGATTCCACCATAGTCGAATACTATGAGTTCACTTCCTTATCCCACACCTTGCCATTCTTCCTTTTCTTTTTCACCTCATCTTGTGAATCATCTCATATATTATCCTATGGTTTCTTATTTTAATTTTTTTGTGAATTGATTAAATAATGTTAAACTTTTAGTGAGGAAAAAAAAGAAATCTATTGCTTATTTTCCAATTTCCATATTTACAAGAAGAAAAATTTAAAATAACTTGTTAAATTAATTATTTAGGCCTTATAATTAATTCAATATTTGGTAAAAAACAACTAGTGGTGTTATTCATGTAACTTGAATGTTGTAGTTAAGTAGCTCAGTGAACATGTCTCGAGTAACTTTGCAAATCATTGGGTGTTCTAATAAGATTTGTGCATTCCAGGATAGCGAGTTTTACCCAATTGTTCCTTTTATTATTTAAAGCCAAAGATGCATAATAGAACTATATTGCATATAGCAACACCATTGTTGATTGTGTATAAGTTGCATTGTATAGCATAACTACAAAAACTTAATGGACTTTCAAGTCAAACTTCTAATACCACAACATCCCTCATTGTTTCCAAGTTTAAGGCTAACTCATCACCCAACATAAATATGACCAAGGAAATAAAGCATATATATCATTCCTTTGAGACAATAAAAGATGAAGATGTTCCAGCTAGCAATAAAATGATAATTTGATTCAACTACAATGGTCCCCTTGGAGTATTTTATTCAATGAATGCACAACTCATTACATGATAGTTGTCAACTTTTGCATTATAAACTATCAAAATACCATTGTGCTGGTTATTAAGAAAGCATTTCAACATCTTCTTCATATGCATGATCAACATTGTCACAATTGATGTCAAAACAAGTGAACATAATGGTGACACTCTTCAAAACCAAATAGTTTCAATTTATAAAAACCTTTTCAATATGAACTCCCACAAACTTAGCATTTTGTCAACCTTTTGCAAGAAGCCTAAGGCACCTATACCTTTTAAGGAACTTTCACTACATTTTCTCACAATTTCATACCTTAAACAAGTTAGAGTAAATAGGTTAGTTGATTAGAAGATCTTAACTCCAATAAAAGTTGTAGAAAAAAAGTTGGGGATGTAATTTCAATCACAAACCTTTCAATAAAATTAGACTTGCCTGAATGCTAATTAATTCTCACAACAAGACAATATTTAAGATCATGAATATCTCATTTCCAAGGGGAATTTACACTTTCAATGGGTAAACTTGCTACACTATTTTGTGTCAATAAACAAGATCTTCTAAACAAGATGTTTTGCTTGAAACCCACTAGAATTGACAATGCTATAACAATATTGTATGATAATCTTAATTAACTTAGCCAAAGTACTTGCCAATTTTTGGTGTTCAAGATGTTGTTTTAAGGTTTCATAACTAAAAAAGACAGCATTTTGTCTAACTGCGATAACATATTGTGAAAAGTGGGTTGTCACTATTAGTGAGAGAATGGAACTTTATATTATAATAAAAAAAATTGGATGAATTTTATCCATCATTTATGTTAAATTGACCAGTCAACCTATACATGGTGTGATAATGTTGCTTGACTTAAGAATGCTACTCTTATTTTAAGATGAAAAGATATTCATCTCCAATTGGTTAATGAATTCATAAATTGTTTTTGCATGTTTTTGTGTAGAAACATTACCTGCACACTCACGCAATCTTGAGCATCAAACAAGTAATACCATATTTAAATGCCCCTTTATGACTATCAAAAGTTTTAATGCTTATTTTTTGAGAAATAGAAAATCTTTATTTAGAAAAAAAAAGATTTTTATTTTGAAAAACTTTTTATCTTTTTTTAAACCAAGACGATTGCTAAAAAATAACAATTTAAATCTCTTTCACAAATACATGATTCACATAATTTAAATAGTTCTTACAATGAAAAAAATAATAATTCCATCAAATTTCAAATTAATACATATAATTATCACAACATCCCATGCATCAAATATCAACAAAATTCTAACACAACCATATAAGCAAAAGCAAGAAACTATAGAGGTAATATCACTTTTATTGCTCCCTTATATTCTTGTCACAACTCTACCTCTCATTATTAAAGACTCTCATTAGTTTGTTGCTAAATAAATTTTTATGAGCTATTTATATCTATTATATCTTAAAATCATCAATATGTCATGTTTCATGATAATCTCTTTTCTTGAACATGTTGTTTAAATGTACTTGCAATTGTTGTATGCTAACCATAAGAACAAATAATGAGCCAAAAATCTTCCTATGATATGTCATTGTTTTGTGATAGCTTTTAGCAAAAACAAACTAAGCCAAAAATGACGAGATCAACAGACAACAAATACCTAAGGAAAATACAAGGCACTACATGATTGGGTCAAGATGTACATTAAATCCCAATAACAAAATATATTATATCAATTGTAAGTTATCTAAAATGAGTCTAATATATCAATGCAATGTTTCAATACATTAAATTAAATCCTTTTAAATTTTCTTTGTAATTATTTTGACACCTATTTTAAACTTCCATTAAAATGCAATCCCCCTTTTAATTCAATATTTTCCTTTATTCAAACCTTTTCCCTTTCCTTTCTATTAATAGTTATTGTTTAATACTAAAAAACAAAGCTAGATTTTCTTTTTAAAATTAGGTTTAACTTATAAACGATACCCAAGAGTGAGATGCAACACATCATTGTTATTATTATCATATTCCACCACTGAACGATACTTCAAAATGTGATAAAACCATTTGGTATCAAAATTACTTCTTCTTTTAATATAAGAGCCTTATTCTTAAGAAAAATCATTGTTTTACTTTTATAATTTCTTTTGGATACCCTTAAAAATAATATCTTATTTACTTAAATAAAAAATCCTTTTCTATTTTTTCCTAATATAAAAAAAATTAGTGACACATGTCATGCCATGCACGTTAAAAATATTGTGGGAACTTAAAAAGCCATAAAATACTTGTAACATGTTCATACAAAAAGTTAATTGAGAATATATATTTTCGATTTTCTTCTTCATATCTCATTCAGTGTACTACTTTCTATGAATGATCTGCATGACATCTATAGGAAGGATGATCTTTTGTAGTTCACTGAAATGCATAACAATAATGTGAACGTGTCAAAATGAATTGAATCACTTTGTCAATTCATTGATCAAAACTAGGGCTTTGTAACCCTTTTGAGAGATCTTTGAACAGGCCTCTCATCATGAAACATTGTAGTAACATCCAACTTACTTCAAGATCTTCATTGTGACGGAGTCAAGCCACTAAAGGGTCAGATGTGTAAGGCTTTGAGGAGGAAATACAATCTGCACCAGTTCACTCAACCTAATTCCAGAGGAATGGTGTGAGAACTGATTGAGTGGAAATAGATTTGAGTATTTCATTTTTTTTAAACAATTAATTCTCTCATAGACCCTTCCAAAATAATTTACATCTCTTTCTCTATAGCCAACAATTCCAATGCATACATGACTAGTCTCATCTCTCATATTTTCTAAAGAAAACTCTATGATATAAAATTCCAAAGAAGCTTGATAAAATTCTCTTAAGGATATTTTAAAATGTGCTCTTCCTCCAAATTAGATTCTACATGCCTTATCATCAATGCCTGGCAACACTTTTTAATACCAAACGAACTCTCTTGTGGTCCACACACACTATACTATTAAACAACATTTAAATCTTATCTAAGAAACCATCTACTTGGAAATGATCTATAAGGCCTACATGGTGTGGTGAACATAAGCTTAAGAATTGCTCCATAAGACAATTTGCTTGATTCGTTCTCACAATCTTCTCATTTTCTTCATGCATAACAACCCTCTTAAATTGTATCCTTGAAATACTCTCCCATCAATTAATCCCCTTTCCCTTGGGCTATTATTGCCATTTTGTTATTAGAATTGTTCTCTTCTTCCTCACACATCTTTTGATTTCCAAAATCCATGATGCACTTGCTAAAATTTTTAATCATATTCTAAAGTAAATTTAACAAACTTTTAGTTCAAATATATAAAAAATAAATCCCAATACTTAAAATTCAATTCATCGTGTATTTAATTCTCAAAAACTTTCCCAATAAAAGTAAAATTTAAATGAAAAATATCTTCTCATAATAATTCTTTTAAAACTTTTTTCTCCACAATCAATTAATTGTTACAAAATTTAAAAAAATTTTTTAATTCTTTCATGAAACTTATATCAGATTGAAGCGCTATACATCATCTCGACATATAGTACGTCCATATAAGGTATTACCCTCTACTATGTGCAATTCTTACTCTTCTTGTATTATATGTCGAACCAACCTATCATAAATAATAATTCACGTATTGTATGCAATTCTCTAGTTGGCCCTTATTTACTCGATGTATTGTATTTAAAAATTCATCTATTGTATGTAAATATTTGTTTTGTCTTTATGCCCTTGGTATATTACTTATAATTCTCTATCTAGTCCTTACACAATGTATACACCCTATGTCTAGGGCTAACGTACTGTATGCTAAGCAACAACATATTATACTTAATAATTCATGTACAATACGTGAAACTAGATTTTCACAGCTTCCCAATCTTTACGTTTTATTCAATTATTATAAAATTACATGCATTGTTAAAAACATTATAAGCATAAAACATAATTCAAACATGCATAAATTATATATGTGAATAACAAATAGGTTGCACATGTACCCCAACTAGACCTGTCCTAACATTAGTAATAGTAGGGATCATCTTCTCTAGTCAATAATGACAACCATTCTCCTATGTTTAAGGTTATAACTCTTCTTGTAAAGGTTGGGCACCATCATTTATTTGTAACAACTACATAATAAATTGTCCTCTTGCTGCCCCACAGCCAAACTTTTTCCTAGATCTAAGGTCTGCGCATAAAACTTCTTGGTCACATGCCTGCACATTCATTGATCTCCAAATCTCAAATAAATTGGCAAACACCTCTTCATGATTGTTTATTAAATTTCTTATTTATTTAGGTACAATAATTAATTTAGCAATTGGTACCAAATTACTATTAGTGTTATCCATGTAAGTAAATATGTTGTTAACTAGATGACACACATATGTAGTTCACATCACAATTTGTGCTACTTGACTTACAAATTGTAGTGCTATTTAGGATGGAGCATTCTGCAATATGAGAGTTTTACATATTAGAGAAAAATTATGGCTTTTGTTCTAAACACTCTCCTTAATTCAGTGACACATGATAAATAAATTTTAACATATACAATCTAAAAAATATTAAAATTTATGTAAGGCCTTGTTTTGATGTAATCAATTATCTTAATATAAAGAAAATTTAGATGTAAACTGTTATGTGATATGCATACTTGTGATTGGTGTATGATCTCCAAGGATAGCAAATGATATGTAGTGACATGTTGGTTATTTATGTTCTTACATTATTCACATATGACTTGTTGTCCATATTAAATGCATTTGACATTATAATTGTTTATTTACAATATTAATGATTTATATGAAGCTTATGATGCATAGTAATAGCACATCATTTAAAATAACTTCACAATTGATCGTATGGCCATGATTGTATGTGGGACATAATGGTTAATGGTATCCTTATGTTGTATAAAGGTTGGCTAATCCAATCAAAAAGCCCAAGAAATCGTGACTCTTCTATTTCAGGATAATGGTGAACATCTTTCTAACCCAAAATGACATGATAATTATATTACCTATAACCTATTGCGATTGGGTGGCAGGATGTATGACTCCATATATAAAAGTTCATATATTATTGTTTGCATGAATGTAGTGGGTCATGATGCCAAATAGCTATATCATGTGTATGGTTGTAAAATTAGTCTATTTGGCACGTTTGACAATTATGCTTAGGATAATATTGATGTACATAAATTTTGTGAACATTTATGTTATATTAAATTAAGGTTATTAGCATGGTTAATCTAAAAAATAATTTTAAATAGCATTTAAGGGTTGATGCACATCTTTATTTTCATTGTTCATGAATAACATACGAGATAGAATATTCCATAGTTTTGGTTTTTAATATTACTCAATTGCATATGGTAGAGCATTCATCCTCCAACACTTTGTCGTGCATGTTGTGACATCAAGTTTCAAGTACGAATTGTTTAGAACCTCAAATATTGCTTTACATATTTTTTCAGACCCAATTTACTTGATTTGTAAACTGTCATTGGAGTATTAGAAATAAACTATCTTTTGATATTGGCATATTCAGGTGTTTTATTCTATTATCTTAATTACTTATCTAGTCATCTTCACAATATGGTCTATGAATAACATTATATTGTTGACATTATAAGTGCTTATTATCACATTTAGTGTAATAATGTGTATATTTTCTAATTAAATAAGACTTGTTTGTTCTGTTACCAAATTCTTCTCTGACGTATAGCTTTTTTATTTTGATGATAGAATGTCAAATTACTTGGGCTTGATTTCCAACTTGTTATCAAAGTCACTTATTTTTCTCATATTATCAAGATACAACACATAGTGTCACCATGGTGATTTAGGCTTTTGTTTCTTCTCAAATAAAGAAAAACTTGACAACAGACATGCAACATTCACATAAACAACACAAAATTTTCAAAATGCAACAATACACCAATGGACTAATGTAGAGCAAAATGTAGGAATAGCTACTATAACCATGATACAAATTGTTATGGAGGCATGAAGGAGCATACCATGAGTAAGTTTCTTTGTCTAAAATGAATGGAATAAATCACAAAAAGTTGAACAATAAATTGAATCATTAAATTTAATATTGTTTAAATGTGTACAACATATGTTAGGTCTAGACATCACTATTTAATAGTATAAATCAGCACTAGTTGAAATAGCATTGCACACCTAAAAGAAGTTTGAAACAAACACGTATATTTTGCAATAAGATACACCTAACAATTCGAAGCATGCATCCTTCAACTTATGGAACTTATATTGATTTCTTAGTTTAAATTATATCAACTTTTATATGTAATTCATTTTCATTAGATAATAAAAGTTTTATCTACCTATAACTTGTTCATTTCTTGAAATTGTTGCATGATGTCAATAAGAAAACACGTAACATGTTATAACAAGTTGGTTATTTATATGTTAATTTTATTCATTTGAAACTAATTGAGCATATTTACTATTGAACATAATACCTTTTTATAAACATTATTAGCTCATGTTATCCCTACAATACATATTCCTCTAAAGATCATGTTGCATAATATTATTACATCATTGTTAATAACTCTATGATTGATTATATATAAGTGCAATTGAATATATAATGTGACAATTAATGATAACATTTTCATCTTTTGAATGGATAACTAGGTCAACAAGCTGTCAGAAAGACAACTCTATTGTTTCAAGTTTGTGATAACCTCACTTTTGTTTTAGGTTGGCTATAGCATTCCTCTTATTTTAAGGTGACCACAATATATCCACAAAGTGATTGTAATTATATATGAGTTATGTCAAGTAAATTGTGAAGTACATGATTACTTATATATATTTATATGTATTTGGTAGATATATTAGAATATTGATGCATACTAGCTCTGTTTTTCGTGTCTTAAGTAAGTTGAAATTCAAATGAGAAATTTGATAGGTGGAAATTTGGTTATTTATAATGTTGATATTCATCATTTATGTGGCTATTTATGTTTTTGGCATTAGTTTAATTGGCATGTCTAAAATATTTATGTAATTGGAAGTAACATTCAGATATTGATGCATATCTTATTTTTTTCATTTATGAACATCAAGCATGATAGACTTTTCATACTAGTTTTATGTTTCATTTCACTTCTTATGAGCTACGAGACCACATTCATGTAGAAATTTTTATTATGTATTCCATAAACCCTTAACATTCCCTTGTGTATTTATACTCCAATCTTTATTGTTCAAGCTTTATCAAGGGATTTCACCTATTAGTTTGCTTTGTAAACTTAAATGTTATTTCATATATTAACTTTTAAATCTATCTCGCTAATCAATAGCAATCTTCACACGCCTCCAACACTAGGCCATCTATTGGGATGAATACTTAAGAGTTTAGTTTTATTGATTGTCTTGTTATCATTTAGATTTAGATAATTAGTAATATATTATTTTTTCAAAAACTATTATATTAATAATATGTGTAATTTCCTTTTGAATAAATGAAATTAATTAAGTTTCTATTATCAATTTATCAATTTATTTTATCTACAAAAATAATAATTTATATAGTAATACAAAATCAAATCATTTAATCTTGATCCTAAACATAAATCGTATAGATTGTGGTTAAATCTCCCTTCATTATGCCTAGGTTATGAAGATGTAGTGCCTTCAAAACTTGGGACACTCACTTATGAAGTCTTACATCCACTTAGCGCTTGGTATTCCCTAGCTGTTGATTGTTTCCCTTCCTCTACTTATGCTTTGAATGCCTTCCATGCCCTAACAAAGTGAAGCATTGATTTTAGAAAAAGTTTTTTTGTGGAAAATGGAAAAATAAGACTAACATTGTCCTTTCACATCCATGAACAGTAACTCACTGCCATTTACCTTGATCTTCTTTCACTGTAAAAAATTTTTATCTTTGAAAAAAAAGGAAAAAAAGACGTTATGCTTTTAGAATATATGGATCAATTTTCAACAAAAAAATTGAGATAGCATTTCAAATTGCTTATGTTGGTGTTGGTGCCGGTATTTACAGTTCTCAACTTTAAAGAAAATCATAGAGTACAAAAAACATTTCTTGGTTGCTATAATCAGGCATCTAAGTATCCGTGGTATAACCGTACAGACATCCTCAACCATTCCTGATTAAAATAATCTAAAATCATACACAAGGAAAACAAATATCGACACGCCGTTTAATCCCCTAAAAATGAAGGCAACAATATCTTTCTTCGAGGAATAAAAAATTTCGACCACCTTGCAGTCTTCCCCAAAAACCTTGTCTGAGGTTAAATAAAGTGGTTTAGGACTCAACGATCATTGGAGCAACAATATATCTGGATGAGTGGTGTTGGTGGTGGGGACTTACGAAACAGAAAAACGGCTGAACGATTAACATGGAAGATGGAATTCTCAAAGATCTTCCAAGGGCTCGTTTGAGACCCTTTTTGTGAAAGAGACCATGCATGGATAATGACGTAGATCCTCTCAATAAGTCATCAGAATAACATAAAGAGAGAAGAAAAAATTTATAGTGATCTTTCCTGCTCATCCATAATCAATTCATAGTGATGGCTGATGAACTTCTAGAGAATTGGGTTGTTGCCCGGTGGGTCTAGGTCTGACCTGATTCGTTAATATTGTGACATGTTCAATCTGGCACAATGGGACATGATCTGAATCACTATATGGTATACTAAATTGTGATAGATAATTTAACTTTTAAAAAAAATTAAATACAACATTATTTTATTACTTTTAGTCTTTTTTTATGTAACCAAGTTTGTGTAAGCTTGGTTGTAGCCTTAGCCTCATGTTGTTGTACTTGCATGTGTGGCAAAACACTGTGTGCACTACAACACCGATAGTGTACTATTTGCACCTATAGTAGCAAGTATGTTCACTCCTTATTACATCCAATGCATGTGTGCATTGGGGTCCATAAAGGGCAACTTTGTTTAGGATGTTTGCATTATCGACTACTGGTGCATTGACAAGGTGATGTCTTATTATAAGGCTTGTCTTTCACATTGATGGAATTATCATAACATGCAATTTGCAAGTTTTAGTTCGTGGCACGATGCCATCTATGAAAAAGATAAAGTTGGATGATGCAATATTCACAAGGGTTTGTGCATGTTATGCTTCGTCCATAGTCATGTGTAATGATTCATAGTTCTCAAGTGTGGTTTGCGGCATGCTATGCCTGTGACAGTTGGTGTAACATTTTTTGAGATTTTTAGCAATGCCATGTGTTAGTTCTTGTAGAAGGTGATGCCCAATTAAGAGTCTTATCATTCTGCATGTTAAAAGTGTCACTGTTTTTCCTTTATGTGGGGCTTTGTGATGTACAATTTTGCTCACTTTCTAGGGAATGATTGGCATTGCCATTTGCTTTTAGCAATGGCTTTGTCATCAGAGTTCTTGCCATTTTGTTGTATGATGTATGGTAGAATCCTAGTGTCCTGTGTGTTGGAATTCTTCATATGCAACATTTTTTGCTTGAATTGCATGGCTTTTTCTCACCATTGCCATATGTTAGGATAGGTGAAGCAAGAACAAGGTGTCACTCTAATAGGGACTTGACATGGCACAATGTGAAACTATCACACTTTTCTTACTACTCAGAGCTTTATTTTGTGCTATATTGAAAATGTCATAGTGAAACATCTATGGTGCAATTTACACGTGGCCATGCGTTGGTTGAGTGTAATATTACCTCTATAATGTATGATGCTCAGTGGAAATCCTCACCATCATGATAGGTATTCTTGTGCATGCAGCCTTATAAGTGTTACTTAAAGTTGTGAAATTAAAACTTTTTAAAGTGATTAACATGGTATTGCTTCATGGCTAGCAAACTTTAGAGCACATAATGTGCTTATTATCTTGTCTTGGATCATGGAAAGAAATTTATAATTACATGAGTCGTGCTCGACAACCTCGACTACCTCTTGGTGTTGTCAATTCATATTTTTAGGGCTTTGTCAGCTAACTAAAGCTTTTTAAGGTGGAAGTTCATAGGTTTCCTTCTTTTCTATCAGATTTGTACGTTCCCATTCAATTATCTTGTTGATGCTGCACTTCTCATGCCTTGGAACTTTTGTTGTTTTGTAATGCAATTGAAGATGTGGGAGTCCCTACTCTAGCGTTGGCACTGTCATTGAAACCATGCATTATTATCTTCATTCACTACCAAGGAGGGTTGTCTTGAAGAGTCCTATTATTGAGTGGAAATGTCTCAAAACATGATGAATGGCATCAAAAAATGAAAGCATTCATTCTTCTTGCATGAAGTGTCACCAAACCTAACAAACATGTCAACTATGACATGAGGTATTGCCTAGTGCTTTATCTTTGTGTTTCAACCAAGTTGAACTTGTTAGAAGTCATTTGATTATCTAAAAGATTAATCCATGAATGTGTAAGTATAAACAATTTTAAATTATGAAATAGTGAATGACTCATTAAAATAGTTGTAGTTTTTATAGAGGTATATACTACTATGAGAACCATGTAATTTTACAACTAATACATGCATCAAATCCTAACTTCTTCATGGGATGCATTAATTAAGTAGAAGGTTGATGTGTGCTTTCCCCTAACCCCTTAACATTTCATGATAAGTTATTGTATCCCACAACTTCTGTGTATGTGATCCATCATTCAAATTTCCATGATATCAACTTTTCATGGTAATATAGGGGCCTACCATGGTTGTAATTGTTGATGGAGAATTATGCTTTGATTCTAAAGAGGTAGTTTGAGACATGGCTATCGCATCCAAGGAAGGTAGTAAGCGAGCAAAGTTCCTAATCTTACATGGTGAGGTATCGATAATAGATAATAATATATGCTCCATAAGCCTAGTAATTTGAAAAAGTATAATCTAAATCACGTAATGGGGATCTTTTGGAGGCAAAGTCTTGTTTTAGTAGCCACAATAATATTAGCTTCGATAGTGTATGTTTAAGTTGTACTTAAAAAGCTCGTAGTAATACCACTGTTTGGCTTGATCGGTCTACCTTTTTGTGTACACTATCCACCCTAATCTTTTTCTCAATGTTATATTTTGCCTTTATCTAGCTTGATAGTGCCTCCAGAATTCCTTAGTTTGTAGAAATTAAATTTCTTAAGGCAAGCCCATGCTTTGGATACATTATCATGTTATAACATCATTAGATTTTGATCCTTTTAGGATGGCCTTTCACATTGAAGTAGGGATTAAGAGAGACAATCATGGTTATGCATATCTCATAGCCAGATTTAAAATTCTTTAATTTATGAAAAAAATCATTGCAAAAGAATTTTGTAATGTTGTTTTAATTCACAAAGAATGATAGTTAAGGGCTTGAAGATGATCAGATACCATTGTAGACTTAGCCATAAATGATGTTAATAAGGGATTGGTGGATGTCACTATTTGGACTCCATTAGCATTGTATATGAAATCAAGGTCATTGGCTTTTTTGGTAAAGTAATAGCCAAAGTCTACAACATACTATCTTTAACAAAGTTTGTATATAAAATCATTAAAAACATAAAATTGAAGTGATTTGGGAGAGGCATTAGTAGGTCTTAAGTAAAATCATATAAAAAAGCATAGTAAGAAACTTAGTCTTTAAAATTATTTCCTTCACACTTTTTGGGGGGAGAACTATTTTAGGATCAATAATTTGCTGTTGTCGAATGTAATTCATTAACAACAATATTGACTATAATGTAATTTGATTCAATAATTATTCCTTGGACATTAAGAAGTAGGACTTTCAAAATTTCGATTGCTTTTAGAGTAGGAACAATGTCCATGGTAATAGTTGGATATGAAACCAAAGTTCTTCTAAGAATAGTAGCAGATCTACCTATGTCATCCCATCTAATAGTAACAAATCTAACATTTATATCATCATGCATAACTGCATCATATTCAAATTTAATCCAACATATTGGAGGAGTCTAATAAGAGATAACAAAGAACTAGTCAAGACCACCAGAGCTCCCATTGCACATAATCAAATAGTTGTAGAAAATAGCAACTATAATCCAACTTTTCCTTTGATGTGCAACTAAATTGAGTACCTTTATTTTTCTTATACCTACAAATTCTTCTTATTCTAGAGGTACAGTAAAGATAAGGCAATATATTTGGCTACATGAGAAGTCATAGCCACCAACACATTCATAGACATCCAATTAAGGAACAAAATAATAAAAGTCACATCCCAGTACTTAATCCCACCAAGCATGAATTAGTCATTTACGAAGCTATTAACTAGAGTTCTTCCAAGATATACCACTCTCAGAAATAATGTTTCACATCTTCATTAGTTTGACATCACTAAGGACAAAGTTTTGATGTCTCAATCCCTTATGCATGTAGCTTGGTATATGTAGGAAGTAGATTTAATGCTAATGTCTGAAGGAAAATGTTTACTTAAGGTTGCACCATCTCTTTCCAATCCCACACAGCCTCCTCCCTTAATGTACATATACATGTACATGTCATTGTATGTAGTCTCTAAGCCCAACACCAATATCATCACCCAATGTGAAGTATAGAACATTCATTTGATTTTATTTAACATAAGCAAAATGTATAATCTAAAATACCAAATCAGATATGAATAACTTCTTAATCTTTTTGTTATCTAACACCACATGCTCCTTGACTAGCTCTACTACAAATATCAAATGCTCCATATCCATGCTAAATTCAGTTGCTTTAGTGGCAATAGAATGGATGCCAATCAAATTATTTAAAAAAGGAAACAAAATATCTTGCAACAATTAATCAAACCATATTATTTGTGGTACAGGGGGCTCCAATTTTGAGTGACATGCATTTAAGAGATGCACTACAAGGCATTTGAAAAGTATTATTATCATAATGTATTTTTTATCAAAAGAACTAAACTCATAAATTATCTTCTCGAGTAACACCACACCTACCATGTTTTGCAATCAGCCTTGACTACTAGGTCAAAAAACTACAAACTCCAAGCCTAACACATTCCTTAAGAGATTTATTTCTCAATAGGCATAGTTTATTATGCTACTATCATTTGAACTCCACCACAAATAATGACACAAAAATGTGTTTTATTCTATAATAGTGTAGCTTGGAATTAGGGTGTAGACTATGCAATAAGTAAGAATAACAATCAGGCCCACCATTAATAATGATTTGATCATCGGCCCTGACACTCAATTTTCTACTATATTAATAATAATTTTCATTCTTTTCTCTAAAGTTTTATTACTATAATTTGTTTCCTAGATAGTTTAATTAAGCATATGAAATATTCAAGAAATCAACCTTCTACACTTGTACTTCATACCTTTACTAAAAAGTCTTTTTAAGATTGATCACCTCACCTGAGTGATGCCCTTACTATATAATATTCTATATATTCTTCATAATGCCACAAGTTGATGGTTCATAGATCATGATGCCATCAACATACAAAAGGTGTGTAATCATCAAAGAAGAAGGGAAATTCCTAAGCTCAATTGAGACAACATCATCAAACTGATAATAATAAGCCATAAGAGATACTTAGGCAATATAGTAAAGTGTATGGATTGAGAGGACATCCCTATCTTAGCTACTTTGATCAACGATCGATATAAAATATTAAATCTAATCCTAAATGCTAATGTGGTGATATAAGGCTTAATCCAACCACATCAAAGTGTAATGAAGTACCAATGTTTAAGCCTATCCAACACAAATTTCTAATTTTTCTTATCATAAGCATGATCCATATCTAATTTCCAATTTTCTTATCAATTCTTAAGCATATTACTATCTAAAACCCCCAGTTACTTATTTCAATGATAGATAAAAAATGTTATACATAGTCGCAAATCTTTGTGTGGTGATATAAACCTTAATCCAGCAACAACAAAATATAAGGAACTAGCAATTCTTAAACATATCCAATACAAATTTCTAATTTTCATTATCATAAGCTTAATCCATATCTAATTTTCTTACCATCAAACCTTTTTTCAAAGAAGACAGGTGCAAATCAGTTTTTTTTTCTCATTCATAAAAATATTATCAGATATAACACAACATAACACAAAGGCAACTTGCTCCCTGACAGATATGCCTGGAAGCATTACCCTGTGTCTAACTACAAAAAGTTTGGTCACTACTTTTTTAATCAAACTACAAAGACTAATGAGCCTAAACTTCTTTAGTTTTGATTCTCCTTAAACTTTAATGATGAATATGTCCTATGTGTCTTTTCAATATTTTGATATAAAGCTATCTTTAAAGAACTATTTCACCATTATAATAATTTTCATCTGTGTGATCTTCCAATAGCCATGTACAAACTCAACTGAAAATCCATCCAAAAGATGGGATTTATTTCATTTGTTAGACATCACTATAAATATGACCTTATCATCATTTATTAGAGTCACAAGTGGAATGTCCTCTTCATCATTAGTAAATATAAAACTATTTTACCTTTTATTATCATCTATATTGGTCTTTATCTTAGACACTAAAAGGTTTACCACTTAATTAGGAAATAAATTGGCCAAAGAAATATTCTATTTAACTAAGAAAGGTATTAATCAATACATTAGAAACTCTTGATATAATTATCATAAATAATATTAAAATTTTAATCACTCTGAAATAATTCAGATTCAATACTAATTTTTGCAATCAATCTTATAAGAAATAATAAATATTATATATATATATATATATATATATATGTATATATATATATATATACGTATGTGTGTGAATAAATATATTCATACATATGTATAAACACATAATTAAGATTAGATAACTCATTATTGAAAGATGTATATATGTTCATAAATATATATATTATTCTAGAATTATGAAAGAACAAGTGTACAAATTAACTAAAAAATATAAGAAAAATATTCATATGAACTATGGGAATGAATTTTTTAAGATTATTAGATGATTATCTTGATAAAGTAGTTTGAATATATCAAATATTTTAAAAATTATTAGTACATTATTTTTAAAAATATATTTATCATATTTTTAAAACAACATTTTATTAAAGGATTTTTAATATTTTACATTTTGTTATGCTTTCAAAAATTTAACTAACTTAAATAATATGAGAAATAAAATTAATTGGCTAAAAGAGCTTTCTTTAATAAAGCATTAAACATTTGACCAGTTCACTTATAGATATTATACATTCTATCAAGAAAATATTTGTTCGTTTAAACTCAGCCATCATTTGTATATTCTATTAAAAAATCATTGAAACATTCGATAATTGACTGATGGCTAGTCCATTAAAAGTTGGATAATCTAATTGCTTAATTTATTAGTGGTCATATAGGGTTGCTGAAATCAACCTCTATAAAATTCCAATTAGTCTATTTAATAGGCATTTGACAACAACTTTAATAATGATATGATAATAATTGTACCATCTAATAAATATTAAATAAAAATATACTACAAATTCACTACTTTTAGAAAATTATCGAACTATTTGATCGATAATCTCATTGTTAGCAACTAAAAATTGAGCAATACCAAAAGGCTATAGAAATGTTTGATGAATATTTATGATCATCAATAAATGGTACAACATTCAATTTGATAAATAGTTTATTAAGTTTAGTAGATCGAAAATGTAGAAATATAGAACATGTTCAAATAGTCTAATTGGTGGTATAGACTAGCTTTCCTAATTGGCTATTTAAATTTTCTCGTTTGAACATTGCTAACAAGGATTAAGACAATAAGCAATAATATGAAAATATCTTCGAAAACTTGGGAGGTTGGTAAGCTAAAATTGATACTTTTTAAGATTTACAAACAACCACATTAGTTCTATAAATAGATGGAGAAACCTATTTCAATGAATAAATGCACTCATTATGTACAAACTTTGACATCACAATTCAGAAGTTATAAACCCAATTGGCATAATTTTTTTAAGTATATATATATATATATACTTCACTCGATTAATTTTTAGAGAGTTTATGTAAAATTTTTTTATTGTTATATTGAATTTATCCTAATCCAACTAGGATTTAGGGGTGTTTGCTTTGAGCCTTATGTGGGAAGAGAGAGCCTATTTTAAGAATTATTTATAGAAAAGGTTTCCACTTTTAGCCTTGTGTGTGAAGGTCTTTACTCTTGGACCTTGTGTGAAGGGAATTGAAGGCTTAAATTTTTTTTCTCTCGAAAAAAAACTATTATAAGGCTTCTTTTCTAACACTTATGATAAAAGAAAGAACAAGTGATAAGCCCAAAAGAATTTTTAAATATAGATATAAATTTAAGAATAAGAAATTAATTCATCTAAAATTTAATATGTACTTATTATTTTTCTTTATTTTTATTTTTCTTTATTTTTATTTTACTTAATTTTTTTTAATTATACCATGATTTGCCTACTTGTTAGAGACACATGTCTGGAGGTTGTTGGTTTTAGAATAGTATTCATCACTAAGAGTGAGTGTCAATAATGAAAAGAACAAGTCACATGACTTGTTAACTAAATAAGTGTGAAGGATACTTGATGGTGGTTAGGAGCAACAATTTTATTATTTGGAGAATGATATCAATAATCACCAATTTGCTATTCTTATCGTGTCCATGGACCCATTTTTAGAATATTCTTCAATCTTCCTTGTAATTGCACTACTATTAAATTACAATTAGTTGATACAATAATTAAATATAATTTTTTGTTTGAACATATGGTTTCATAAAAGTATTTTGAATAATAAATTTTATTTAAGAATGGATAAAAATTTAATGAAAAGTTTTTATTAAAACACCAATTATTTTTTTAGCTTAAAAAAGTTAAAAAAATGAAGGACACACATAGGACCCACTCTTTATGCAAAAAGAATTATTATAATATATTTTTTTGATATTCTCTCCCATCTAATTACATTCTTTTAATAACAAACTTCAAATATTATCGTTTAAATTTTATGTGGTTGATAATTAAGAAAACCTACAAAATTGTTTATGAATTATTTACTAATTGAGCTAGAGTCAAAGCATAAAGCCAAACATAAACTCATAAATAAATGAAGATCTTCATTAAACTATGCACCTACTACATCAAATAGAACAACAACAAAAACATTAAAAAGCAAGCATTCTATTCAGTTGCCAAAAGTAACAACATTGTCCAAGTTCTTCTATATTGAATACTTCTCCATTTCTAAAGATTCAATATGCATAGGAAGAATACTTTAATAAAATAATAATAAAAAAACCATATTCAATGGAATATTTTTATTGGTAAGAACCTACTCCTCAAGCTGTTTGATGACCAAAATTGCTCCATTTTCTTGTTCAATAAGATTGCAATGATCTATAGACACAAATTTGTTCAAATGACATGTTCACAAAGAAGTAAATTTTTTTGTTGTTCACATCCTTAAAAATCATAAAAAAAGAGACACCTTGCCATTTGTTCACAATAAACAGCATACAAGGGAGGCAATAGAAAGATAGACACCTTGCTATCACTATTTAGGGAAATGTCACCCAACTCGAGTAGCTTTGCTGAAGATTGCTCCTCTCCCTAAAAAGAAATAAAAAACAATTTTTTGCAAAACTTCTAGACATCTGAATGAGAGAAAGGAGAGAGTGGGAGTTTGTGTGGGGAAAGGTAGAATACATAATAAATTTAGGCTATCTCTATTTTGATTAATTTTCTTTTAATTGGTAACATTAAGTAAAGCATGCTCATTAAGAAGAAAAACATCCTCAACCTTATCAATGCCATCAGTAATCTCAGGTAAACAGCCTCCCAAAGGTAGCATATCCCCATTGCATGCAAAAATTTCCTGCATAGGATAGCTGAATGGAAGCGAAATGAAAATTCTGGCCTCTCTTTCATTGGCTCCACACTGTTAGCTTCCTCATTTAACATAGAAGGTAACTCTAATATGGACACATTTTGAAAAGCTTGTCAAAAATGTATTTGGTTTGTTTGTTGCGATTATTGCCATTTATGAAAGGAAAGAAATGTCTTTTAAATGAAATTTTAATTTTGCTTGAAGTATTGTGGTTGAAAAAGTATTCTTGTAATAGGTTTGAAGATATTATGTGTAAAGATTAGATTTCTCCTTAACATTTTTAAATGACATGAGAAAAAAAGACAAATATTTCAATTTTTTTAGAACAAAAGAAAGAAAACATTTGCCCTAACACAAACTTTCAAAAATATTTCACAACATGCATTCGAATTTGAGCATGTTTTTTACCCAGCTTCACAAAGCACAAGTTAACAAATCTATAGTTCTACGAAACAAATCCTCCCAAAATCATCAACAATGATATTATACTAACACCATCTGTTATGTTTAAAATGCTTATAGCTTGATGAATAATTGCCACAATTAATAAGTTGTCTAGTGAGAAAAAATGCCTTCTTCAAGAATTAAGGTATGCTATATGATTATTATAAGATTGTAATGTTATATGGTCTCAATGCAAGATAGTTAAATTTATCATAAATAGAATTAATACTATGAAGAATGAGTGGCAACACTTCATAATATGAGTACAATTAAGTACATTTAAGAAAAGGTTAGCTAGTGTTTTAGTAATTGAGAATAAGCTAAGAGAAAATAGGTTTCAATGGTTTGGAAATATTCAAATTTTAGGAGATGCTCTATTAAAATTTTTTCATATGAATATAAAAATAGACAAACAAAACATGGCATAACAAAAAGATATTTTGAAAAGAGAAGAGGCAGGCTAAAAAATTACATTAATGACTTGTAACCTAAAACCAAATGTTTTTGTGTGTATTGGTTTACAAGTTAGGCTTAACTTGCAAGAAGATAAGTAGTTTAATTTTTTATTCTTAAATTGGAATTTCCTATTGAGATCTAATTTATAATTATACAAACATCTAAGACATAAATTAGAATATTTGAATGACATTTAATGGGAAAAAAGAGTCAATAATCTAATTATAACATATAAAAAATTTATGAGCTTAGTGGCAAATTATCAAACCTAAAAAGCTTGAAAATTTGGCCAAATCTCAAAAGCCTACATGCAATTTATCATTTAATGAATGGTTGTTCCTTAAGCATCCAGAAATCATGATTGAGTTATATAAGGTAAAACTATATATTGTTTTTTGCCTTTAAAAAGATGTTGTACATAGTATTTCACTAAGTTAATTATAATTTTTTATTGTTCTCCATCTTTGGAATTGAAATTTGAAAAAAAAAGGAATGAGAATAGAACTCTATGTTGTTGAAGGCATTTGCATTGCTAGTGCATAGAGGTGCTTAATGATTTGAGCTTCTATATAATCCTAGAATTTACTCAATAATGGTGTATTTTATCCAAAGCCAAATAAATAAAGGCTAAATAGGATTGCCCTTATAATATAATATGCCACTAAAGTTTATTTAATTTTGTTCACTTTAATCAATATTGAAAATACTTAAATATAGAAAGAAACATCAATGGTCATTTGATAATTAGCATTTTTTAGAAATTAGCATTTTTTATATGATACCAAAGGAATAGTCTATTTATTCTCATCAAAAAAATGGAATTACTTTTCAAAACCTTTGAAATATAAGGGTGCTTTAAAAGAAAATTTAAATAAATTTGCATCTCTAAACAATCCAACAAGTAAATGTTCCTACCTATTAATAAAGAAGAAAATTACTTAATGACAACAAGCACAAGTCCAAATTGACTTGACCATGAGAGCTTATAAACCACCTCACCCCAACATGGAGGAAATTGACAAAGAAATAGTCAATATCTATAACATCCAACCCTTTATGAAAGGAAAAGGGAAAGTTTCCCATGTAGCAATTAATCAAGAAATCTAACCAATGAAATTGCAATGGTTAGAATCTTAAAGATTGCAAAAATTAACTATGGAAGAGTAGCCAAAAAATAAAATGACTATAACTATGTTAGTATCACAATTGTGAGGAAGAAATCATTGCTTCTTTTGATGCAGTTTTTCAAAATTATTTTAATATGCATGAGAATTGAGAGCAATGCCAACAGAGAGTGATCATCAGATTTATAAGCGGAATCCGTAATGCAAGGAAATGCTCCTAGTAGACTTATAAATTGAGCAATATAATGATCAATATCCACAAAAAATAAATTTTTAGTCTATAAATATAATTAAATGAGCAAAACCTTTCTAGAGGCCAAACTAGTCAATACCTCGACACTAAGACAAGGTCATAAAATGATGGAATTAGAGTCATACTTTCAACAATTCTTTAAGATGAATAAAGAAAAAACTAATGGATCCATTAGGTAATAACTAGATGTACAGGCTGGAAAGAGACAGGGAGTAACTTGATTGAATCAAAATACGAATCACTTGTGATAGGGAAGGTAGTCAATGGCATTATTGGTAGATGGATTTCAATCAAGGTATCGTTAATGGAGTAATCGTGATCAAGTGGAACATCAACTTGCAACGCTCAAAGATAATCAACAATCATTATGATGATTGCCCAAAGGAACTCCATTTGTTGTTATAAGATTTGCAATAGCAAATTCTAAATGTAAGGTTTAAAAAAAACCAATTGCTTCACAATTAGGGTAGAAGAAGTCTTGGTTTAAGAAAAGGGCATATTCTCTTAGTGCCCTTCAATGCTTCTATTATTTTTATAGATATTGCTAGAAAGATATTCAAGTAGTCATTTAGAATTTCTTTGATACTAGTTAAAACTTAACAAAGATTTGACTACACTTGAGGAAAAGGAAAATTGGTCAAACTAGAATTAAAAATCAATCCAAAAACATAATATATGAAGGAGTTTTTATAAAAAATCTTAGAATAAGGAAAAAACATCCTACAACTCAACATTATCTAAGTAAAAGCATATGGTTTAAGAGGCCTTAACCATTACAAGGGAACAAGTAATGGTGTTAAATGAGTTAAGGTTACTAATTAATCCTAAGACCAACTAAATCAAACTCTATTTTAAATAAATTTAGATAATAATGACTTGGATAAATTCTCATAAGATTATTAGTACTAGGTAGGCCCATTTAAGTTTGTTTTGATCATAATTGTCAATTAAAATTCTAAAAATATAAAATAAAGATCACAAATGGCTTTACCATGATTAGTTGTTCAAACCATTGATGTGCTTATATTGAATTAGATGGATAATTTAGCTATTCTAATCTAATAAATAGTATAGCCTCCCTAAAAATATATAAGATTTCTAAAATGGCCATTAAACAAATACAAATATCTCAATAAACACACCCAGGCTATGGCCTCAAGTTCACAAGAAAATAAGAGAAACATTGTATAAAAAAGATCAAAAAGGTCACCTTTATTCCTGAGAAGGATAATTAGAAAATACAAGAACGATTTTAATGACTTAAAAAAACACTTGATAGTTTATCCTTTAATGATCTTTATTTTCTCTATAAATAAGAAGTAATTAGCAAAAGTGGACCCTTCTTAGGGTTGATGTTGGCTTCACAATCATTAGACAAGGATAACGACTTGTTATATATTGATTTCACTAAATAAATGAATAATGAGAATTAAACCAATCAATATAATTGTCCATATAAAGCATATACCTTATTAACATATAAAGTGGAAGTTAGAACCAATATGGGTAGTACATCATAACTAAAGGGTAAAGCTACATGACATGCAAGAAGCTAAGTTGAGATGCCAAGAGGTAATGGCAAAATAAATATCAAAAGGGCATGTGGTCAAACTATAAAGGCACACACTATAATATTATTTAAATATAATAAGTGCATTATTTGATTACATCTTTAAGTAATAATATTTAAAATTATAGTTAGATTTCATAAATATAAGAGACATATAAATGATGAATAACTTCATATTAATAATAAGAATAGTAGAATATTTAGATAACATTTAGCAAACAATAAAAAATATTGATAAATTTTTGTTAACATTAAAATCTATATAATGCTAAGATTTAAATGTCACTACTATCAAAATAATACTTAACTAAATGTCTCCTAAAATTAATGTTTGTTTTTTAGTCATACTATTTCAAGATATGACACATCATGCCAAATTAAAAGCAACCTAAGTTGAACTCAACGCACACTTTTCTTATCAAGTAAATGATAATAAAGAACACAATTAGCTGCAATGGGTTAGTTTTTGCAATAGACATATCATACTTTACATGGAATCACAAATTGATATCCAATGAAATCCCTCTTATATTCTCATGTTCTTATATGACAAATGCAAGGCATATCTTTTTCTTACAAAGAAGGGGAAATGAAATGACGTCAAAGAATTAATAGACTTTATTTCATAATTTTAGAAATATTACAATCTAGAATTAATAAATCATAAAGAAGACAACATAAATGAAGGCTAAAATAATTGTAATGGTTGCATTAACAAACATTACTTCATTAGTCTTTTTCTTTAGAAAATACCCAAGACACCAAGTCACTTGCCTCCTTGCCTATAACCAAAAAAGCATTAATAATAATAATAATAATAATAATAATATATCTTTAAAGATAAAAATATAATAATGCAAAATAAACAAGAGGAAACAAAAAAAATGTCAAAATATGAAGCCAAGTTCATATAGGTGCATAATAAGCTTAGAAATTGTAAACAACAAATAAAAATATTGCATGATCAGAAGATTTAACAAAAAGATAAATAAGTAAATTACAATTGAAATTTATATACATAACCAACAATACAACAATCACTTACAATACAACCACTTCACAATTATTTGAGATAAAAAAAATGTTAGCTATGTAACATTCTCATAACTGAAGAGTGGGACTAATGATGAGGAATACAAGCCAAACAAATCAAATGAAGGCTATAAATAGTTTCAAAACTATTAAGGATGGACTAGTGCAATCCTAAGATGATGGGTGAACAAAGCCAATAGAAAAATGATTAAGGTAGATTTTGGAAAAACTGTCCTTCTACTTTACTTTTTGAAATTCTGTACTAACAAATATTCTACAACTCCATGGTAAACAGCGGTTTTATAATCATAAAACATTTTGAAGTAATTTTTTTCAAGAAAAGTAAATGCTATGCTCACATTGAATCTTAGACCTTCTATTAGGAAATCAAGTTCAATTCCAAATGAATTTCAACTCATCAAAAATTTGCCAACCTTTATAAGAGGCAACAATATCAAATATTTTGGACAAAGACGTAAAACATAGCATAGTTCTAGCTAATGAAGTACAAGCCCCTTCTTTTCTTCTCTTCATAAAATTCTTCTTTGTAGGTCATGTTAGGAATCCATAATAAAGCCAGTCTTGTACGTGAAAGGCCAATCTTGTTATGACAATCACCACGAAGAACTAAAAAACATTTCATGTTGCATATGTGACAAGGCTACTACAAGATCTTTCTAGCATAGCTCCTAATCAAGAAGGTTAAAGCCAATCCAATGCCATCCCATTTAGTCTAGAAGATGTTGATGATCAATTAATTTAATCATTACATGTTCCATGTACCATAAAGAATAAAATTCAAGCATTACATAAATTCTAGGAATATTTAGAAAGGCAATCAATAAGCCTTACAAATAACCTAATAAAAAAGCAATTATCTGTATCCAGAAACATATAATATACTATGACTTCCTTTAGCCATAATAGGAAACAAGAAGGCAAATTAATGGTTAGGGAAAATTCAATGCTCTAGCCCAAAAGGTTTTTGTAGGCTAACCATAAGGATGTTAGAAAAAAGACAACTAGCAACTAGAAACAAAAAGCTTGTCTAACCAATCACATAAATAGTAAAAAAAGAAATCAATTGCTAGTCAACCAAATGAAAAAAAGCACAAACCTTAAATGAATAACTTTTTCATCCCTTTCAGAACATAATATCAGTGAGCTGAGAATCTCAATCTTCCTTTTTTGTTCCAATAACATCATCTCTTGACAAGCTTTTGCTCTCTTTTCATCCTCAAACTCCTATTCTCTCCTTCTCAAGCTCACTCTGTAACACAAAAATTGAGTACAATCATGAAGAATAGTGTCTAAGCAAATCAAATGTCAAATTGAAAAACTAACTGTATAACCATAGACCAGACTGATAATAATTTATTGGACATATTGAGAATTTCTTCTTCAGGATGTTCAAAGTGAGAGCTCTGTAATATATATGCATAAAATGATTATACTTTTGTTGGCTGGGTAAAAAATAGGATAGAAGTATTTAGAGTAAGAAAGAAGTGCAAGCAACTTTGCCCAAAACACCTCTATTTCCCTTTCTTGCCACTTCAAGGGTGCAATATCAGTAACAATTTTCTTTTTCAAAGAAGCAACTGTTTCAAAAGTTAAAATGATATGCAAATATCTAAAAGAAGTCAATTAAAGAAAATAAAAAGAAATAAACAAAACAATTATAGTCTACTTAATTGAAAGTTGTTTTATAGGATGAATAACTTGTAGATATAGTACACCTCATTCACATAGGCACAATTTTTTACTTGAAGAGTCTTGCTTGCTAACAAGACATTGGTTTTTGTCTCATCTACATGGATCTACCACGAATAGAAATATGATAAATAACCTACATTAATTAGTTAATATTTGAAAAAAAAAATTCATCTAAGCAACTAAAAATCTCTAGAAAATAACAAAACATTAACAAGAGGACAAGCCAATAAAAAATGATATGTCATCGCTGCAAAAAAATTTATGAAGTTCTTTTCACTAATTTACGCCGAACACAATAAGCGCCACCACTACACTGTAAGTCCCTATGTAACTAGTCATATTTGGAAGGATAGCATGGTTGCAACTGGTCATTGTAAAGCATGATTAAGAATGAGAGATAAAATATGAAAAACTTCAGAGTGATATACGTCAAACTATATAGGTTGCTAAGTGATTTGTTTGCGAACAGCAGGAAGCACTGCTATCTTTTTCTAAAAACTAAAAGAAAAGGGCTTTAAGTTAACATTACTCTTAAGAAATAGAAGTAATCTGATATTTACAAGTTCTATACAACCCACAAAAGCCATCATAGCATAGTTTGTTTTTGTCTTACCAACTACTTTAAACAAAAATAGCAACTATGTCCCTCTACATAGTTTGTGTAAGCACTTCTTTTATTCCTAATCCAACCTTTACAAATCAACATAAAAACCTCTATTGTCTATATAATTGTGCAAGTGTTTTCATAAAGCTAAAGATAATTTAAGAATAAAAAAATTAAAAACTACTCTGCATATTGATGAACAATATGTTTTTTAACTATTTTGAAAACATAATTTTTTTCACACATAAGACTAAATTAATCGAATCCCTTGGCAACTTTGACAGAACAACTTTGTGACTTTTATGGTGCAACTTTGACGACATTGGAACATTGAGTAGTGTTTTGGATTACAAAAGCTTGTATTATGAAAAGTATTTTCCCCTTATTTTAGTACTATTTTTTTAGTAATATGCTCTTTGGTCGCTTAGCTTTGAGAAGGTGCTCCCATGATGAGTCAAGGAGGGTTGCCTTCTCCAAATTGCTCTTCGACCGAGAAGCTAGAGGAGGTAGAGACCACTTCTTTGATCAAAATCAAACCAGCATCTTTGTATAAAAAGGAACCTGAAGTGGTGTTTGATGGAGATGAGATAAAGAAGAAAGTTGCTCCTTTCAAATTAACATTAATTGGGACATTCTCCCATGGTCGCCTAGGCGTCTAAATAGTATAATTAGATTTAAGAAAATTAAGTTTAATGCATTATTCTGAATGGGGTTTCTAAATCATCAACACATTCTTATTCGATTCTTGTTGGAAGAGGATTTCTTTCACTACTAACTACATAGAATGCAAACTGTTGTGGAGCTCCAAATATGAGTCTTTGAATGGCATTGAGAATTTCAACTTAACTCATAAAACTTGTCAGCTCTGGTTTGGATCTCTTTCATGTATTTTCTTAGTGACAGCTTATCTAATTAAACTCTTATATCCTCACAAAAAAATATCGAATGTAAGCAAAGAAAATCCAAAATTCAAACATATATTTAATTGTGAGCATCTCAAAAAAGTACCAAAAAAACATGTCTCCTCATTTATATTTGAGTATATAGTTACAAAGGTATCGTTATGAGGAGTTTACTGATATGTAGTTTGTAGTTTTAAGAGGTGAATTGAATTTTTTTGTGAATTTATGAAGAAAATGTTAATAAAAAGAAATCATTTTAGTCTTCTTAACTCTTCCCATGCCAAAGACTTATGCATATGATTGGAAAAATTTGGGAGAGAAAGACGAGAGTGAAACCTTGAAGAGAGAAAGAGAAGAGTTGAAGAGGATGATGGAAAGAAAACAATATTATAATTTGAAGAAAAAGATTGAAAAAAGAAAAAGAAAGACTATAGGAAAGAAAGGGATTTTAAATTTTTTTTATAGATATAGCTTAGAAAGATGAAGATCTGGCCCACACTCTCTTTTTAAAACATGTATTAATTAATTTGAAAGTCAAGAATGGGATGCATATGAGTTCCCTAAGAAGTTGAAATTGATGGAGATCATTACAATTTTTTAGTGTAATGATCATATGAGAATATCGTTTAATCATACTAGTACGACCTAGCAGCTAGAGTTGGGAAGTTTTTGTCCTTAGTGTGAAAAGGGAAAATGATAAAAATTGAATTTGTCTGATTAAATGAATATGTAGTACAATGGTTTACCGAAGAATCTATTGCATTTGAAAATTTGTAATGCTCATGTCAATTTGATAATTTAAGATTATCATATTAGTACCACAAGATGATCATACCAATATGAAACATGAGTAGCTATTAACAATTCTACTAATACAAAATGAAAATCAAAGAATACAATAAGCTATGTACCACTTAATCAAGAGATCATCTTTTGAAATTGCTTATCCAACCATCTTTACATATATGAGTATGGATTGTGCTAGAACAACGTATATATAGTACCAATACACCATCGCATTATATGCTTATCATGCTTTATACTTGTATGATACTATTATTGGCCTATTATAATCAACATTA
Organism: Vanilla planifolia; assembly: GCA_023846275.1. Taxonomy (NCBI): domain Eukaryota; kingdom Viridiplantae; phylum Streptophyta; class Magnoliopsida; order Asparagales; family Orchidaceae; genus Vanilla; species Vanilla planifolia. Next base: position 776,008 of record JAIUJO010000212.1, read on the forward strand.
TTGTGTTGTGCATATATGTTATAGATCGTAAAACGGTCAAAGGTGAATTGGAGCAATATAATATCATTTTAGAGATTTATTATCACCATACAAATATGAGGATTGAACCATACCAATATAATCAACTCCCTCATTACTTAATAGAAATCGATTGTACAATAAGTTGTCCATCCAATATATTAGGCATGGGTTGTCTAGTACGATATGAGATATTGTACCTTACAATAAAGACATAAAAACAAAATAAGTGATGTAAGTGTTTCTATTTCTAAGTGGGCTAAATCGATTCTACCTAAATGCATCATCTAGAGTACATTAAAAACACGTAAGAAAGCATACATAATGATATTAAAGACAAAGGGACAAATAAGACAACAATGACAAAGCCCTCCAGGCTTACTAAATAACCCACAAAAAAGGAAACATATATTACAGATGCACATCTTCATCTTAGAAAGAAGCTTGGAGAAAAACTTATAAATTTTAGTTTTTAGTAAAAAAAATAGTTGCACTAGTAATTGACCCAAAAGCCTTAGATATATCAATATTTATAAAAGGACCATTTTAGGTTATTTGGCACTAGCTTTCTAAGCAAGATTTATAACCAACTTCATGTTAACATGAACGTATTACCTTTGATAAAAGCTACTTACACTTACTGGATATAGTTGGGAATGATGGGGAGGAATCTATTAGCCAAAGTTTTGGTAATGATCTCACAAACAAAATATGAAATAGAGATTGGTCTATCCTTTAAGATTGATTGGGAAATATTTGTCTTTGCAATAAGCATGACATCTATAGCACAAATTTTGTTGCAAACCTTATTGTAATGAAGGCCTAAGTGACAACCATAATGAAATTCCTCCAAATGATATCTAAATAATCCAAGAAGAACTCAATAGTGAACCCAACTGATCAGATTGCTACAAATTAAAAAAAGGATTGATAGTTTCAAGAATCCCATGAAGATCAATGTTGCAAAATCCTATTGATCAAAGATTATCAACCCAATTGGGTATGAAGGGTAATTTAGAGCCAAAAGTAGCCTATGAGCATGTCAACAACAAAGGGTTGATTCAATCATCAAGACACAAAAAATAGTCATTCCAAGAGAATTAGATTCTTTCCTACATTTCAGTCACCATAAAAATAGTTCAAGTTGTTTTCTTCAACAAGCAACCAACAAAACTTTGCATGTTGAGCAATCCATAAGTGATAAACTTCTTAAAGCTAAGGATATCAAGTTGACATTGCCTTTCCATATAAAGATACAAACCATACAAGGAGAAGATGCTCTTGTGGAAAAGAAAAATCAAATTTTTACTTCAAGGGATCAAGACTCCTTTCAGAACATTGAAAACAATTTGATCCACTTGAGCTTCGATAAGTTGACATTGTCTTTCCAACAACTTTTAAGCATGAACAAAATAAAAAAGTAGACAATCAAAAGGATTTGGAAGCTCCAACAAATTTCCAAATACTCAAGGTACTAATCAGGAGATCGCTTTCAAACTCAATGAATTCAAAATTGACGAAAAAAATCAAGGGAGACATAAAACGATGAAAATCAGCGAAACAACACAAAGGAAGAAGACCAATTTCGGGGTCGTACCCAGAGACATCCTACCACACACATTGCAATGCACTGGCTAAGTGCCGCATGTGATCATGGATGAGCACACGCAAAAGAGCACGACACACCAGGCAAGCGCGCTTGCATGGGGTGGGCACATGTGTAATGACCAACTACATACATGTTTTGCACGCAAGAATAGTAACCACTCTCCTTGACAGCCCACAGACATAGGTGTACAGATGCAGGGTGTTGGGCACAGGGAAGTAGATAGACTACAAAATGTGTAGAATTTTAATTTTTTTTATCAAAATCGCATCTTTTTTATTTTATAGTTAAAAATTATATCCAAATCTCTATAAAAAAAGGATAATGAGGGTGTATGAAATAAATCAAAACTTTTAAATATAAAAAACTTGAAACATTTAGGGAATTCCAAAAATAAGAAGTACATGAATTCAAAACCACTTGAATTGATTCTTAGAGAGTTCAATATTTTTATGAAAAAAATCCTCTTCTCCCTTCACCTTGTTCCTTTGCTTCTTACCATTTACACACTTTCACATCCACCGTTGTGATTCTAAAAAAAAGGACTGCTAATGACGGTGCAAGTTGAAAATACCTCATAGAGAAATCAAGTACTACATTAAATTCAACATGAATTCATTGTATATGTGAAACTGATTTTTTGTCCCTTGAACACATAGAACTAGATATGGATAGCATAAAGTTATTTAATGCTACACAAGTTAGCAGCTTAACAATGACAATACTTTTAAGCAAAGCTTATAAGGTCTTAATTAATTTTAATTTGCATCTACGGTGTTAGGCATCTTTGATGACCTTGATAGCCGTAGCCTTATATTTTAACTATTGTCAGGTTAACAGCATGTTTTCATCTAGTAAGATGCACCAAATTCTTTTAAAAAGAAAAAGAAAACATTTCGCACACCATCAAAAATTATTCCAAAAAGAAGCATACAAGATGACAAACAAACAAAACAAAAGCATGATTATTTTGCCACAAAAACAACATACCAGAACAGATGCATAACATCAAAACTATTAATTGAATCATCTTCTCCACTTCTCCCCCTACTTTTAACAATCTGGAATTAAATTTAATTAGTTGAGATACTTCAAAAAAGTTTGACTGAAAGCACGATAACAAACAAATATACATGCCATGCGAAACATTATATGGGAGCGGCTACTGCAATGGTTCATGTTTATCTGCACAATGTGGTGATAAACATTAAAACAAAAGAAATTGTTCCCTTAAGTTGCAATGCTACTATGATATAACTAAAATGAGCAAATGATGTTTTGGCCTTACATTCACCAAATTCCATGAGTTGAAGAATGTGCCTAGGGGAGGTAACAATCTCCTCTTTCAAACCAATAGCATATATGCCTCTCTTCATAAATATGGTAGAACCCAATAACTTAAATAGAAATAAATAAAGTTCATAGTGAAGCCACATTGAACCATATTGAACAAACTGAAAATATGCCTCAAGTGATTCGTGAATTTGCAACTTTTGATGCCCAGGAGACAAGTCATTGATTTCGTCATTGTATAAGACACTCGAAAAAGGAACTCTCTATCCACTTTCTAAATGAAACAAAATAAAGCTAAATAGCTATACACACAGTACAAGAATAAACTAAGTTTTACTTAAACTTTGATCCTTTTAGAGATGAAACGTTAAGGTAATAATTACAAATATATCTATGTCAAGTAGATGAAAACATTTTGTAATAGTCAGGGACATCTATGTAGTAAATGAGGACAAGGGTGTTACTTTTATTAGCTCAAAAAAGCAAGTGTAATAGAAGCCAAAAATTATGATAAAAAATAATACTCTAAAAAGAACACACAAGAAAAATATAAAATATAATGACAATAAATTATGAAAAAATATTCATAAAAAAGGCTAGAGGGATTTATAGTTGTAAAGGTAAACCACCTCTTGAATAATTCTAAATAACTCATGAATAGAAAGCGGTATGATTCCCAATTGACTGGCAAATCCTCTCAACAGTATACGTCTTACCACTGCTTGTTTGTCCATATGCAAAAAAAGGTACCTGTTAACAAAAAATTTTATCGATAAGAAACTACATGTAAAACAATTATTTCTCGAAATGCTATCTACAACATATACACTTAACCAAATTCAAGAAGATAAACAATAAACAGAAATATAAGTTTAGGAAAACTATAACTATTTGAGCGCATCAAACAAAAGGAACTTATATAGAAATCAAGGAATTGAATTCAATAGCTTAAAATTCTTAAGTTCAAATGAAATAATATTGAAGTTTACAGGCTAATCCAAAGAAAAATTTTGACATATTCTGTAATGCAAAATACAAAATGATCTAATCTGTAACCAAAAGTTCTTTCATAACATTAGTATTCATTTGAAAATCAAAATAGAATTTAGAGAGGACTCCATTTATATAATTTTATTAGTTTAAGCTATAGTCCATACTCAAGAATGACCAGTAACTCAGAACATATTTTGTCAACTTTTCTGTTGTGCCTTGAAAAAAGTGAGCACCCAAAAGTAAAACATATATGTAATAAAACTACAACAAAGAAGAAAAGTTGGCTAATCCATGTGGAATAAAGATCAACCATTGTTTAACCAAGTGACCTTATGATATGACCTTAACATCATAATGTAATATACTTCATTCTTCCCTTGAGCCATCTAAACAACTTTCCCAATGCTCTACTTTAAATGCTTGACTGCATTCCTCATCAAAGGAATTATTTTCATCAAATATTATTTTCAAATACCTCTTTTATTTAATAATTTTGAAAGAAAACTTGCAGCATAAAATAATTAGATTCTTCCATATAATAGGTGTTTACGATTTTCTTTCACTATACACCAAACATTAATATTACCAAGAACCATTGTTAAATATACTCCTTTATAATCAACATAAATTAATATGAACCACAACAAAGAATTTAATAAGAAAATAAAAATTGTATATACGCTTGCAGAGCTCATGTCTAATTTATTGAATTCAAACTACATAATATTATTACAAAACTGATACACTTTAAATGATTAAAGTTAGGAAGCCTGTAAAAAAGAGTTTTTCAATGATGAAGGCAACCAAGTGTAAAAACTGTGGATATGACTCTTCAGAAGCTACATCTAAGATCTCAAGTAGTGAATCCAAGTTTTGTTAAGTTTTGAATGCATATAAAGGATTTGTAGTGTTCAGTAACTCTAGCATTATATTTCTTGTTTTGTTTCTCTTGTTCATTGTCCATGTTTTTCCTTCAGGTTGTAATTCCATTTTTATTGCATTCTTTCTTTGACCTATATTTTTATAAAAAATATAATGTCCATTGATTTTAGAACTTCTTACATGTGGTAAATTCATGATCTGATGTATGGACTTCCCTCTATGAAAATTTCTGATCACAGTTACTCTTCATTGATGCTTTCTTGAATTTCCTAAGATCTCATGTGATCACTTCACTACATGATATGGATTCTAGTGCGATATGCTTAGTTCATTTTATTGATGGCCAATGTTTGCTTTACTTGTTGAAATAATGCCATATAAATCTAATTGTTTGTTATCTTCTTTAAAAATGCTTTTAGATTGATTAGTTACATTTTTGGACATGGATTGGCATGTAGCAAACGTTAAGTATATTGCCCAGCATCATTGAACCATAATTTCATGGATAAATACACGCCAGCCTAAGAACTACTATACCATGTATTTCAACCTGTCACTTCAACAAATAGAGCAACCAAACCATTCAATTGCTCTTTCTAAAACTATCTACTAGTTCAATGCGGGGTTTCTTCCAAGTCTAGATGCTATTTAAACAAAGGGAAGGGTTGTGTTATGAAATTCAAAACCTTTGTAAAACTAACAAAAAAAATGACGTGAAACCCAAACAAAATTGCATTAATGTTAACGCATCCCTTTGAAGTAATGCTTTTTATTGTACGAATAAAGTGACAAGTGAGCACGAGCTCCACACACCTGGATGTTGTCTTAAATGAGCAAGGTTACCGTATTATCTTAGATAACAAAGTAAAAAAGTCAGTCCTAGACACAAGAATTATTACAGGATATTAAAATATATGTACTTTAGTTAGAAAGCTGATGGAATTTTTGAATATAATTATTTAATGAAAGACAAATGTTGTGTGTCCAAAAAGTTAAGTAGGTATGATACATGGAAAAAGAATTTAACACTTTAGCATTTTAGTTTTGACCATTATGTTAGGAACACGATAGAAATAGAATTGTCGTAGTTTTGAATAAAAATTTAAAAGGTGTAATGGATGTTATGAGGATTTGTTAACGGATCATAGCTTCAAAAATCATTATAACAAAGCAAGCTATAAATGCTGGCAATGACCACTCCTAAAGGAGGACTAAATACATTAAGAAAAAGTTTAGATTGATTTCGAAATGTTTACACTAAGCATCCATGAAAACATTTTTAATTTTAAGAGACTTAAATAGAATATAGATAAAAAGAAAAAGGATTTAAACAATATCTTGGTGGTTATGGATTGGAAAAGTTAATAAAGATAACAAAATTATTTTCTATTTCACTTTAGCATATGAATTTATTATTGCTTGTACTTTTTTACTTGTAAAGAAAGGACTCTAAAAAACATTGATTGTTTCTTAAAGAGGAAAAAAACTTTTAGATCATAAACATTTCAAGGTGATACCATGAAATGTTTGACCATCCAACATCAATTATTGATCTAAGATATCCACTTTAAAAAGTACAAGAGATAAAACAAATCAATTGCCTAAGAATAGAGAATATTAACTTAAAGATAAAAAAAGAAAATTATTCAAGAATAAAACTCTTAAATTTATGTTTTAAGAGATAAAGAAAAACACAAATCATATGCAAGATAACATTATCAATTATATCAGTAATACAATTTAGTGTGTAGAAGATCTAAAAAGTGTGCCCAAAATTACAAATCATCTTGTTGATAGAAACAAGTAGAAATTGAGGTTAAAAACAATTGCCTTATAAAACATGACTCTAGTTTATAAGAATTGAGAATTCAAAGAGATATGTACTATCAAGACAAAAAGGCACAAAGTAATGATATAAAGAAAAAAAACTTTAAAAGCTTGTATAAGAATTTGAAGATTAAAAAGATAGAAATGTACATATATCGACCTATCAAAACAAAAAAAAATGGAAAACCAAATAACTATGTCAACTAAAATGGATCAAGATTGTCCATCAAAATGTACCAATAGATGATGAGGATATTAAAATCGACATGAAGAAGCTACCATCATTGATTGTGTTTTGAACAAAAATTATGATAATAAAATTGATCAAGGGAGTACTGTGCACCTAGACATCAACTTAATATAAGTGGAGCTATTTGCCTGCTTCCTATCTTGATAACCACAAGTTAATCCTCACAAACATCCCTTGATAGCTTATCTCTGTTACACGAGTATAAAAAACTTCCCACTAATGATTAGCATTCACAATCGACACCATCAACTAAAGTATCAATGGACTATAACACTCCTCGATAACCAATCGACAAGCTTAGAAAGATCTCAAGATAATTCACATGCTTCATCAATTAAGTTCGACTATCCCTTGAAGCAAGCTTTACCCTAAGGCATGTCATGATGCATTTTCTTCACACTTTGGAAAATTTTGTAAGATGCATTAGTAATTATGAAATATTTGAACTTCCTCAAAATAATCCTATCATGTTAACGATTTATAAAACCTCGGTGATATCAAATATATCATATACATTAGAGGCATGCTCGTTTGGCACTTAAGACATCAAGTATGAGTTTATTATAATAAAAAAAATTGAAATCAACCTAAACCAATAAGGCTACACACTACAATGTGCCTCTGCCTTCGAACTAAGACCGCCTTCTTAATCAAGAAGAATTTGGTGAATAAATCTCCACTAATTTTCCTTTAATACAAATACCCACTCTTCAATAGATCATAATTGCCTTCATCTACAACTCTTTTGACTTCCTTTATTTGTTTCATCATTTCTTAAAACTGTAAACTCCTCCTTTCAACAAAGGAACTCCATTAGCCACTACCATAAGAGGCCACAATGTTTCCTCATTGCCATCAATTCCAACATAGTCAAATACTATGAGTTAACTTATCCCTCACCTTGCCATTCTTCCTTTTCTTCTTCACCTTATCTTATGAATCATCACATATATTATCTTATCTTTTTTAATTTTCCTTTTTTAGTTAATTGATTAATTAATTCTCAACTTTTAGTGAGGAAACAAAAGATGTCTATGGTATTATTTTCCAAGTTCCATATGTACAAGAACTAAAATTTAAAATAATTTGATAAATTAATTATTTAGGCCTAATAATTAATTCAATATTTAGTAAAAAAATAAGTAATGGTGTTATTCATGTGTTTTGAATATGTTGTTAACACGAATGTTATACTTAATTAGCTCAAGTCAAACTTAGCTCGAGTAACTTTGCAAATCAATGTGTGTTCAAATTAGAATTGTGCATTCCAGGATACTAAGTTTTATCTAATTGTGCCATTAATTATTGAAAGCTAAAGATGCATAATACTACTATGTTGCATATAGCAACACCTTAGTTGATTGTATATAAGTTGTGTTGCATAATGCAACTATAAAAACTCAATGGACCATCAAGTCAAACTTCTAATAAAGCAACATCCCTTATTGTTTCCAAGTTTAAGGCTAACTCATCACCTGACACAAACTTGCCAAAGGAAGTAAAGCATTTATATCATTCATTTGAGTCAAGAAAAGATGAAGACGTTCCAACTAGCAACAAATGGTAATTTGATTCAAATAGAATGGTCCCCTTGGAGTATTTTATGCAATGAATGCACAACTCATTGCTTGTTAGTTGTCAATTTTTGCATTATAAACTATCAAAATACCATTATGCTGGTTATTAAGAAAGAATTTCAACAACTTCTTCATGTGCATGACAAACACTTTTGTAATTGATGTCAAAACTAGTGAACATAATGATTAAAAACTAAATAGTTTGTATTTATACAAAACTTTGCAATATGAACACCCTCAAACTTGGCCTTTATTCAACCTTTTACAAGAAGCCTAAGGCACCAATGCTTATTAACATACTTTAACAAAAGTTTCTCATAATTTCATAACATAAACAAGTTAGAGAAAATAGATTAGTTGATTAGAAGATCTTAACACCAATAATAGTTGTATCAAATAAAGTTGGGGATTCAACTTCAGTCACAAACCTTTCAATAAAATTATACTTGACCTTGATGCTAATTAATTCTAATGAAAAGATAATATTTATGATCATGAAAATCTCATCTCAAAGGAGAATTTACCCATTTAATGGGTAAACTTGCAACACTATTTTGTGTCAACAAACAAGATATTTTGACTAAAACCCATTAGAATTGAGAATGTTAGCACAATGTTATATGATAATCTTAATCAACTTAGCCTAAGTACTTACCAATTTTTTGTGATGAATATGTTGTTTTGAGGTTGCATAACAAAAAATACAACATCTTTACTAACTGTGAAGACATATTGTGAAAAAGTGGGTTGCCACAATTAGTGAAAGAATGGAACTTTAGATTATATGCAAAGATATTGCATTAGTTTTATGCATAGTTTATCCTAAATTGGATACTCGATGTATACATAATGTGATACTTAATGTTGCTTGACTTAGGAAAGCTACTCTTATCTTAAGACTAAATGTTACTCATTTCCAATTGGTTGATGAATTCATAGATTGTTTTTGCATGTTTTTTTATAGAAACATTGCTTGCACACTCATGCAATCTTCACCATCAAACAAGTAGTACCATACTTAAGTGCCCTTTTATGACTGAAAAAGTTTTTAATCCTTATTTTTTGAGAAATAGGAAATCTTTATTTAGAAAAAGCATTTTTTATTTTGAAAAACTTTTTTTAATTTTTCTAAACAAAGATGATTGCTGAAAAAAACAATTTAAATCTCTTTCACAAAGACATGATTCACATAATTTAAATAGTTCTTATAATGAAAATAAAAATGATAATTCTATCAAATATCAAATTAATACATATAATTGTCACAACATCTCATGCATCAAATATCAGCAAAATTCTAACACAACCATATAAGCAAAAGTAAGAAACTATAAAGCTAATATCACCCTCATTACTCCCTTATATTCGTGTAATAGGCATACCTGTCATTCTTAAAGACTCTCACTAGTTTATTCATATATCCTAAATATATTTTTATAAGCTATTTATATTTAGTTTATCTAAAAATCATCAATAAGTCATGTTTCAATGTAATCTTTTTTCTTGTACATGTTGTTTAAATATACTTGCAATTATTGAATGATTACCATAGGAACGAGTAATGAGCCAACAATCTTTTTGTGATATGTCTTCATTCTATAAATTTTTTTATCCAATATAAACTAAGCCGAAAATCATGAGCTCAACAGACAAAAAAATATCTAAGAAAAATATAATGCACTACAAGATTGGGTCATGACATATGTTAGATGCCAATAAAAAAATATCTTATAACAAACGTAATTTATCTGAAATGAGATTAATATATCAATGAAATATTTGCATAGTTTACATTAAATCCTCTTAAATTTGCTTTGTAATTATTTTGACCCTTATTTTAAGCTTCCATTATAACACAAACCCCCTTTTAATTCAATATTTTCTAATATTCAACCATTTTCCCTTTCCTTTCTGTTAACAATTATAGTTTAATCCTTGAAAGAAAAGCTACATATCTTTCAAAATTTTTTTTCACCTATAAACGATACCCAGGAGAGAGATACGAACCAATTAGATTGTACCATTGAGCGATACTTCAAAATGTGATAAAACCATTTTGTAACAAAATGACTTCTTTTAATATAAGACCTTATTCTTAAGATAAATCTTTGGTTAACTTTTATAATCGTTTTTCGATACCCTTAAAAATAATATCTTATTTACTTAAATAAAATATCCATTTCTATTTTTTTCCTAATATAATGCAAATTAGTGACATATGTCATGCAAAGAATGTTAATATATTGTGCCAACTTAAAAAGCCATAAAACACTCCTAGCATGATCATACAAGAGTTAGTTCAAAAAATAAAATAAACAATTAATTCTCTCATAGACCCTTCCAAAATAATTCACATCTCTTTCTCTATAGCCAACAATTCCAATGCATACATGACCAGTCTCATCTCTCATATTTCCTACACCCGACCCAAGGATATAAAATTCCAAAAAATCTTGATAAAATTCTCTTCGATATATTTTAAAGTGTGTTCTTCCTCTAAATTAGATTCTACATTGCCTTATCACCACTACCTACCAATAGTATTTAATATTAATACCACCAAAAGAACTCTCTTGTGGTCCACACACGCCACATTATTAAACAACAATTCAATCTTATCTAAGTTGTTGTCTACTTGGAAATGATCTATAGTGCCTACAAGGTGTGTGGAACATAAGCTTAAGAATCTCTCCATAAGGCAATTTGCTTGATTCATTCTCAAATTCTTCTCATTTCTATCTTGCATAACAACCCTCCTAAACTATATCCCTGATATACTCTCCCTTCAATTAATCTCCTTTCCCATGAGCTATTATGGTCATTTTGTTACTAGAATGGTTCTCTTCTTCCTCATACATCCATTAATTTCCAAACTCCATGTTGCACTTACTAAAAATTCAAGTCATATTCTAAAATAAATTCAACAAAATTTTAATTCATATATATAAAATATAAATCCAAAAACTTAAAATTCAATTCAAAACGTATTTAATTCTCAAAAAACCTTTCCCAATAAATATAAAAATTAAATCTTAAATATATTCTCAAAATAATTCTTTTAAAACTTTCTTTCTACATAATCAATTAATTATCCCAAAATTTCACAAAATTGTTTTTAACTCTTTAAGGAACCTTGCATCAGATTGAAGCACTGTACATTACCACAACATATAGTATATCCATATAAGGTATTGCTCTCTACTATATGCAATTCTTTTTCTTCTTATATTGTTCATCGAATCAAACTATCATACATAACAATTCACTCATTGTATACAATGTTTTAGTTGGCCCTTATAAACTCAATGCATTGTATATAAAAATTCATCTCATTGTACATAATTCTTTGTTTTGTCTCTATACCCTTGACATATTAGTTATAATTCTCTATCTAGTACATATACAATCTATACATCATATGTCTAGGGTTGACATACTGTACATTAAGCAACAACATATTATACTTAACAATTCATGTACAATACATGAAACTAGATTTTCATAGTTTCCCAAACCTTATGTTTTAGTCAATTATTATATAATTACATGCATTGTTAAAAACATTATAAGCACAAACCACAATTCAAACATGCATAAATTATATACATGAATAACAAATAAGTTGTACATGTCACCCAACTAGACCAGCCCTAACATTAATAATAGTTGGGATCATCTTCTCTACTCCTTAATGATAACCATTCTTCTATGTTTAAGGTTATAACTTTTGTTGTAAAGGCTGGACAACCTCTTTTATTTGTAACAACTACATATTAAATTGTCATCTTGCTGCCCCATAGCCATACTTTTTCCTAGATCCAAGGTCTATGCATAAAACTTCTTGGTCACATGCTTGCACTTTCTTTGATCTCCAAATCTCAAACAAATTAACAAACAACTCTTCAGGATTGTTTAATAAATTTCTTAATTATTTAGGTACAATAATTAATTTAGCAATTGGTAGCAAATTACTACTAGTGTTATCATCCATGTAGGTAAATATTTTGTTAAATAGATGTCACACATATGTGGTTCACATCAAAACTTGTACAAATTGATTTACAAATTATAGTGTTGTTTAGGATAGAGCATTTTGTAATATGCGAATTTTACCTATTAGAGAAAAATTATAGCTTTTGTTCTAAACACTCTCCTAAATTCAATGACACATGATAAATAAAGTTTAACATAGACATTCTAAAAAATATTAAAGTTCATGTAAGGCCTTGTTTTGTTGTAATCATTTATTTAAGTATAAACAAAACTTATATCAAATTTGTTATGTGATTTGTATACTAGTGATTGGTGCATGATCTCCAAGGATAGAAAGTGATATGTAGTGACATATTGGTTATTTTGTTCTAACTTTATTCACATATGACTTGTTTCCATACTCAATGCATTTGACATTATAATTATTTATTTACAATATTACTGATTTATATGAAGCTCATGATGCATTGTAATAGCACATCATTTAAAATAACTTCACCATTGGTTATATGGCCATGATTTCATGTGGGATATAATGATTAATGGTATCCTTATGTTTTATGAAGATTGGTTAATCCAATAAAAAGCGCCAGAAGTTGTGACCCATCTATTTCAGGATAGTGGTGAACATCCTTCTAACCCAAATCAACATGATAATTATATTACCTATGAGCTATTACGATTGGATGGCAGGATGTATGATGCCATATATGAATTTACATATACTATTCTTTCCATGAATATAGTGGATCATGATGCCAAATATCTATATGATGTGTATGGTTCCAAATGTTGTCTATTTAGGATGTTTAGCAATTATGTATTGGATAATATTGATCTACCTAAATTTTGTGAAAATTTATGTTATATTAAAAAGCATTTAAGAGTTGATGCACATCTTCACTTTCATTATTCATGAATAACATACATGATAGAATATTCCATACTTTTGGTTTTTAATCTTATTCAATTGCATATGGTAGAGCATTCATTCTCCAACACCTTGCCGTACATGTTGTAACATGGATTTTCATCTACTAATTGGTTAGAGCCTGAAACATTGCTTTATATATTTTTTCAGAACCAATTTACTTGATTAATAAATTGTCATTGGATTATTAATAATAAACTTTGTTTAAATATTAGCTAAATTACTTATCTTGCCATCTTCAAAATTTGCTATGTGAATAACATTATATTGTTCACATTATAAGTGTTTGTTATGAAATTTAATGTAATGATGTATATATTTCTTAATTAAATAAGACTTGTTTTCTCTAATTGCCAAATTCCTCTCTATCATATATCTTTTTTATTTTAATAATACAAATTTAAATTAGTAAGCCTAGATTTGTAGGTTGCTGTTAAAGTCATGGATTTTTCTCATATTATCAAGATATGACACATAATGACACCACAGTGATTTTGCCTTCTATTTCTTCTCCAATATAGAAAAACATGAGAGAAGACATGCAACATTCACACAAATAACACAAAAAATATTCAAAATTCAATAATAGTCCCAATGGACTAATGTAGAGCCAATTGTAGGAATGGCTAACATATGCATGATACAAATTATTGTGGAGGCACAAAGGAGCATATCATGAATAAGTTTCTTTGTTTAAAATCAATTGAATAAATCAGAAAAACTAGAACAATATATCGAATCATTAAATCTAATATTGTTTAAATCTGTACAACATATGTTAGTTTTAGACATCACTTTTCAATAATATAAATCAGCAATAGTTGAAGTAGCATTGCACACCTAAAAGAAGTTTCAACCCAGCACATATTTTGTAATAAGAGACACCAAACAATTAGAAGAATTCATCCTTCAACTTGAGGAACATACATTTATTTTTTTAGTTTAAGTTAAATCAAGTTTTATATGTAATTCATTTTCATTAGACAATAAAAGTTTTGTGCACCTATAGCTTGTTCATTTCTTGAAATTGTTGTATGATCTCAATAAGAAAACACATATCATGTTAGAATAAGTTGGTTTTTTAATATGTTAATTTTATTCATATGAAACTAATTGAGCATATTTACAATTGAACATAGTACTTTTTCATAAACATTAGCAGCTCATGTCATACCTACAATACATAATCCTCTAAAGATCATGTCACATAATATTACTATATCATTATTAAGAACTCTATGATTTATTATATATAAGTGTAATTGAATGTTGAATGTGACAGTTAATCATAATATTTTCATTATTTGAATGGATAACTATGTCAAAAGGCTATCAGAGAGACAACTCTATTGTTTCAAGTTAGTGATAACCTCACTTTTGTTTTAGGTTGGCAATAACGCTCCTCTTATTTTAAGGTGACAATAATATATCCACAAAGTGATTATATTATATATGAGTTATGATATGTAGATTGTGATGTAAATGATTACTTATAAATATGTATATGTATTGTGTAGATATATTAGAATATTGATGCAAACTAGCTTTGTTTTCATATCATAAGTATAGTTGAAATTCAAACAAGTAATTTGATAAGTTGAAATTATGGTTATTCTTAATGTTGATATTCATAACTTTGCGGGTATTTATGCTTTTGGCATTAGTTCAATTGACATGTCTACGTGACCATGTTCATGTAGAAATTCATATTATGTATTCCATAAACCCTTGAAATTCCCTTGTGTAGATCTACACAACAATCTCTATTGCTCAAGCTTTACCAAGGGATTTCACCTATTGGTTTGCTTTATAAACTTAGATGTTATTTCATATATTTACTTTTAAATCTATCTCACTAATCAATAGCAATTGTCACATGCCTCCAACACTAGACCATATATTGGAATGAATATTTAAGAGTTTATTGATTGTCTTGTTATCATTTAGATTTAGATAGTCAGTAATATATTATTATTAAAAATACTATTATATTAATAATATGTAAGGCTTCCTTTTGAATAAATGTAATTAATTAAGTTTATGTTTTGAATTTATTGTTTTATTTTATCTATATAAACAATAATTCTTATTGTAAAACAAAATTAAATCATTCAACCTTGATCCTAAGCATAAATTTTATAGATTGAGATTAAATCTCTCTTCATTATGTCTAGGTTATCAAGATGTAGTGCCCTCCAAACCTCAGATATGACACTTATTTATAATGTCCTACATCCACCTAGGGCTTGGTATGCCCTAGCTGTTGGTTGTTCCCTATTTACTACCTATGCTTCGAATGCTTTCCATGTCCTAACAATGTGATACATTGATTCATATCACAAAAAAATCAAAAAAAAGGTTTTTTGTGGAAAATGAAATAATAAGACAAACGTTGTCCTTTCACATCCATGAATTGTAGCTGACTGCCATTTACCTCAGTCTACCTTTACGGTAAAAAATTCGAATCTTTGAAAATAAAGCAAAAAAGCCATTAGGCTTTCAAAAGATGTAGATCAATTTTCAACAAAAAAATTGAGATAGCAATTCAAAATTCTTATGTAGGTGTTGGTGCCCATAGATCTCATACTCATCTTTATAAAAAATCATAGGGCACAAAAAATGTTTTGGGTGCTACAATGGGGCATCTAGTTTTCGCGGTATAAGCACACAGACTTCCTCAACCATTCCTAATTAAATAAACTAAAATCATACACAAGGAAAACCAATATTGACATATCGTTAAATCCACGAACAATGGAGACAAAAATATCTTTTGCCTGGGTATCAAAAATTTCAACCATCTTGTAGTCTTTCTGGAAAAACCCTGTCTGAGGTCAAATAAGGAGGTCTAGGTCTCAATGGTCATTGGAGAAACAATATATCTATAGGGGTGGGGTTTGTGGTGGGGGTTTACCAAACTCAAACATGACTAAAGGATTAAAAAAGAAGATGGATTTCACAGAGATCGTCCAAGGGCTCGTTTGAGACTCTTTAGAAGAATGTGGCCAAGCATGCACATCGACATAGATGCTCTCCATCGGTCATTAGAATAGCATTAAGAGAGAAGAAAAATTTGTAGTGAACTTTCCCGCTCATCTGCTGCCAATTCGCAGTGATCACCGATGAATTGCTAGAGAATTGGGTTGTTGCCTGGTGGGTCGGGGTCTGACCCATTCATTAATATTTTGACATGTTTCATCTAGCACAATGTGACATGATCCGGCACACCATACGATATGCTTGTTTGCGATCGATAATTTAACATTTTAAAATTAAATTAAATGCAACATGTTTTTATCTTTTTATATTTTTTATTGTGTAACATAAATTTATCTAAAAATGTAAGTTTTTTTTAAAAACATTATAGTTGTAGGCTGCTAACACTTCTATACGATGAAACTTTATTAGGAGACTTTACTTCTTCATTGATAGAATTTCCATAACATACAATCCACTAAATGAAATATGCAACATAAAGTGGCTAGTGGATGGTGTGTTATGTAATACGGTTTTGTGCAAACTTTGTTGTAGCCTTAGCCTCATGCTTTTGTACTTGCATGTGGGGCAGAAGACTGGGCGCACTACAACACCGATAGTGTACTATTTGCACATGTAGTAGAAATTACATGCACTTCTTATTACATCCAATGCATGTGTCTATTAGGGCCCATAAAGTGAAACTTTGTTTAGGATGTTTCCATTATTGACTACTGGTGCATTCACAAGATGATGTCTTATTAGAAAACTTGTCTTCCACATTGATGGAATTAACACAACATACAATTCGCAAGTGTTAATTTGTGGCATGGTGTTGCCTATGATGAAGAAAAAGTTGGATGATGCAATATGCATAAGGGTTTGTGCATGTTATGCTTTGTCCTTAGTCTTGTGCAATTCTTCATAGCTCTCAAGTGTGGTTTGCAAAATACTGTGCATGTGGCTTATGGTGTAACATTTTTTTAGCAATTCCATGTGTTGGTTCTTGTATAAGGTGATTCCCAATTGGGAAACTTATTATTGTGCTTGTTCAAACTGTCACACTTTTTCCTCTTTGTGGGGCTTTGTGAAGTACAACTTTCTTCACTTTGTTGTGAAAGTTTGGCAGTGCAATCTACTTTTACTAATGACTCTGTCATTGGAGTTCTTGCCCTTCTGTTGTATCATGTATGGCTGCATCCCAGTGTCTCATGTGGTGGAATTCTTCACATGCAACATTTTGTGCTTGAATTGCATAGGTTTTTCTCGCCATTGCTATATCTCAGGATTGGTGAAGCAAGAATGAGGTGTCACTTTAATAGGGACTTGACATGGTACAATGTAAAATTGTCACACTTTTCTTACTAAGAACTTTATTTTGTGTGATATTTGCCAATGTCACTGTGAAACGTTTATGTTGCAAATTACACATGGCCATGTGTTGGTTGAGTGTGCTATTACCTCTACATTGTTTAATGCATGGTGGAAAGCCTCACCCTCATGCTATTTATTCCTATGCATGCAACATGGTGGGGCTTTAAAAGTGTGACCTACTAGTTGTGAAATTACAACTCTTTAAGGTGATTAACATGGTGTTGTTTCACGGCTAGAAAAATTTAGAGCACATTGTGAGCTTGCTATCTTGTCTTAGATCTTGGAAAAACATTTTATATTTACATGAATCATGCTCAACAACCTCGATTTTCCAGGTGCAATACCTTTTAGCCATTTTAATGGTTTGTTCATTGGGGTAGGCCATAATAGATCATTTGTATTACTATTTTATTTTTCTAGATCTTGTTGATTGTCATGCTAGGTGTGTGTTAGCCATGGCCTTCATCCACAATTATTCCCATTGTGCTTTTTTTAAAAATCATTGAAACTCTTTAGGCAAATGAGATTAGATTGAATTTAGACCACTTTTGCACAAGAGTTATTTTTTCACGGTGGTGCTTCTTATGGCTTGTCTACCTCTTGCTATTGTCAATTATTAGTTGTAGGACTTTGTAAGCTAACCAAAGCATTTTAAGGAGGAGGTTCATAGGTTTCCTCCTTTTTTGTTGGAGTTTTATTTTCTTATTTAGTTATCTTGTTGATGCCACACTTCTCATGTCTTGGAACTTTTATTGTTTTGTAATGCAAATGAACATGTGGTCATCCCTACTCTAGTGTTGGCACAGTCATTGAAACCATGCCTTTTTATCTTCATTCACTACCAAGGAGGATTCTCATTCCTATTATTGAGTGGCAATGTTTCAAAACATGACGAATGGCATCAAAACATGAAAGCATTCATTATTCCTTTGTGACATACCACCAGACGTGAGGAACATGTCATCTAAAACATGAGGTGCTGCCTAGTGCTTTATCTTTGTCTTTCAACCTAGTTGATTTTTTTCAGAAGTCATCTGCTTATCTAAAAGGTTAATCAATGCATATGTAAGTATAAATAATTTTAAATTGTAAAATAGTGAATGACACATTTATTAAGAAGGCACATTCTACTTTGAAAAACATATAATTTTTTATCTAATGCATGCAACAAATCCTAACTTCTTGATTTGACACATTTATTAAGAAGAAGGTCAATGAGGGCTTTCACCTGTCTCCTTAATCGTTCATGATAAGTTATTGTATCACACAACATCTATGGATGTGATACATAACTTATTTCCACCATATCAACTTTTGATGGTAATATAGGGGCCTACCATGGTGGAAATGGTTAATGGAGAATTATGGTTTGATTCTAAAGAGGTAGCTTGAGACATGGCTACCACATCCAAGGAAGATAGTAAGCCAGCAAATTTCCCAGTCTTGCTTGATGAGGTATTAAAAATAGATAACAATATAGGCTACATAGGTCTTGTAATTTATAAACATATAATCTAAATCACCTAATGGTTATTCTTTGGAGGGAAAGTTTGGTTTTAGTAGCCAAAATAATCTTAGCTCCAATAGCCTATGTTGAAGTTGTAGTTAAAAAGCCCACAACAATACCATTGTTGGCTTGATTGGTCTACCTTTTTGTGCACACTGTCCACCTAAATCTTTTTGTCAATGATGTAGTTTGGCTTTATCTAGCTTAGTAGTGCCTACAACATCATTACATTGTAGAAGTTAAATTGCTTTAGGCAAGCCCATGCTTTGGATAAACTATCATGGCATTACATCATTGGATTTTGATCCTTTTATGATGACCTTTTAGACTGAAGTAAAGATTAACAGAATCATGGGCACACATATCTCATGGTCAGAGTTAAAGTTTTTGAATTTATGAAAAAAATAGTTGTAAAATAATTTGCTAATGTTGCTTTAATTAATAAAGAATGAGAGTTAGGGGCTTGAAGATGATCATATACCATTGTATTCTAAACCATAAATGATGCTAACAAAGGATGTGTGGATGTCAATTTTTGGACTCCATTAGCATTGTATGTGAAATCAAAGTCATTGGGTTCCTTGGCAAAGTAGCAGCCAAAGTCTACAACATACAATCTTTAACAAAGTTCATACATAAAATCATTAAAAACATAAAATTGAAGTGATTTAGGAGAGGCATTAGTAGGTCTCAAATAAAATCATATGAAAATGCATGGTGAGAAACTTAGTCTTTAAAAGTATTGCCTTCACACTTTTTGGGGGATAAGAACTATTATAAAAATAATTATTTGTTATTGTTGAAACTAATTGATTAACTACAATAATGAATATTATGTAATTTGATTGAATCATAGTTCCTTGGACATCAAGAAGTTGGACTTTCAAAATTTCCATTGCTTTAAGAATAGCAACATTGTACATGGTAGTAGTTGGACATGAAACAAAAGTTTTTTTGAGAATAATAATAGGTCTACCTATGTCATCCCATCTAATAGTACCAAATCTAACATTTATGTCATCATGCATAACAACATCACATTTAAATTTATTCCAACATATCGGAGGATTCTAATAAGAGATAACAAAAAATTGATCAAGACCATCAGATCTCCCATTGGACATGATCAAAGAGTTGTAGAAAGAAGCAACTATAATGTGATTTTCTCCTTTGATGCGCAACTAAAGTGAGTGCCCTTTTTTTTCCTTGTGCCTACAAGTTCTTGTTATTCTTGAGGTACAATAAAGATAAAGCAGTACATTTGACTACATGGGAAGCCATAACCACCTACACATTCATAGAATAATAGAAGTCACATCCCAGTACTTAATCCCACCAAGCATGTATTAATCATTTACTAAGCTACAAAACCATATTTCTTTCATGATATGCTACTCTAAGAAATAATGTTTCACATCTTCATTAGTATGACATAATTAAGGGCACATTTTAGATGTTTCAATCTCTCTTGCATGAAGCCAGGTCTTTGTAGGAAGTATATTTATTGCTAATCTCCAAAGGAAAATGTTTACTTATGGTTGCACCTTCTCTTTCCATACGAACACGACCACCTCCCTTGATTTGCATATACATGTCATTGCATATAGTCTCTAAGTCCAACACCATATCCTCACCAAATGTGAAGCATAGAACATTCATTTGATTTGATTTCACCAAAGGAGAATGTAGGATCTAAAATACAAAATTAGACGTGAATAATTTCGAAATATTTTTTTGATCTGACACCACATGCTCCTTGACTAGCTCTACTACAAATATCAAATGCTCCACATTCACATTAAATTAGATTGTTTTTGTATCAATAGGATGGATGCCAAGAAAATTATCCAAAAGAAAGGCAAATAACTTTCTTGCAACAATTCATCGAACAATATTGTTTATGGTATAGGGGGCTCCAATTTTGAGTGACATACATGTATGAGATGCCCTATAAGGCATATAAAAAGTATTATTATCATAATGTATTTTTGATCTAAAGAACTAAACTCATAACTTATCTTCTCAAGTAACACCAAACCTACCATGTTTTGCAATCAACCTTGACAACTAGGTGAAAAAAACAACATACTCCAAGTTTATTACATTCCTTCAGAATTGTATTTCTCAATAGGCATAGTTTATTGTACTATTATCATTTCACCTACTCTACAAAAAATGAAACAACAATATGTTTTATTCTGTAATAGTGTAGCTTGGAATTAAGGTGTATATTAAGTAATAAGTAAGAAAAATGGTTAATGTCAAGTTCATCATCACATTATGGCCCCCCCATTAATAATAATTTGATCATCCACCATGACACAACTTTCTACTTGATTAATAATGAAATTCATTTCTTTTTTCTAACGTTTTGTTGCTATAATTGGTTTCCTAGATATTTTAATTGAGCATATGAAAATTTCAAGAAATCAACTTTCTACACTTGTACTACATCCCTTTACTAAGTAACACACTAAATTTGTCTAGATTAATCACCTCACCTAAGTGATGCCCTTACTACTATACAATATTCTAAATATTCTTCATTGTACAACAAGTTGATGGTTCACAAATCATGATGCCATCAACAAACCAAAGGTGTGTAATCATCAAGGAAGAAGTGAAATTCCTAAGCTCAATCGAGACAACATGATTAAATTGATACTAATAAGCTATAAGAGATACTTAGACATTGTAGTAAAGTGGTATGGATTGAGAGGACATTCCTATCTTGTTACTTCGATCAATGATAGATAAAAATATCAAAGATAATCATAAATCTTAGTGAGGTGATATAAGACTTTATCCACCAACAACAAAGTGTAAGGAACTACCAATGTTTAAGCATATCCAACACTAATTTTTAATTTTCCTTAAAGCATGATTCGTATCTAATTTCCAATTTTCATATCAATTCTTAAGCATATCCTTATCTAAAACCCCAGTTACTTACATCAATGATAGAAAAAATGTTAAACATATCCCAAATCTTTGTGCGGTAATATAAGCCTTAATCCAACCATAACAAAGTATAAGGAACTTGCAATGCTTAACCATTCCCAATATAAATCTCTAATTTTCATTATCATAAGCCTAATCCATATCTAATTTTCTTTCCATCAATCCTTCTTTGAAAGAAGACAGGTGCAAATAGGTTTTGTTTTCTCATTCAAAAAAAGACTATCAGATATTGCACAACATAACACAAAAGAAACTTGCTCTGTTACAAATATATCTGGAAGCATTACCCTATGTCTAACTGCAAAAATTTTGGTCACTACTTTTTTAATCAAATTGTAAAGGCTATTGAGCCTAAACTCTTTGGTTTTAACTCTCCTTAAACTATAATGATGAATATGGCCTATGTGTCCTTTCAACATCTTTATATAAAGCTATCTTTAAAGAATTCTTTCAACATTACAATAATTTCCATTTGTGTGATCTTCCAATAACCATGTGCAAACTCAACTTAGATGCCATCCAAAAGATGGGATTTATTTCATTGTTGGACATCACTATAAATATGATCTTATCATCACTTATTAGAGTCACAAGTGTAATCCCCTCTTCATCATTAGTAAATATCAAAGTATTTTATCTTTTATTATCATCTATAATTGTCTTTATCTTAGACAACTAAAAGGTATACCACTCAATTAGGAAAGAAATTGGCCAAAGGAATGATCAATTCAACTAAGAAAGGTATTAATCATTACATTTCAAACTCTTGATATAATTATCATTAAAAATATTAAAATTTTAAGCACTCCAAAATAATCCAAATTCAATATTAATTTTTGTAATCAATCTTACAAGAAATAAAAAATATTATATATATATATATATATATATATATATATATATATATATATATATATATGTATATATATATATATATATATATATATATATATATATGTATGTATGTATGTATGTATGTATGTATGAATACATATATACGTACATATATATACAAACATAATTAAGATTAGATAACTCATTATTGAAAGATGTATATATGCACATGGATATATATATTATTCAGGAATTATGAAAGAAGAAATGTACAAATTTGATGAAAAATATAAGAAAAATATTCATATGAACTATGGGAATCATTTTTTTAGATTATTGGACGATTATCTTCATAAAGTAGCATAAATATATTAAATATTTTTTAAAATTATTATTAGATTGTTTTTAAAAAATATATGTATTATATTTTTAAAACAACATTTTATCAAAGGATTTTTATAATTTTACAATTTGTTATGCTTTTGAAAATTTAGCTAACTTAAATAATATGAGAAATAAAATTAATTGGCTAAAAGATCTTTCTTTAATTAATCATTAAACATTTGACTAGCTCTATAATAGATATTAAATACTCTGTTAATAAATATTTGTTGGTTTAAACTCAGCCATCATTTGTGTATTGTGTTGAAAAATCATCAAAACATTTGATAATTGATTGATGGCTAGTCCATTGAAAATTGGATAATCTAATGGCTTAGTTTATTAATATTCATATGGGTTTGCAAAATTAAACCTCTATAAAATTTTAATTAGTTTATTTAACAGAAATTGGATAACTAGTTTAAAAATGTTATGATAATGATTAGACCATCTAATAAATATTATGTAAAAATATGCTAAAAATTGAGGCCTTTTAGAAAATTATCAAACTATTTGACGGATAATCTCATTGTTAGCAACTCAAAATTGAGCAATATCAAAAGGCTATCAAAATGTTCAACGAACAGTTTCGATCATCATTAAGTGGTACAATGTTCAATTTTATAAATATTTTAGAACATCAAAATATCTTAGAATACTTCGGAGGTTGGTAAGCTAAAATTAATAGTTTTTAAGAATTATGAACAACCACATTAGTTCTATAAATAGATGGAAAGACCCATTACATTGAATAAATGCACTCACTACGTACAAACTTGGATATTGCAATCAGAAGTTATATACCAAATTGGCATCATTTTCAAGGTATATATATATATATATACTTCACTCAATTAATTTATGGAGAGTTTATGTAAAATTTTGATATTGTTATTTGTTAATTTTGGCTAAATCGAACTAGGATTTAGAGGTGTTTTCTTTGAGCCTTATATGAGAAGAGAGAGAGAGAGAGAGCCTATTTTAAGAATTATTTATAAAAAAGGTTTCCACTTTTACCTTGTGTGACAAGGAGTTTAATTTTGGACCTTGTGTTAAGGAAATCGAAGGCTTAAATTTTTTTCTCTGGGAAAAAAAATATTGTAAGGCTTCTTTGCCAACACTCACGATAAAAGAAAGGAGATGTGATAGGCCCAACATAAATGTCTAAAGGGGAGATATAAATTTAAGAATAAGAAATTAAATCATCTAAAAATTTAATATGTTCTTATTATTTTTCTTTATTTTTATTTTACTTAAAAAATTTTTTAATTATACCATGATTTGCCTACATGTTAAAGACACATGTCTGGAAGTTGTTGGCCTGGGAATAGTATTCATCTCTAAGAGTAAGTGTCAATAATGAAAAGAACATGTCACATGAGTTGTCAACTCAATAAGTCTGAAGGATACTTGTTGGTGGTGATGAGCAACAATTTTATTATTTGGAGAATGATGTCAATAATCATCAATTTCTTATTCTCATGGACCCATTTTGATAATATTCTTCAATCTTCCTTGTAATTGTGCTGCCGTATAATTGCACTACTATTAAATTATAATTGATTAATATTTTTTTTAAAAATGATTTGCATGTTTGAATATATTGTTTTATAAAATTATTTTGAATAATAATTTTTTTTTAGAATGGATAAAAATTTAAAGAAAAGTTTTTATTTAAATACCAATTATTTTTAGCTTAAAAAGTTCAAAAAATGGACACCATAAGACCTACCATTTATACAAAAGGTCATATTATATATGTTTTTTCGATATTCTCTCCCATCTAATTGCATTCTTTAATAAGAAACTGAAAATGTTATTTTAAAAATTTTACATGATAGATTAATTAAAAAAATCTACAAATTTTTTTATTAATTCTTTATTAATTGTTGTCATACAAAAATAAATTCCATTTTTATAATCCATTTTGAGAATATCCATTAATAATAAATGAATTGTTATGTTCTTGCATCATTTTACCACCAATCTTCATAACTCCCAATTAGTGTTCTAAATTTGATATTATATAATAGATGATTTGCCTATCTGATTGCAAATATTGTGGGTGTCTTTTCTATGTTTAATGCAAAAATTTTTCAAAAAAATAATCTTAAAAATATCAAAAAATTTTCGTACACAATTTTTTTATTTCTTTAATTTAAATGTTTTTATACATTTTTTTAATCATTTAAACGAATAAAAAAATAAATGTGCCATATGTGAACCAATGTGTTTTGGAAAAGAAAAGCAAGGCGTCATGAGAGGTATACTAAACTTTTTTTGTTATGTAAAGCTGGTCTTTATCAAATAATGCTAAAGTGGTATACCATTCAATTGGAAATGAAATTGAGGAAAAAAGATGTTCTATTCATTGTCCTACTCAATTATGCAAATTTGTTAAATTCTAAACTTTTGATATAATTATCCCAAGCAATACTAATAACATCATCAGTATAAAATGATTCGAATTTAATTATATCTATTACAACTAATCTTGTAAAACTAATGATTATCTATTACAAATATACAAAATAATAACTAGATAAGTGATATATATATATATATATATATATATATATATATATATATATATATATATATATATATATATATATATATAATGAACATGTGTATAAATTAGAATAGAAAAATAAAAATATTAGAAACATATTAAGGTCATCAATGGGGGATGCTTGTCTTAGACTCTTGAATAGTTGCTCTAATAGAGTTAGCTGAAGTATATTAAGTATTTACCAATATTGTCACGGCATAATTTTTAAAACCTAAAATAATTTATTATTTTTTTAACCCATAATGATTTAAAGGATTTTAAAAATTTATGCTTATCATGCAAATTATGATTTAACTAACTTAAATAACATGAGAAATAAAATTAATTGGTTAAAAATTTCAATTGAATAAATACCTTTTACAAAATAATTGATAGTCTATTTGATTAACTCTAAGAATTAATGGTATTTTTTAAGATTGGTGATTGATTTGCTTATCAGCAATTGAAAATAAAATATGTAGGTGTTTTTGAAGTTATTTTTTAAACAAGATAAGAATATAATGTATTTTTAAAGTTATTATTTAGTAATATAAATGAATCATCAGCTCTCATAGATTTAATGGACACAATGTTTCATAATATTTAGATTAGTTTATAGTTGTATTCATAGATGATATTTTGCTTTATTCAAAATTTTTAAAAGAACATATTATATTTTTACTTATAGTATTACAAATTATGAGAGAGAACTAACTATATACTAAATACTCTCAGGGTAGATTTTTGAATTGGTTGTTTTAATAATCATGAATTGACCAAAACTCATACCAATATAAAACAAAAAGAAATTTGTTTGATATGTATGTTATTATAGACAATTTGTAAAAAGATTATCAAATATGACCTCTCCATCACTAGATTGTCTTTAAAAAGAATCAATGATAAATGAGACTCGATTTATGAAAATATTTTTTAGATATTTAAAGATATTAAATTTAGTCGCAAATGACACATGTAGAATATATAGTTGAACATCATGTGTACAATCATGCATGTTTGTAGTATCAATGCTATGAGTTGATGTAGAATAAAAAAGTGATTATGTATATAATCAAACAACAAAAACATTGTGAAAATAATTTCTTTACTCATGACTTACACTTGGCATTTATAATATTTTTATAAAAAAATAAATACATTATTTATGTGAAATTAAGCATAATATTTTTACAAATTATTGATTTATTTGCAAGGTATTTCCAAGTTAAGCCCTTTGATAGTATACATTCTTTTTCTGAATTGCAACAATGAAATTGAAGCATAAGAAAAGTGGGCAACTAAGGAAGAAGTGAAGAAGATGAGGGTTTTTCATATTCAAAGATTAGTTTCTCAAGAATTTTCTTTCAAGGACTTTTAAATTCACAATGTTTTGAAAGTTAAAGAATCTTAAAATATTTTAGATAACATTCTTATACCTTTATATAGATGTTTAGATATAATATTTTATTGAACAAAATATAATATTTTCATTTCTAAAAGAAACATGTAAGTTTTCACCAAACAAAAAAAATTCATAAAATTCAACATTACAATGAGACCATCTATGCAAACACGAACTGCTGCATGCAAGTGGGTGTAGCTCCTGCACATGAGAGGCCATATATGCACTCATTGACCTATTGGGCACATGTTAGGTGGTTGGCATGTGATCATGTGATAAGTGGCTTGGAATAAAAAAAGTGTCAAAGTGGTTTAAGAAGTTTATTCTATAAATAAATCAAAGATGAATAACAAAACTAAGAGAAATATTATAACCTTCACCCATCATAAATAGAAATGAGAAGAAGTGATTATAGATATTGTGGTAGAGTTATATCAATCACCAATAGTGTTGATTCAATATAAATGATTATACATAGATTAACAAAATATATTTATTTTATTGTTATTAAAACAACTTATTTAACATAAATGTTGGCTCATATCTATAGGAACCAAATTGTTAAATTACATGGTTCACAAAACTATTATATTATATATGAAACCTAACTTTACTTTGCATGTTTGAAAGATAATGGATGAAGACTTTAAAATAAGTTTAAAATTTCACAGTCATTCATCCTTAAACAGATAAATAAATTAAAAGAATCATTAAGATTCTAAAAGATTTACTAAATACTTTGTATATTATATCTTGGAGGAGGTTAAGAAAGTCATTTATCATTAAAAAATTTTAAATAATAATAGTTATGAATGTAATTTTGAAATTGCATCATATGAGGCAATATATGAAATGAAGTATTTGTTAACTCTATGTTGGAATAAAAGAAAAGAAAGAGTTTTATTGGACCCTTATATTATTGAGAAAGCCACAAAAGGATAAGAATTATTCAAGATCAATTAAAGATAGCTCAAGATCAGAAGAAAATGTACTTTGATGCAAAGCATTGATTAAAAAAATTTCAAGAAAGTGACCATGTATTTATAAAAATTAGTTCAATGAAAGATATTAAAAGAATTGAAAAATAAAATGAGATAAAATCTAAATTTATTGGTCCCTCTAAGTTCTAAAGAGAGTTGGACATGTGATATATTTGATTGTTTGACTCTTTATATATCAAAAATTGATAATGTATTTCATCTTTTAATTTTATGAAGATGCATTATAGATCCTTGTTATGTTGTTAATTATATTGGTCTAGATATCAAAATTTAATCAAAGTTATTTACAAATATAAGTGAAGATCTTAAACAAAATGAAGAAGCTGCTAAGAAATAAAGCTATTCTAATGATAAATGTTTTATAAAAATATCAAGTAGAGAGAAAAGCTACTTGGAAAGTGGAAGCATACATGATTGACTAATAGCAAAAACTTTTCTAAATTTGAAGAGATTTTTTATGGAGGGTAAGATTGCAACACCTCATAATTTAAATGTGTATATACGTATATATATATATATATATATATATTTTGTACTATAAAATTAACATAGTATTGAAAATTATGTCATGATTTTTAATGAATTTAAACAGTTCATTAAGACAAATAATTGAACAGAGCTTCTTAAAAGTAATCCAAGGCAATGAGTTTAATAATTTTTAATAGTTTGAGTAATTAGTAATGAATTTTAAGATATATATACATATATTTAAAGTTTAGGAATAATATTAATGTAATTCATAAATTAACTCCTCACAGCTCAACATAGATGGGATTGAAGGTGATATTTAATTTTATGTGAGTTGTAGAAGAAGGAATAAATAACGCAGAGATTGGAAGCTCAAGTAGATTAAGAAAAGTGAGTTGAGAGAGAAAATGGATGAAATGAGAAGGTTTAACTTGGAGAAGCTTAGTAGAGAAAAGAGGAAAAAGAATGAAGATGGATATTGGAAAGCTTTTGTGCTGCTAAAAGGAAAGTGTGGAATGAAAAGTGAAAGTAGTAGAATTGTGAGAAGCTGTTTATAGCTAACGAAGCAAGGAGCACCAATTAGTTGAGGTAAAGTATCGATTCAAGAGTTATCTTTATTTAAATTAAACTTGTTTTTTATGCAATAGTAGAACTTTGTTAGGGAGATAAAAAAACTTATGCCAAAGCTTAGTTTGACATCATTAAATGAAAAAAGGTCATTTTAATCGATCAATTTTCAAACTTAAAATCATTCACTAAGAAGCCAATTTGAATATCGAAATAAGAAATTTGAATTATCTATTATTAACCAAATCACATATCATCATTTCTGCTAATGAATTTGAGTATCTCTATCACTTGATAATGATAAATATTTTAATGTATAAAATATTAATAAAAAAATTATAATAACATAAGATATTCCTCAAAATATATGAATTTATATAGAGATGATCTTGAAAAATGTATCTATATATTATGTTAATACTATATTAGCTTATGTCTTATAAATTTAGAAAGTTGGGCTTAACAAAGAGCTTTTGAAAGTGAGTTTAAAATGAGAGAAAATGAATTTTTGTGAAAATTATTTTTAAAATGTCAATGTTTTTGTGTTTGGTAAAAGACTTTCAAAAAAATAAAATAGGAAATATTTTGCAAATGCAGCCTAAAGTTGAAAAGTAATTTTTGATATTAACCATTTAATTCAATTTCTGTTTTAAGAAAAGTCCTACAATAGATAAATTAATACACTTTGCATACCTTGTTATTCAAAATAATTTTCAAATCTTTTAAATAATTATTTACAAATAAAAATCTTAAAAAAATAATTTTCTTTTCTATAATATATTTTATGAAGAATATTTAATGGCCCGTAATAAAAATTGCTTCAAATATTGTTAAATTTAGAGTTGGTTAAAACCATTTGTGGAACTAAAGGCGAGCAAAGAAGCAAGCTAGAAAAAGTACCTATTTAAAAGGACTCGATCTTTCTTTGGAATTTTTTGGTCAAGTCAAGAATATACTGCATAAAAGTGAAGTTGGTTTTTAAAGACGGTGGAAGCTTCCTTATATTTTGACCAAGAGCTTCATCTCATCTACAGTCACTTTCAATCGCCCACGATAGCAATCTAGCTCCTCCTGTGTTGAGCTAAACTTTGCGCACAAGTCACAGATCTCTTTATTGCTTGCTGAAGCATCCTACAAGAGTGTTTATCCACACAAATAATAGTTGAGGAATCAATTATTCATGGTAAGTCAAATATGAAAAAAATCGAGGAAATCTCATATCAAAATTATAAAAGTTCAACTGAATGATACATGATTCGTACTTGTATTAAATAAGAAACAATCTCCAAAGAAGAGGGAACTTTCATTTCAGATGTAATGTTAAAACAGAAACTGAAAACATTACCTTTGCATTTGAAGCATAATCGCTCTTTTTTTTCTATGGTTGAGGCAATATAACCTAAGCAATTTCTCAGAAATGAAGAGTGAGAAATAAGTTGCATTTAAGATTGACATGAACCACCATCTATTTAACTATTTACTGAACATACATTTTTGTTGGGTTGGGGTGGAGGGGACAATAGGGGTTTTCAATAAACATTTGCAATTAGCTTTGCTCAGAATGACTTACTAAACAATTGGATTGAAAAATAAATTGAGAAAGGGGAAGGAATTGATTATGTGAGGGAGACAAGGGGAGAGATGGGCAAACAAGAGAGAGAGAGAGAGGGACAAAGAGAGGGTAAAGAGGGAATTAATAAGTATGTTCAAAGCAGTATCTGGGTCACCTAAAAAAAGGAGCTTGATCAAAGCAACACCTCTACAAATCTTCTAAAAAAACTTTATAAATAATAGATAACTCCTCAAATCGATGATTCATTGATCTACCATTTATTTTACCCTATTGAAGTGATGCAACCAACTTTACAAATTAAAATAATGAAAACATACATGAATAGTAAAACACAAAATTTCACATAAAAATCCGAAATTCAAAAGAAAAAAAAACTCATTTTGATACTTACGAACATTATCATTAGACTCAAATAGATAGTTATAAAAAGAAACAACACTTTTATGACTTCTGCTCTATGCTTTCCCTCTCAACAAGTGACTCACATCCTCAATGGTAGCCTATAAAGCAAAATATAGATTGCAAGTCACTTAAGTATTCCATTTGATTTTACCAAAATTCTGATAACTTATTTAACTCTTTATAGGCCTTTTAGCCATGCACCACGATCCACTTGCATATCAAAAATAATTACAATAGATGCTTGATCAGCATGTCTACATCAATTACCCTTCAGTGCTTATTACCAAATTATAAGAAAAATATGATTTAACACTCAAGCATCTATTTTCCAGTAGATTTGTATAGTTCACATTGCTTTGATTGGTGATTTTGAAATCCTACAGTTCATAAACAACTTAACACATTTGGTCTGCTCAACTTCATAAACATCTACATTGGACTTAATCAGACTCAACATTTTAATATTCTTTTAGTGGGATAATTGAGCCTTGGACATCTACACAGGTAATCTCTTCAAATTTTTATTTTTTTTTGTTCATCTTTTCTTCACATCATTTTTCTTGAAAACTCAATAGAGTAATGCATATTATCAGCTTGCTAAAAGTGCTAACTTTGTTAGCATGTCTATTTAAATATCTATACTAAGAATTTTGATAATACCACATCAATCAATAGTCTGACGTCAAGAAACTTCAATTGTCTGAGTAAAGTTCTTTGCAAGACACTTTGCATTTCCACAATCATTGAACATAATAAAAATCATACTTTTCCTTTTCTCTTAAAAGATTTTTTAAATCATGTAGTCTCTTTACATTCCCTTGAGAAGATGAGGTTTCGAATTTGGCTGTGGAGAAAACCACATATTCTGAAGTTGAGGCATTTGGCTTAGTACTGCTACACAACTAGTATATTTATTCTGAGGTACTCTTCTAAATATCAATATCACATTTTAAGCTATAATTTATGTAACATCAGAGTACTATGGCATTACCTAATATACATAAGAACCTACTCAATCCTTTGCAAATGTTTTCGATATAGGTAACAAAACCAACTATATATTTAAGGTCAAACCTTATACATAAAATGATACGCATAGTATTCCTATCGTTGGTGGGCATGAAACCTTGGACAAGTATTTGCACTCATGAAAATTTGGTGATCACTCTTTGCTTAATTTAAAATGACTTCTAAGTGAATTATATAATCCATCTATTCTCCAACTTGATCATACTAGATTTGCATCAACTAATTGAAGAGAAGAACAAATTGGTTTTACGGATTTTTTTGATTTTTTAGTCAAAATAAAATAGTGGCACCGCTCATGCAATGGAGGCTCCATAGTGTTCAAGTGTTGGTGAATTATATTCGTAGAATTCATCCTTTGGTAAAGGAAGAGTAGTGCTACACTTTACTAGAGAAAAGGAGTTGCAGGGAAAGGTAATGTTCTTGTTGGCTAGTTTACTGGCACTGATTCCTTTCAATACATTTCATAAGATTTTTGACTTTAATAACCCTTACAACATCACTTACAAAGTTAACTAGTGCACACTCATGGCATTGTTAACTTGGAATAATGTATAAGCATAACCATATAGACAACTGGTTGCTTGAATATCGCTTGTAGGTCAATAACAATAAATATAAATTGAAATTGTAACCCAACTAGGACAAAAAATTTTATCATGTTGTAATATTTTGTTGTTATAACATAACCTTACTACTTTAAGTTATTATTTCTCTTTCCTAGTTTCATATCAATAAAACATTATTTTATATTAAAAAGTATCTTGATATCTTAAAACCTTGGAATTATATAAGTAACTTAGAATTTTTTCTCTTCATTTTTTATGTGAGAATAAGAACTATTATTTCCTTCCACCTTTTACACATCACTGAAAAATCATTCATTACCATCTCTAACCCTTGGTGTCATAGGTCAACCAAGTTTTGCTTGATTCATCTTCTACCACATTATATTATATTAAGTATCATTCTAGCATCACAATATTAGGAGATAACCATATTTTATAAAGGTAGTGTCCCTTTTTGGTTCTTTTTTGTTAGTCAAACAAAATTTTGTGTTTATAAGTCATATTTACATTATAAAACTATGTTTATATATATATATATATATATATATATATATATATATATATATATATATATATATATATATATATATATATATATATAGCTTTGATACTTTTTTTATCTTCCAAATGTAAGAATATTCATGCACTTATCTACTTAGAAATATAATAGGAGTAACTCATTATCTAATAATTCTCTATCTAAAATATCATCTAATGATCACTTTTTTTATCAAAGATGTTATAGGCTCATTAGCTTTACCTTGGTTTTTCCTTCAACTACATAATATTGTTAGAGTTATCGATTTAATAACATAACATCACAGCATAACGTATCATGTTTAGATATTATTATTCTTTGGCTTGTTCCACACTAACCAAAACAAGTTTTATCACATATGGTGCATAGACATCTACATTATTCTAAACTTAATTAGTATTTTTAGTTACAATAAGAATAATAATTCTTCATTAAACTTGACTCTAAAATTTATGATTGTAGAGAAAACTTTAGATAAGATACTACTAAATTATATTTTTTGTTATTTTTATTTAGAAAACAATCTTTTTAAATTAGGACTACAAATAATAATCGGCAATAAATTATTTTGTATTCTCAATAATGAATAAAAGAGAAAAATATTTTTCTTCACTCAGGATACTATCATCACAATTGCTTCTTTTAGCTCCCACATCCCTCACTAGAACATTTTCCTAGGCCACATCTGTGATATCCTTCGAGCTCTTCGACTCACATCTTTTTATAATTCATTAGTCTCAGCAACAAATTCCAATTCAAAAATGAAATTTCTAAAATGGGATTGCACTGCACTCCAACACAATGTTAAGATGTTGCACCACTAGATGGCATTCAAATGTGATGTTGGAAGGTTTGACCACAACTACTTAATCTCCCAAAACAAACTTCTAAATTGATCTCCATATATGGAGAAAGAATACACAAGCAAACATTGTCTTTAACCTTCTTAAAGGCAAAATGGTTTGCTCCACATTGCCTTTAAGGTTCCTTCCCTTATCCTTTAAATGTTCTAATTGATATGAATCCAAGCAATTTACCTAACCATGAAACCATATTCCACTCAGTGTCTATTATTGTTTTCTTACTTTTCCATCAACTTTAAAGTGTATCCTTCAAATCTTATTGAAACTATTGTGCACTATGTTGCACGAATCCCTCGATACTTTTAATTGTGTCAATTTGGAACTCTACATTGAATGGTCTTTAAGGTTTGAATCCAAATTACATATTGAATAGTTCTCAAGCAACAAAAACATAACCTAAAATGTTGAAAGAAAACTAGACATAGAAGAGACTTTCATCCTATACTTTAAAATATTATGAATGGTACCCTCATAAGAGTTGTCAGATGACCCTATTTATGATACTACAAACAACATATCATTTCACAAACTTTTCAAATTCCAATTTCTTATTAGAACAATACAAGTTCAATTTGTCAGATCAGGATAATAGTTTTTTTTTTCATTCGAAAGCATCCAACCACCATTGAAGTATGAGACTCTTCAACCAATCTCAACTTATCCCCAATACAAGGCGTGCAAAGTTGTATCTCCTAATAGAGAATACCTTCACCTATGTGAAAAGTTGGCTCCATGAAGATCATTACCTCAGTAATATTATTGTTTTGAACATTCTCATATGACTTGCACCAAAATTGTATCAATTCCTCATTTTCAATTTCCAGCCTTCTATACGAGATAAATCTAGATCATATGCTTGAATTTGTACTACTTTATGCTGAGTTTCCACCTTTGGAATGAGTTGTCAGAGAAACAGGTTTTTCTTTACTCATGAGCTTTTTGAATGAAAATGTTTTGGTCTCACTCCTATCAATTTTTTTCTTTCTTCCTCCCTTTGTTTTCTATCTCTCTATTCTCCTCCAAATAACCTAAACCATCTCAAATGTACTTCCACTGAACTTGCTCATGCACATGCTCTTGACCACAATCCAACATTAATAGTGTAGATATTCAACATATAACATGCTCAAATTGTGTAGGAATAATGCAAAAAATTAACCTTAAAGAATTATATACTTTTGAGGGGACCATCAATATCCTAATACAAAATCAAGGTAGTGATTAACATCAATCCTAACCAGTTTGAAGAAAAAATTAAAAAATAATAGAAAATGTTAATAAAAAATAATCATTTATATAAACATGGTGCCTCCACTGCACTTAATATTATGGTCATACATTTAGTAAAATCAGTTTACTACATTTCCTTTAAGCTAGTTGAAAATTCAACAAATTTTCATGCCAAATTTCTAGGCTACATATCATGGGTTCACCTTCATAAATTTTTCCTATTATATTAACCTTACAAAAGTATAAACCATAGTTGCACTCTAATTTACAAAATCCTTGGATGGATTCTTTGTAAGATGAACAATTTCATCACTTGATATCTTGAGCTTCTCTATTAGAGTTTTCTCTTTAGAGTTTGTAGTGGATTTTAAGGCATAGCTCCATAAAGTTCATGATTTGGTCAACTATAATAAAACATTAAGAAACAAACCTTTCTTCTTCTAGTGGCATCTCATATGTTTACTATATTACATCTTGCATTATTGTTAGTTACTACTTAGTTGATAATTAACTAGCAATCGCTTAGGGCTTAGTATAAATTGAACACAAGCAGACTTCCATATCTGATATTTACCAAAAAATTTTTTTGGGATACAACATTTGACTCATGCTTCAACATATTGTGTTCTAGTATGGCTCATTGACCTTATAAGCTCTTATGTTCTTATTGAATCCAAGCTTTCTCACTCTAAAAGAGGAAATGTTCACCTTTAATGAAGAAAATTAAAAAAAAACTCAAATTAAGACATCTACGACAATAACAATTACCTCAAGCTCTACTTTATCCTAAGATTGTATCCTATAGTTAGCTTTCGATATCTTTGAATTTTAATTTTCTCTTATTAAGTTCCTTTCTCAGAGTTTCTTTATCTGTAGCAAGAGAAGAAGTTGATAAGAGTGATCCTTCTTTATGAAGAGTAAATCTGAGAAAGGAGTTCTTCCTTCTCCATATCATCCCGAAGGCCTTCTTACTAACAACATCAGCTTGGATCAAAAATAAAATCGAAATATCATCCTAAAAAAAAATAAAAAGGGAAAGACTTGACTTAGCTAACCACATTAATTCTTCTTCCTGTTTTCAAAACAACACTTAAGGTCATGAATTATTTTCTAATGTTGACATAGTTGGTTACCCAATTGATTATGCATTGGAGTGATTTTCACTAGGGAAATAAAAATCAAGATAATCATATCATACCTTCTCAAACTTGAATTTCTCAGTTTTCTTGATCATAAATCTATTCACACAGTCATGGCATAAAATGAAGGACTTAAATTGCACCATACACTCTAAGGGAATGGTCTTAAGACTCTGAAAGCATAACATAATAGAATATGATATTAAGTAGATTATAAGAACAAGATTATTACCTCAGAAGAGGAGAATTGCACAGGTATTCAAAATGATATAAATCCATTTTTTTGTTTAAGGATAATACATATGTAATGATCAACATGTAAGATTTTTTCTTTAACAACTATAATGATAAACATGTAATGTTTGTAATATAGCACATATGAAGAGAGTAAAAGTGGATATTGATGTGATGATAATTAGCACATCAAAAAAGTCAGATATGGATCACATGAGACACAACTATTAAATATTATAAGAACAATATGATATAATAAACATATATATTACTTAGAAGAAGTGAGGCTCATTGGAAGAGCATCGTTAGGCAATTAAGAGGTATAAAATTTTGACGACAAATAATTTGGACATACAAAAGACAAGTTTCCTAAAATCAAGTCATTTCCATCAAACCTATTAGTAGAGCTTAAGCTAAGAAAATGAAAGAGACTAGCTTGAAAGTAGTCAATTAGGAATGTCAAAGAAGGACAAGAAGGCTTCAATTATATGCAATTATTTTCCCAACTTAAGCTTTTGCCGGGGCAAGGAAAAAGTCACACACACAATTCGAACTATATTATATTGTAGTAGTTTTTTGGGGTTGACTAATAATCAATCATATGGGAAGCCAACCCTTCAAATTCTATCTTCTTTCTTTGTTGAGCTGTCTTTGGCTTCCTTTGAGCAAAAGGCATTTCAATATTTAATAAAATCCAGTTAAGCAAATTAAGGTGGAGCAATTTTCCTCAAGGCACTCTATTCATTCAGTTTATTTTTCAACTACAATTGACAATGGTACAAGCTATGGATGAATCATTTTGTATTGAAGAATCATCTTGCACATATATGGCCTAGTCTTCAAGTTCACAAAAAGAAATCAACAAACAACTATACATGATGGAGATTACAACAAATCTTTGGAATAATAGGTAACATAGCTAATAAAAACCATTCAAGGCTTTGCATAGATAGTTACAAAGCAATAACTTATCATGATAAAAGCACCATGATATAGAACCCAAAAAATACATCATCACCAAAGTTGAATGCAACCAATTCATAGAGGGGAAAGTTAAGGTTGTCTTAGCCTAATGGAGAATATCACAGAAGTTGATCTATGTCAATCTATGCCCTCAAAATTTAAACAACAACAAATAATCTGAAAAGTTGTAGCTAAGTTCAATTTACAAACTTATGACAAAAAATAAATGACAATGTAATACTTAGGACTGAAGAAAGCAGAAAGTGATCATCAAACACTACCTTAGAGTTGGAATCACCAATCAATGAATAAATCCTAAAAGATTGCTAGGAGTGGTACAAAAATAAATAGTCCCAGATAAAAAATATCAGAAAAGATTTTGAACTACACACACAACAACTTTCTTCATCATAGCAAGTCCCTCCTTAAAATGCCTCATAGACTCTCCATTCAAAATTCTCATCACAATCTCCACCTT
Organism: Vanilla planifolia; assembly: GCA_023846275.1. Lineage (NCBI taxonomy): Eukaryota > Viridiplantae > Streptophyta > Magnoliopsida > Asparagales > Orchidaceae > Vanilla > Vanilla planifolia. The sequence goes on from JAIUJO010000212.1 coordinate 814,415, forward strand.
TTTCTAATTTCATGTCAATCTCTCTCTTGTTGTTTCTCTTTAAGATATTACTTTTGTTTTTTCATTAGCACACAATTGTGCCACAACTACCCAACTTATTCAATAAGGATTCAAAACAACATCAAGTAGAGGAGAATAGGTCTCTCACCATATAACTTACAAAAAACTCTTTTTCAATTAGCACTACATTTTTATTTTAATATAAAGTTCATATATTGAGTTTAGTCCTCAACCCCAAAAAAACCTCCAATTGCAATAAAATAGTAGCCTTGCATTTGTGTTATTGAGACCTTTCCAAATCTACATTTTTAAGATCTAAGTCATTCATTTTTGACATAAAATAGTCACACACTTGTCACCAAACTAAAATGCCTGTTGAAAACTAAACAATTAATCTCATATAACATACAAATCATATTTATTCATAGTATTTCATGCAAATACATTGGACAAAAACATTTGTAAGAAGATTGCTTTGAACCTACAGAGATAATATGTTAGTCAAGTATGAAATTTGACATAGAGAAGTTCATTCATGAGAGTACATTCTAAAGCATTACAAAACCAACCGATCTAAAGTGAGGTCTATACATACCACTACCGATACCTAATCAACCCCAGAAGACCATCTTGATGGATTTTCTTGGATCCTTACCAATGATTAGACAATTTCTTGTTGTGATTAAGAAAACTATTCTAACATGATGGATTGCAAATAAGATATCAAGTGTTAAAATTAACACATTTTTCTTGACTAAGGTATGGATACATCTTGAGTTACCAAAAAACACAGTATGGAATTGAAATACTCATTTTATAAGCAAATTTATAACAAGACAAATGCCATTAACATCATAAATATGAATCAAATGAAATGATATAACTCTCTCCACTCAAAGACATAAGGTAGTAATCTATTGTGTGCCTAATTTTCATTAAATCAAACCATCCATAGTTAAATTATTTAGAACTCATTCAAGGTGGTCTAATATATCTACCATAGAGCCCATTCAACTTGGATTTTGAAATAAGCCCAACCAATAGAGTCAAAATATTAATATAATAGAAGATATAAAAGAATATCAAGAATATTTGAATAGTTTAAACCACTTCAAGATGTAGTTGAAGCCCTTCCAACATAACCACAAAAAGTGACATGATATGCACAAAAGCAACACATCCACAAATAAATTGTTTGGAGCCCATTTAAGGGGTGTCTAGTATATCTACCTTGGAACCCACTCAACTTGGATTTCTCATTATACCAATCCAATAAAGACCAAAAAAAGGTATAAAAGAATATCAAGAATATTTAAAAAATTCAAATTGCTATCAAGATGTGGCTGAAGCTCTTGTAATAATATAAAAAGAGACATAATATGCATCATCAATAAGAGAACTTTAGGAGATCAAGCTTTCTTTTATATAATACAAGAATAACTGAGGGATTAAAAAAGTTAAAAGCAATTTTATATATATTATTTTGACTCCTAAACAAAATTAATGATAACATTTATTTTTAAGCCACAAGAGGTATAACCCATGAGGAAGGGCTATGAAGTAAACTTGAGTGCATAGCACCCGATTAAGATTGCTTAAAGCTTGAGATAGTGAGCTCAAGCACAGAGCCACTTGAGATGATGAGATTGAAAGTTTAAAACATAAGAAGTAAAAAGCATAAAGTTCCACCAATGGTTCTCAAAGATTTCCTCAAGAATTATGCTCTAATGTAGGAGATTTCACAAGAGGAGCAAACAAGTTGAGCAATTTGACATGAGAAGAAAAACTACAAACCTTAATAGGGGTGGTACAAAACCTCTAAGAGAAAGCACTCAGGAAATCTAGCAAAGATTTGAGGACCATGTCTTGAGGTATTTCCACAGTCCAAGTGCAAATCTAGAAAAAAGAGGACTCAAGAAATTTTATAAGATGTTTTACAAATTAATCATAAGAGCAACAACCAAATAAGAATGAGTAACACTAATTTTAAGCCAAGTAGAACCATCCCATCAATTATAGGACATGATAAGATTTTTAAATAAATTTAGCACCATTCTAATTAGAAGTTTTTCATCATAATGCAACTAATAAGAAATGTACTATAAAATATACAAGGTAGTATTCTATGGAATCATTTGTGATTTTCATATGCCTATTTTTTAAAACCAAGTAACAGAAGTAAGGAATTATAACATTCAACAAAAAATCTTTGTTCTACTCTCTCTCTCACTATCTCTCTCTCTCGCCACCTACCTCTGGTGCACGATTACCCTTGATTTATTGAAGGAAAATCTTATGAATTTCCCATATATTAACTGAATTCAATAATGTGCATGGGTTGTAGATGGATCAAAATACGATGTTCGGGATGATAATATGACATAGATTTTGAGTAAAAAAAATATTCACTAGCTTCCCTATCTATTACAGAACATCTCTTCAAAGGTTTCCAAACAAGGTAATTCACTTTTAGCATATTTGTTTTTTGAAAACAACCATGAATAGGATAATAATTGAAATAATGGCCTCAAAACCACAGCCAACTTTTGCTTGAAAAGACATGCCAAAATTCATCATTTCAAGGTTGAAAAAAATTTGATAAATCACCAAATAGAACAACAATATATGCCATTTCTATTATAGAGATCACAAAAAGCACAAAAAGATGCAAGAATTACCAGTATTATTTCGAAAAAGAAGGACAAAAACTGCACCAAGTCTTTGGGAATGGCAAAAAGATTTTCAAATGAATCTTTTAAAAGGCCAAAGTGCAAATCAATTTCTCCAACATCATCAAAAAGCATCTGAGCTGAGTCACCAACTAAATCCTAAAAATATGACAAACTAATTGTTATTTGTTTCCTTTTTTAACTCCAAAGAAACCCCTAAAAGATGTTCTAAAGCCAACAGATCATAATAGCTACAATAGAAGTTTTTCAAAAATGAAGATTTTAAATTCCAATATAAAAAAGAAATAAGAAAAAGGAAAGACCATTTTCTTAGTAAAAGCAGAATAAACAATGCATCTAAAAATTCTTGGAGAGATTATACAAAACAAGTTCATCATAGAGTGCTCTAGCAACTTATTGAGCTTTCCTAACTTCTCATTGTAGCTAAAATAGAACCACAAAATAGAAGGTAGTTAATAATAGTACATTGAACACAATTCAAAAAGCATTAATTGAGTTCAATTATTTTCCACATTATACAACTACAAAAATTTTATTTAAAATTTTCATTTGAAAAACAATTAATGAAATTTCATTATTAACATCACCATAATGTTATTCTCTTATAAGAAAATAACCTCTAGAAACAAGTAAACAATCCAAATGAAATGAAGGTAAAGCTAAAGTATCATCATTATGCAACACACAATACACTTGAAATGTATTTAAAATCGAAAAACTTCATCTGTGTAGCAACTAGCACCATTTGATATAAACTTGTGGTGAAGTTGTACTGCAAGTTGATAGCACAATATTTTAAAGCTGAAAGAGAAATTACAATATTATTTAAAAACATAGATATGTTGTTGAAGTTTAAAAATGAATGAAATGATAAGGAGTGATGCATCCAGACATATATAGAGGGATTTTATGTCATTGTTCATATTTATATGCATTGTTTCTGTAATCAATTCGCATTCACACATAATAGTTTTTAATGTTTATGTAATAAGTACAAGATAAAGTATCATTATCAGTGATATTTATGTTATGTTTATTAAAGATTACTAGTGACTACAACACAAATTATGCTTAGGAGAAATCACATAGATCTAACATCACTACATTTGTAGTAATAACCTATCATAAACATTAATACTCAACTTTCAAATAATTAAAATGGATTCCAAACTTCAAAAAAGGAGTTCTTAATGTAGTTGTTAGATCTATATTCCAAGAACATATTAGAGTAAATTAGTTCCTTAAAAATAAACAAAACATATTAAACAAAAAGGATTTGATTTGAATTGGACTATCCCTAATATGTTAGAGACACTAGTTAGTTAAGTAGTTTGCCTAGCACTCATGTTATGAACCAGAGTCCAAGCAAAATGCCAAGCATAAACTCATAAATAAATGAAGATATTCATTAAACAATGTGCCTACTACACCAAAGAGAACTGTAGTAAAAAACATACATCTTCACACTACTCCTTAAAGCAAACATTACGTTCAGTTGCCAAAATAACAACATTGTCCAAGTTCATCTGTAGTGAAGTCTTCTCCATTTCTAAAGATTCAATCTACATAAGAAGAGTACTTTAATACAATAATAATAAAAAAACTTTGTTGAATGGAGCATTTTGATTTGTAAGAACCTACCTATCGAGCTGTTTGATGACAAAAATTGCTCCAGTTTCTCTTTCAATCAGATTACAATGATCTGAACACACAAATTCCTTCAAATGACATGTTGATGTAGTAATTTTGTTTGTAGGAATTGGTTTTGATTCCATATCGTTATTTTGGGAAAGTTTGATGTTCACGTCCTTAAAAATCGTAAAAAAAGAGACACCTTGCAATTTTTTCATAATTAGGTATAAGAAACAGCTTACAAGGGAGGAAATAAAATGTCAAACACCTTGCTATCACTATTTAAGGAAAGCTCATCAAAGTCAGGCAGCTTTCCTGAGGATTGTGCCTATTCCTTGTAATAAAAACCATTATTTACAAAACTTCTAGACATTTGAAAGAGGGAAGGGAGAGAGTGTGTGCTTTTGTGGGAGAAGGTAGAATACATACTGAATTTAAGTTATCTTTATTTTGATGAGTTTTCTTTTTGCAGGTAAAATTCAGCAAAGCATGCACATCCAGAACAAAAAAGTCCTCAGCCTTATCAGCGCCATCAACAATCTCAGGTAAACAGGTTCCCAATGTTAGTGTATCTCCATTAAATGCGCAAATTTCCTACACAGGATAGCTGAATAGAAGGAAAATGCAAATTTTGGCTTCTCTTTAATTTTCTCCACATTGCCAGCTTCCTCATTTAACTTAGAAGGTAACTCAAGTAGTAAAAAATTTTAGAAAGCTTGTCAAAAAGGTATTGGTTTTGTTTGTTGTAGTTATTTACCATTTAAGAAAGGAATAAAAAAGTGCCTTTTAAATGAAATTTTTGTAATGAAATGTGATTGAGAAAGTATTCTTGTAATAAATTTGAATATATTATGCGTAAAGATTAGACCTCTCCATAACATTTTTGAATGACATGAGAGAAAAAGAACAAGTATGTTCATTTTTTTACTACAAAAAATAGATAACATTGGTCCTAACACTGACTTTCAAAAATATTTTGCAACATGCATTTGAATTTGAGCATGTTTTTTTACCTAGCTTCTCAAAGCATATGCTAACAATTCCATAGTTCTATGAACAAAAATACTCCCCAAAATCATTAACAAAGATATTAAACTAATTCCACCTATTATGTTCAAAATGCTTACAGCTTGATGAATAACTACAATAACTAATAACTTGTCTTGTGAGAAAAAACATTCTATTTAACATTTAAGGTATACCTATATGATTTCTATAAGACTATAATGTTATATGGTCACAATTCAAGAAAGTTAAATTTATCATAAATAGAATAAATACTATCAGGAATGAGGGACTACACTTTGGAGTATGAGTACAAATAAGTACATTTAAGAGATGGTTGGCTGGTGTTCTAGTAATTGAGAATAAGCTTAGAGAAAATAGGTTTTAATGTTTTAGAAATATTTAAACGTTTAGAAGATGTTTTATTAAATTTTTTTTCATATGAATAAAAAAATATACAAACCAAACAAGACATAATAAAAATGACAATTTGCAAAAAGAAGAGGTAGGTTGAAAAATTGCATTAAGGACTTGTAACTTAAAACCAAATGTTTCTTTGCATATTGGTTTACAAGTTTGGCTTAACTACTTAGAGGATAACTAGTCTAATTTTTAATCCTAAAATACACTTTCCTATTGAGATCAACTTAACAATTATACAAACATCTAAGACTTATCTTAGAATATTTGAATGAAATTTGGGCTTCTACAGAATCCAAGAGTTCACTCAATAATTGTGTATTTTAAACAAAGTCAAACAAATAATTTCTAATTGGGAACGCCCTTACAAAATATGTTAACACTAAAGTTTATTCAATTTTACTTAATTTAATCAATACTCGAAATACTTAAATGTAGAAAAAAACATTAGTGGTCATGATAATTAGTATTTTTTCGAAATTAGTCTTTTTTAATCCAACAAGCACATCCTCCTCCCTATTAATAAAGAAGAAAATTTCTTAATGACAACAATCACAACTCCAACTTGACTTAACCATGAAAGCCTATAAACCACCTTGCTGCAATTAGCAATTAATCAACAAATCTTACCAATGAAATTGCTATGGTTACAAACCTAAAAAATGCAAAAATCAACTATGGAAGAGTAGCCAAAAACAAAACAACTATAATTGTATTAGTATCATAATTCTAAGGAAGACAACATTATTTCTTTGGGTGCAGTTTTTCAAAATTATTTTAATATGCATGACAATTGAGAGTAACGACAACATGGAGAGTTCATCAGATTTAAAAGTGCAATATGTAGTGTAAGGAAAAACTCTTATTAGACTTCTAAATGGAGGAATATAATGATCAATAGCCACACAAAAGAAATTTTTAGTCTATAAATATAAACCTTAAATGAGTAAAACTTTTCTAGAGATCATGCTAGTCAATACCTCGACACTAAGGCAAGGAATGAATAAAGAAAAAACTAATGGATCCGTTTGGTAATAACTAGATGTTCAGGTCGAAAAGAGACTGGGGCTAACCCTAATTGAACCAGAATACAAATAACTTTTGATAGAGAAGGCAATCAACAGCTTGATTGGTAAATGGATTTCAATCATTTTTAACTGGAGAAATGGTGATCAAGTGGAACATTAGCTTGTAATGCTCAAAGATATTTAACAATCAGTATGAGGATGGCCCAAAAGAACTCAATTTGTTGTTATAAGAGTTGCAATAGCCAATTCTAAATGTAGAGCTTGAACTAAACCAATTGCTTCGCAATTAAGGTTGAAGAAGTCTTGGTCTAAGAAAAGGGCATATTCTTCTAGTTCCCTTTGATCGTTTTATTATTTTTATAGATAATACTCGAAGGATATTCATGTAGTCTTTTAGAATTTCTTTGATGCTAGTCAAAACTTAACAAAGATTTAAATACACTTCAAGAAAAAGAAAATTGGTCAAATTTGACTAAATAATTAATCCAAAAAGATAATAGACAAAGGAATTTTTTATAAAAAAATCTTAGAATAAGGAAAAAACCATCCCACAAGTCAACAAAGGAAAAACACATTATCAAAGTAGAAGCATATGGTTTAGGAGGCCCAAACCATTACAAGTGATAATTAATGGTGTTAAATGAGTTAAGGTCTCAAATTAATCCAAAGACAAACTCAATTAGAGTATATTTTAAATAAAGTTAAATTAATAATGACTTGGATAAATTCTCATAAGAGTATTAGTACTAGCTAAGTCCATTGAAGTTCATTTAGATCTTAATTGATAATTAAAATACTAAAAATATAAAATAAAGATCACAAATGGCTATAACATGATTAGTTGTTTCTAAACATTGATGTCTTTAAATTGAATTAGATGGATAATTTGGCTATTCTACTCTAATAAATAGTATAGTCTCCCTCAAAATATATAACATTTCTAAAATGGCCATTAAACAAATACAAGTATCTCAATAGATAAACATGAAGACTATGGCTTTAAGTTCACAAGAAAATAAGAGAAACATTATCTGGAAAAGATGAAAAGGGTGGCCCCTATTCTTAAGAAAGATAATTAAAGAATGCAAGAATGGCTTTAATGAATTAGAAAACATTTGAGAGTGTATCCTATAATGATCTTTATTTTCTCTATAAATAAGAAGCAATTAGCGAAAGGGGACCTTTCTTGCTTGATGTTGGCTTCACAATCATTAGACATAGAAATTACTTGTGATATATTGATTTCACTAAATAAATGCATAACGAGAATTAAACAATTCAATTATAAGTGTTGGCATAAAGTGGGAGTTACAACCAGTATGGGTAGTAGATCACTACTAAACAATAAAGCTACATGACATGCAAGAAGCAAAGTTGAGATGATATTGCCAAGATCTAATGGAAAAAATAAACTATCAAAAGGGCATTTGGTTAAACTATGTTGGCGTGCACTAAAATATTATTTAAATATATTAAGTGCATTATTTGGTTACATCTTTAAAAAAATATTATTTAAAATTGTAATTGTATTTTACAAATATAAGAGACATCTAGATGACAAACAACTTCATATTAATAATAAGAATAGTAGATTATTTAGATAACATTTAGCTAAACAATCAAAAAATTTTGAAAAATTTTAGGTAGCATTAACATCTATATAACATTATCATCTAAATGTCAATACAATCTAAATAATACTTAACCAAATGTCTCTTAAAAATAGTGTGTTTTTCAAACATACTATTTCAATATATTGCACCTCATGCCAAATTAAAAGAGACCAAAGATGAACTCAGCGCACACTTTGCTCATCAAGTACATGACAATAAAGGAGCTGCAGTGGATTAGTTATTTCCAATAAACATATACTAGTTTGCATGGAAGCACAAATTGATTTCCAAAGAAATAGCTCTTATATTCTCGTGTTCTTATATGGAAATGCAAGGCATGTCTTTTTCTTACAAAGAAGAGGAATTGGAAGGATGTCGAAGAATTAATAGAATTTATTGCATAATATTAGGAATATTACAATCAAGAAGAAATAAATCATAAAGAATACAACCTAAATGAAGCCTAAAATAATTGTAATGCATGCATCAACAAACATTACCTCATCAGTCATTTTCGTTTGAAAAAGCCCAGGATACCAGGTCACCTGCAGCCTTCCCTACAACCAAAAAAGTATTAATTAATAATAATAATAACAATAATAATAATAATAATATATCCTTAAAGATAAAATGTAACAATGCAAAAAAAATAATAAGAAATAAAATAAATGTCAAATTATGAAGCCAAGTTCTTATAGTGCATGATAAGCTTAGAAATTATAAGCAACAAAAAATTATTGCATGATCAGATGATTAAACAAAAAGTTAAATAAATAAATTAAAATCAAAATGTTTACACATAACCAGTAATACAACAATCAATTACAATGCAAAGAACTCAAACAATTGCAAGGAAAAAAGGTGACCCTTAACAATTGTTTGAGATAAAAAATGTTAACTATGTAATATTCTCATGACTAAAAAGTAGGATTGATGAGGAGGAATAAAAGCCAAAGAAAGCTAATAATGGCCATAACTAGTTTTAAAACTATTAAAGATGGACTCGAGCAATCTTAAGATGCTGGCTAAACAAAGCCTATAGTAAAATTATCAAGGTTCATTTTCGAAAAACTTTCCTTTTACTTTACTTTCTAAAATTCTGTACTAACAAATATTCTACAACTCCATGGTAAACAATAGTTTTATAATCATAAAAAATATTGAAGTAATTTGCATTGAAGAAAAATAAAGGCTATGCTGACATTGAATCTTATACCTCCTATTCAAAAAATAGGGTCAATTCCAAGTGAACTACAACTCATTGGAAATTTGCTAACCTTTTTAAGTGGCAATAACATCAAATATTTTGGACAAAGACATTAAACATAGCATGGTTCTTGCAAATGAAGTACAAACCACTTCTTTGCCTGACTTCATAAAATTCTTCTTTAAAGATCATTTCAGGAATCCATAATAAAGCCAGCTCATACCAAAAAAGGCCAATCATGTTTAGACCATCACCACAAAGAACTACAAAACATTTCATTTTGCACATGTGACAAGGCTACTACCAGATCTTTCGAGCACAAATCCTAATCTAGTTGATAAAAGCCAATCCAATGCCATCCTATTTAGTCTCGAAGATGTTGATGACCAGTTAATTTAATCATGAGATGTTCCATATGTTGTAAACAATAACATACAAGTATTTATATGGTTTAGAGAAGTAAACATAAAACATAAATTCTAGGAATATTCAGAAAGACAATCAATAAGCCTTACAAATAACCTAATAAAAACCATTATCTGTATTCAATTACATATAATGTACTATGACTTCCTTTAGCCATGATAGGGCACCAGAAGGCAAACTAATGTTTATGGAAAATTCAATGCTTTAGCCCAAAAAGCTTTTGATGGCTAGTTATAAGCAAGATAACAAATGGAAGGCAATTAGCATCTAGTAGCAAAAAGTCTTTCTAACTATCACATAAATAGTGAAAAAAAAAAGAATTAGTTTGTCAATCAACTAAAGGAGAAAAGCACAAACCTTAAATGAATAACTTTTTTCATCTCTTCCATAACATAATATCAGTGTGTAATCTTCTTTTCTTATTCTATTAAACTTATCTCTCGACAACATTTTCCTTGCTTTTCCTCCTCCAACCCCATAGCTATCCGCTCCTTCTCAAGCTCAGTCTGCAACAAAAAAATTGAGTGCAATCATGAAGAACAATGTCTCAACAAATTAAAAGTCAAATTAAAAAACTTATTATAGAGCCATAGGCCTATATTAAATTATTACATAGATTAAGAATTTCTTCTTCAAGATGTTTAGAGGGAGAGCTCAACAATATATATGAATAAAAGATTTCCTTTTGGTGGCTAGGAAGAAAAAGTGGGTAGAAGTCTTAAGAGTAAAAAAGAAGCACCAGCAACTTTGCCAAAAGCTCCTCTATTTCCCTTTTTTGCCGCTTCAAGAGCACAGCATCAATCAAAATTTTTTTGTTCAAAGAAAAAATAGTTTCAAAAGTTAAAATGATATGCAAATATCTAAAAGTAGTAAATTAAAGAAATTAAAAAGAAATAAACAAAACAATTATAGATTGCTTAATTGAAAGTTGTTTTATAAGATGAATAACTTGTAGATGATGTAAACCTCATTGACATAGGCTCAATGTTTTACATGAAGAGCCCTGCTTGCAAACAAGAGGAAACTTTTTATCTCATTTGCATGGATCTACCACAAACAAAAATATGAAAATTAACCTACATTAATTAGTTAATATTTGATAAATATTTCATCTAAACAACTCAAAATTCTCTTGGAAATAGGATAACATTAACATGGGGACAAGCTAACAAAAAACGATGTCACTGCTGCAAAATTATGTATGAAGTTGTTTTCACTAAATTTAGGCTAAACACAATAAACCCTGCAACTAAACCACAAGTCTCTATGTAACTTGTCAGATTTGAAAGAATAGCATGGTTGCAGTTGGTAATTGTAAAGCATACCACAATAACTGTTCAAGGGATTAAGAATGCAAGATAAAATATGAAAAGCCTTAGAGTGATATACATCAACATTACTCTTAAGAAATCAAAGCAATCTGATATTTATGAGTTCTATACAACCCACAAAATCCATCATAGCAAAGTTAGTTGTTGTTTTATAAACTACTTTAAAAAAAATAGTGGCTATGCCCCTCTAATTAGTTTGTGTAAACACTTTTTCTATTGCTAAAGCTTGTATTATCACAAGTATTTCCCCTCTCTTTTAGTGTTGGTTATTTAGTAATATGCTCTTAGGCTGCTTGGCCATGAGAAAGTGCTCCCATGATGAGTTAAGCAGGGTTGCCCTCTCCAAATTGCTCGTCAACCGTCGTGCTAGAGGTAGCAGAGTCAGATTCTTTGATAAAAATCAAACCAACATCTTCATATAAAGAGGAACCTAAAGTAGTGTTTGAAGAAGATGAGATAAAGAAGAAAGTTGCTCCTTTCAAATTCACATTAATTGGGACATTGTCCCATCGTTGCCCAAGCATATGAACAGTACGGTTGGAATTCAATAAAATTAAGTTTAATGCACTATTCTCAATGGGGTTTCTAGATCACCAACACATTCTTTTTTGATTCTCATTGGAAGAGGATTAGTTTCACTACTAATTGCATAGAATGCAAACTATTGTGGAGCTTCAAATATGAGTCTTTAAATAGCATTGAGATTTTCAACTTAATTCAAAACACTTGTGAACTCTGGTTTGGATTTCTTTCAAATATTTTCCTTGTGATAGCTTGTCTAATTAAACTACTATATCCTCTAAAAAATATATCAAATGTAAGCAATGCAAATCTAGAAAGCAATCATATATTTAATTGTGAGCATCTCAAAAAAAATAACCAAAACACATGTGTCCTAATTTATATTTGAGTATGCAGTTGCAAAGGTATCGTTATGAGGAATCTACCAATAAGCATTTTTTAGTTTTAGGAGGTGAATTTAATTTTCCATGAATTTACAATGAAAAATATTAATAAAAAAATAAATTTTAGTCCTCTGCACTTCTCCCATGCTAAGGACTTAGTGCATATCTTTGGAAAACTTAGGGAGAGAAGAAAAAGAGTAAAAGCACAAAGAGAGAAAGAGAAGAGTTGAAGAGGAAGAAGGAATGAAAATAATATTATCATTTGAAAAAAAGGATTAAAAAAAGAAAATGGAAGACTACACAACAAAAAGGGAGTTTCAATTCTGTTTATAGATAAAAAAAATAGAAAGATAAAGATCTAGCCCACACTCTTTTCTTAAAACATATATTAATTTATTTGAATGTCAAGAAAGGGATGCATAAGAGTTCCTTGAGAAGTTGAAATTGCTGGAGATCACTATAATTTTTAGTGTAATGATTGTATGAGACAATAGTTTAGATCATATTAGTTTAACTTGGGAAGATTTTAGGCTCAAGTGTGAAAAGGGAAAATGATAAAAATTGTTTTTGTCTGATCAAATGAACATACAGTACAATGGTTTACCAAAAAATCCATTCTATTTGAAAATTTTGAGAGCTCAAGTCAATTTGATAATTTAAGGTTATCATATTAGTACAACAAGATGATTAAACCAACATGACACATGAGTAGATGTTAACGATCATACTAATGCCAAATGAAAATCAAAGAATACAATAAGCTATGTACCACTTAATCAATAGATCGTCTTGTCCAATTCCTCATCCAACCATCTTTACATATATGAGTACGGATTGTATTAGAGCAATGTACATATAGAACCGATACACCAATGCATTGCTATGTTTATCAAGCTTTATACTTGTGTGATACTATTATTGCCCTATTACAATCAACATTATGGTGTTGTGTATGTATGTTATGGATTGGACCACTGCGAAAGGTTAATTGGACCAATATAATTAGTTGTCAGAGATTTCTTATCATCATACAAATATGAGGATTAAACCAGACCTATACAATCAATTCCATGATTACTTAATAGAAATCGATTGTATGATATTTTGTTCAACCAACATATTAGGCATGGGTTGTGTAGTATGATATGAGATATTGTACCTTATAATAGCGTTCACAAATCCTTTTTCCCAATGAAAATGTGTTCATCAATAAAGAAATAAAGACAAGACAAGTGATGTAAGTGTTTCTACTTCTAAGAGGGCGAAATCTATTGTCCCTAAATGTATCATCAAGTGAAATAAGACAACAATGACAAAGCCCTCTAAACCTACTAAATAACCCAAAAAAATAAATATATATTCCATATGCACATCTTCATCTAAGAAAGAAGCTTGGAAAAAACTTATAATTTCTAGTCTTTAGTAAAAAAAAAAGTTGTGCTAGTTAATTCAGCAAAAAGCCTTAGATATATTAATATTTATAGAAATACCATTTTAGGTTATTTGGAACTAACTCTCTAAGCAAGTTTTATAACCACCTTGACGTTATCATGAAGGTATTACCCTTGATAAAAGCTACTTAAATTGATTGGATAATGTTGGGAATGATGGGGAGGAATCTATTAGCCAAAATTTTGGTAATGATCTTATGAACAAAATATTTAATAAAGATTGGTCTATCCTCTAACATTGATTGGGCAATAATTGCATTAGCAATAACCATTATATTGATAGCACAAATGTTTGTGCAAACCTTGTTATTACAACGGCCTACATGATAACCACAATGAAATTCCTACAAAAGATATCCAAACAACCAAGAAGAATTCAATAATGAACCCAACTGATAAATTTCTACAAATTCAAAAAATGATTGATAGTTTTAAGAATCCCAGAAGATCAATGTTTCAAAACTCTGTTGAATAGAGATGGTCAACCCAATTGAGTACGAAGGGTAAATTAGAGCCCAAAGTAGTCTATGAGGATGTCAACAACAAAGGGCTATGTTCAATCATCAAGGCACCAATAAAAATAGTAATTCCAATAGAATTAGATTCCTTCCTATAATTTAATCACCATAAAATAAGTTCAAGTTGTTTTCTTCAACATGCGACCAACAAAACATTGCATGTGGAGCTATCCACAAGAGATAAACTTCTTAAAGATATTGATATCAAGTTGGCATTGTCTTTCCTTATAAAAGAACTAATCATGCAAGGAGAAGATGTGCTTGTGGATAACAAAAAATCAATCTTTTCTTCAAGGGATCTAGACCCCTTTCAGAACTTGCAAAACAATTTCATTCACTTGAGCTTGCATAAGTAATGTTGAGGGCCATTTCACAAGGAAAAATCCCTTGGTAGTCCATAATAAGTTTAAATTTCAATAGTTAAAAAATTCTTGAAGAAGATTCCCCTTGGAGTTAGACATATAAGTAGTGATGCAAGTTTAGTAATCAGAAAAGGGGAATAAGGAGAGCCACATAAAGGAATTTGGAAAGACCATCATCAATCCTCATTAGACAGAACCAAAGAAAGCTTAGAATGGATTGGATTCCTTAAATAATTGTTGAACAAAATAAAGTGGGCCCATGCAAGGAATGTCATTCACCATAATATTTATAAGATTTACTACATTTCTCATTTGCTTCCTTCCCATTAGCTACAATTAAAGGGGGTAAAGCCATTAAATTCATACCAAGAGGCTATCTTAAAGGCCAGGCTATTTTAAGCCAAATTAATAAAAAAAATCCTTAAGCAACAGGCCCAAGATCTAACCACCTAAGTAACAATTGTAAATTATAATAATAACCTTTATTATGAAATAGTCTAAATTATGAAAAATACTGTAGAATTTAGCATCATCAAGTTTGATCCCAAGTAAAGCCATAATCATATAGTTAAAAGACTTAAGTTGATCTCTATATTCACAGATCTAGGAGCTATAATGCCAACATCTAACATTCAGACAACAAACGTTTGAGGGTTTATTCATTGGGCTAGAGAGGTGAATCAATAATTCTCGAGTAAGTGAAGAGGAGAGGATCCACCTCTTTTTAAGGGACGATGGGCTTAACTGTGTTAGATTTGAGTCGCAATCAGCTTCAAAGGACAAATCTTATAACTAATGGCTATCACCATATGAAAAACTTAGGGTTAGATGATCCCTCAATATACTCAATGGTATCTACAACAAGTTGCATGGTGGCCAAAGGCATTGACTCATGTCGAGTACAATCACCACAAACTTAACGAAGTTAGGAGAATCCATACCCTACATATCAACGATGAACTCCTCTAGCTTTCCATGCCATGGCCTCAACAACATGCATTTATGCTAGGAACTAGTATTTTAATAGAATACTTAACAAAGGAACTAAACCATTCTCCTCATATTCCTATGCCAACTCTAAGAAGATTTAATACCACCATTCTAGCAAAGTTAAAGTTAAGTTGCTACTCAAGTTTTACTAGGAAAATGTATTAAGACTTTTCGATAATTGTATATGGCTTTGGAATAAAGTTTCATGTAATTATTTGTTAAAGGAGAGGTTGGGAGGGGTAGGGAAAAGATTAGTGTTGTATGTATAAGAGGGGAGGTAGTTGACGTGATTGCAACATGAAGGGAAACAGAAGTGTATGCTAGTGCCATGCATATGGGAGGAGGGAGTGGGCAGAAGTTGTGCCTAATTCATTGATTGAGAAAGGTGAGTTCTAGCCTTCATCTGGAGGTGAAGTTGTTAGTAAGAAGTTAGATAGGGGGAAAAAGCAATGTATAAAAGACAAAGGAATAACAAGACAATGAGATAAGGTTTTAGGACACAAAGAGATGATGCATGGTACAATACGTAATAAATCAAAGGATGGTTGATAAGGGCAAGGATCAACTTGATCAAATAATGATAGCTAGTGATGAATGAAAAAGGGAGCTTGCCCACCAAGGAGGCATTATGAAGATGATAGAGACATCAAAAGATAATAATGATGTAAGCAAGCTGAGTTATGAACACTAACAATCTTAAGCAAGGGGAAGGTATGTACTCCAAGCCACTACAACAGACAAAACTCATTTTTAGTTGTATTGAAATTTGGTAAACAAAAATTATCTTAAAAATAATTTTTAAAAAGGAGAAAGTTCATTATGAAGTTCATAACATGTACCTCCATAAAGTTTTTGTTATTATGAAAATTAGTATAAATTATTGGTCCAAAAAGTACGAAATATGAAACTAAAGAAATGGCGCTTCATAAAGTGCTTATATTAAACAAATAAAGGTATAGCTTCAGATTAATTTGCTGTCAATTTCCACCAACTTTGAAGCATGAAAAAAATCCAAAAGTAGACAATCAAAAGGATTTGGAAGCTCCAAATAATTTTCAAATATTCAATGTACTAATAAGGAGATTGCTTTCAAACTCATTGAATCCCAAATTGATGAAAAAAAATCAAGGGAGAGATAAACAATGAAAATCAAAGAAACAGCACGAAGCAACACGACCAGTTTCTAGGCTGTACCCAGAGATGTGCTACAAGTTGTCAAAGCACGCATTGTAGTGCACTATCCAAGCACCACAAGTGAAGGTTCTTTAGCACACGTAAAAGGGCACAACACTAGGCAAGTGAGCTCGCATAAGGCAGGCACACGTGTAATGACAAACTACATACATGTTTTGCACGCAAGAATAGTAACCGCTCTGAACAACCCACTAACACATGTGTATAGATGTAGGGTGTGGGGTGCACACGAATAGATAGACTACAATAGGTGTAGAATTTTAAAGTTTTATCAAAATCACATCTTTTGGTTTTATAATAAAATATTATACCCAAACCTCTATAAATAAGGATGATGAAGATGTATGAAATAAATTAGAACTTTTAAAAGTAAAAACATAGAAATTTTTGGGAGTTCTAATAATCAAAAGTTCATGAATTCAAAACCACTTCAATTGATTCTTAGTGAATTCAATCTTTTTATGAAAAAAATCCTCCTCTTCCTTCACTTTGTTCCTTTTCTTCAAGCCATTTTCACAATTTCACTTCCATTGTTGTATTTTGAAAAAAAAGTCCGCAAATGAGGGCTCAAGTAGAAAATACCTCGCAAACAAATCAAGTACTTCATTAAATTCAACATGTGCTCATTTTATTTTGTGCAATTGAGTTTTTTTCCCTTGAACACATAGAACTTGATATGGATAGCATAAAATTATTTAAGGTTACACTAGTTAGTGGCTTAACCATGACAACACTTTTAGCTAAAGCTTATAAGGTCCTAATTAATTTTAATTTACATCTACTGTGTTAGGCATCTTTGATAGCCTTAAAGGCCCACGGCCTTATATTTTAGCTACTGTCAGGTCAATTGCATGGGCTGTATGTGAATTCATGCAATAAATTCCTTGGTAAATTTAAATCTAATAAATTGAATAAGGATCCTATGAGAGGGTGAAGTTACAAATCATAGTAGTATTTGCATTTCCATGAAGAGAAGGTTGCAAAATGCGAGCTAACTTGTTGTTCTGATATGGTACATTACAACTAGATCAGAATCTTTCATGATAGACAACACGCAAGCCATAATTGACAAGTAAAATATAATGATGCAACATGTCGTTGGTTTTCAACACCATCGCATAGTTTTTTAATTAAGGCGCAAAGGGTCATCAAGCTCTTATTTATATATAAGCCTTCTCTCGAGTGCACACCTTCTGCTTTGATTTTAATAGCATGTTCTGAGCCAATAAGATCTGCCAAATTCCATCAAAAAGAAAAATAAAATGTTACATAGACCATCAAGAATTACTCAAAAAAAGCATAAGAGATGACAAAGAAACAAAACAAAAGCATGATTACTTATTGCCAAAACAACATACCGAAACAGATACACGAACAACTTCAAAGCAATTAATTGAATCACCTTCACAACTTCTATCCCTATTTTTAGCAATATGGAATTAAATTTAATCAGTGGAGATACTTAAAAAAAGTTTGATAGGAAGCATGATAACAAAAAATATACATGCCATGCAAAAAATTGTATGGGAGCAGCTATTGAAAAAGGTTCATGTTTGTCTCCCCAATGTGTCGATGCACTTTAGAACAAGTAAAATGGTGCCCTTAAGTTGCACTGCTACTGTGATATAACTGAAAATGAGGAAATGATGTTTTGGCCTTACATTCACCAAATTCCATGCATTGAAGAACTTGCCTAGAGGAGGTAACAATCTCCTCTTTCAAACCAACAACATATATGTGCCTCTTCATAAATAAGGTAGAACTTATAATTCAAATAGAAAATAAATAAAGTTCATAGTGATACAACATAGAACCATATTGAACAAACTGTAAATATACCTCAAGTGGTTCATGAATTTGCAACTTTCGATGCCTAGGAACCAACAAGTCCTTGATTGTATATCCCCATGTAAGACACTCAAACAAGGAACTCTCTATCCACTTCCTAAATGAAAATAAATTAAAGCTAAATAGCTATGCAGATAGTACAACATTAAACTAATTTTTACATAAACTTTGATTCCTTTTAGAGATGAAATGTTAGGCTAATAACTACAAATAGATCTATGTCTAGTAGATGAAAAACATTTTTAATAGTCATGGATTTCTATGAAGTAAATGAGGATAAGGATGTTAAACTATTTTATTAGTTCAAAAAGGCAAGTGTAATAAAAAGAAAAAATTAAGATAAAAAATAATCCTCTCAAATTAACACACCAAAAAAATATAAAATCAATGACAATAAATTAAGAAAAAATATTCATTAAAAAAGGCTAGAAAGATTTGTAGTTGTAGAGGTAAACCACAACTTGAATAATTCTAAGTAACTCATGAATAGAAAGTAGTGTGATTCCTGGTTGATTGGGAGATCCCCTCATGGTATATGTCTTACCACTACTTGTTTGTTTATGTGCAAAAGCTTTAGCTATTAGCAAAACAATTTTATCGATAAGAAATAGCAAGTAAAACAATTAATTCTCAAAATGCTATCTACAACATATGTACTTAACCAAGTTCAACCATTGGAAGAGAAGATAAATCGTAAACTAAAATATAACTTTAAGAAAATTATGCTTAGTGCATCAAACCAAATGAACTTATATAAAAGTCAAAGATTCGAATTCAATAGCTTAAAATCCTTGAGTTCACATAAAATAATGCCGCAGTTTGCAATCTAATCAAAAGAAGTATTTTGACATATTCTGTATAGCAAAATATATATGATATGAACTATAACCAGAGGTTCTTTCAAAACATCACTATTCAATTGAAAATCAAAATAGAATTTAGTGAGGACTTCGTTTATATAATTTTTTATTAGTTTAAGCTATAGTCCATACTCAAGAATGACCAACAACTCTGAAAAGTTTTCCTCCACTTTTTTGTTGTGTCATGAAAAATATGACCACTCAAAAGAAAAAGATGTATGTAATAAAACTACAACAAACAATAAAAGTTGGCTAATTCATGTCGGATAAAGATCAACCATTGTTTGACCAAGCGATCTAAGATATGAGCTTAAAATCATAACATAGTATACTTTATTCTTCTCTTGAGCCATTCAAACAACTTTCCCAAGGCTCTATTTTAATAGGTTGACTACGTTCCTCATCAAAGGAATTGTTTTCATAAAAAATTGTTTCTAAATACCTCATTGATTTTATAATCTAGAGAGAAAATTGCCAACATAAAATAATTTGATTCCTCTATATAATAGTTTTTTACAATTTCCTTTCACTATAGACCCAATAGTAATATTTCCATGAACAAATGTCAAATATACTCCTCCATAATTAATATAAACTATGTATCAACTTTTGTAATGTTATCATACCAAATACTATAAATAATGTGTGCCCTAGAATAGAATTTGATAAACTAGCAAACACGTATATATATGCTTTTTGAGCTTATGTCCAATTTCTTGAATTCAAACTACATAATGTTATTACTGAACTGATACACCTTAAATGATTGAAGGTAGCAAACTAAATGGGATGAAGTGGAAGCCTGAACAAAAGAGTTAGACAATGATCAAGGCAACCAAGTCAAGAAACTGTGGATGGAACTCTTCATAAGCTATGACTAAGATCTCAAGAAATGAATCAAAGGATTGTTAAGTTTTTTAATGCATATCAAGGATTTGTGGAGTTCGATGACTCTGACATTATATTTCTAGTTTTCTTTCTCTCGTTAATTGGGTATAGTTTTCCTTCAGGCTACTATTCCATTATTGCTGCTTTCTTTCTTTGATCTATATTTTTATAGAAAAGATCATCTCTATTGTTTTGGAATTTCTTTCATGTGGCAAATTCATGATCTGAAGTATGGACTTCCTTCTACGAAAATTTCTAGTCATAGTTACCTCTCATTGATATTTTGTTGAATTTTCTTAGATCTCATGCGATTACTATAGTACATTATATGGATTCTAATGTGGCATGCTTAGTTCATTTTATGGATGGCTTATGTTTGCTTTCCTTGTTAAAATAATGCCATATAAATCTAAATGTTCACTGTCTTCTTTAAAAATGCTTTCAGATTGACTAGTGACATTTTTGGACATGGATTGGCATGTAACAAAAGTTAGTTAGATTGTCCAATATCATTGGACCTCAACTTCATGGATAAAATACATGCCAACCTAAGAACTACTCTGCCACAATTTTGAACCTATCAGTTCAATAGATCAGGCAATCAAAGCATAGAACTTCACATTTTAAAATAGTCTCCTAGTTCAATGGGCTACTTCCAAGTCTAGATTCTATTTAAACAAAGTGAAGGGCTATGTTATGCAATTCTGAAACTATGTAAAACAAACAAAAAAAGACATGAAGCCCATACAAAATTGGATTAATTTTAATGCATCCCTTGGAAGGAATGCATTGTATTGTATGAATAAAGTGAGCACGAGCTCTACACACCTTGATGTTGTCTTAAATGAGCAAGAGCTACCGCAATATATTTGACGACTTAATAAAAATGTCAGTCCAAGACAGGAATTATTTGGGGATATTAAATTATATGTACTTTATTTAAAAAGCCAATGCAATTTTTGAATATAATTATTAAATGTAAGACAAATGTTGTGGTTTCAAAAAGCTAAGTAGATATAACATAAGGCAAAAGAATTTAATACTTTAGGATATAAGTTATCACAATTATGCTACAAACATGATAGAAAAAGAATTTTCATAATTTTGAATAAAAATTTAAATGGTGCAGTAGATGTTATGAGGAATAGTGAAAGGATCAAGGCTTCAAAGATCATTATAACAAAGCAAGCTACAAATGTTGGCAATGACTACTCCTTAGAAAGGACTAAATATGTTAAGGAAAAGTTTAGATTTATTTGGAAAAGTTAACATTAAGAATCCATGAAAAATTTTTTAATTTTAAGGCACATAAATAGCATATAGGTAAAAAGAAAAAGAATTTGAACAATATCTTATGGTTATGGATTGGGAAAGTTAGTAAAGACAATAAAACTATTTTCTATTTCACTTTAGCATAAGATTTCATTATTGATTGTATTTTTTAAGAAACAAAAAACATTAATTGCATAAAAAGAGAAGTCTCTTAAACACATTGATTGTTTCTTAAAGAGGAAATAAGAACTTTTAGATTGTAGTGATACCATCAAATGATTGACCATCCAACATCAATTAATGATTTAAGATTTCCACTTTAGAAAGTAAAAGAGATAAAACAAATAAATTACCCAAGAATGGAGCACATTAACTAAAAGATAAAAAAAATAAATTTATTCAATAATAAAAGTCTTAGATTTATGTTCTTGTTGACAAAGCAAAGCACAAATCATATCCAAGATAACATTGTCAATTATATTGGTAATACAACTGAATTAGAGTATAGAAGATCTAAAAAGTGTGCAAAAAATTACAAATCAACTTGTTGGTGGAAACAAGTAGAAATGATACAAAGAATATAGAGATTTCAAAGATGCATGCACTAGCAAGACAAAAGGCAACAAGTAATGATACAAAGAAACCAACTTTAAAAGCTTGTATAAGAATCTGAATATTAAAAGGAGAGAAAGGTACGTATATCGACCTACCGAAAAAATTGAAGAAACAAATATCTAATTCGGCTAAAATGGATCAAGATTCTCTATCAAAAAGTACGAACAAATGATGATGATATTAAAATCAACATGAACAAGCTACCTTCATTGGATTACCATCAAAACTCATGACAAGAAAATTGATCAAGGGAAGTACGTGCACATAGACCTCAACTGAATGTAATTTGAGCTATATACGTATTTCCTATTTTGATAACCACAAGTTAATCATTAAGGACATCCAATGATAGCTTATCTCTATTGCACGAGAATTAAGAACTTCCCACTAATGATTAGCATTCATAAAAGACTCCTTCAACTAAAGTATCAATGGACTCTAACACTCCTCGACACCAATCAACATGCTTAGAAAGATCTCAAGGTCAAAGATAAGCTTCATCAATTAAGTTCAACTATCTCTCAAAGCAAGCTCTACCCTGAGACAAGTCATAATTCATTTTCTTCACACTTTGGCTAATTTTGTAAGATGCATTCATAACTACAAAATACGTGAACTTCCTTAACACAATCATATCATCTTAACCCTATAAACTACCTCAGTGATATTAATTATATCATATACATCAAAGCCATGCCCGTTTGGCACTTGAGACATTAAGTATGTCTTTATTATAATATAAAAAAATTGAAATCAACTTAAACCAATACGACTAGATGCTACCATGTGCCTCTACCTTCCCACTAAGACCACCTTCTTAACCAAGAAGAATTTTGGTCAATAAATCTCCACTAATTTATCTTCCATCCAAATACACACTCTTCTACAGATCATAATTGCCTTCATCAAAAACCCTTTCAACTTCCTTTATTTATTTCATCATTTCTTAAAACTGTAGCATCCTCTTTGCAATAGAGAAGCTCCATTTGCCACAACCATAAGTGGTCACAATGTTTCCTCATTGCCATCAATTCCACCATAGTCGACTACTATGAGTTCAATTGCTTATCCCTCACCTTGCCATTCTTCCTTTTCTTGTTCACCTCATTTTGTGAATCATCTCATCTATTATCTTATGGTTTCTAATTTTCCTTTTTTAGTTAATTGATTAATTATGGCTAAAATTTAAGCGAGCAAACAAAAGAAATCTATGGCATTATTTTCCAAGTTCCATATTGACAAGGAAAAAATTTAAAATAAATCGTTCAATTTACTATTTATTCCTAATAATTAATTCGATATTTGGTAAAAAAACAACCAATGGTGTTATTCATGTAACTTGAATATCTTGTTAACATGAATGTTGTACTTAAGTAGCTCAAGGTCGAACTTGGCACGAGTAACTTTGCAAATCATTGGGTGTTCAAATCAGATTTGAGCATTCCAAGATAATGAGTTTTACCTAATTGTGCCTTTAGTTATTTAAATACAAAGATGCATCATAGTACTATACTGCATATAGCAACACCTTGCTTGATTGTTTATAAGTTGCCTTGTAGTACAGCTACCAAAACTCAATGGACTTTGAAGTCAAACTTCTAATACCACCACATCCCCCATTGTTTCAAAGTTTAAGACTGACTCATCACCAACAGAAGCATGCCCAAGGAAATAAAGCATTTATATCATTCCTTTGAGACAAGAAAAGATGAAGATGTTCCAATTAGCAAGAAATGATAATTTGAATCAAATAGAATGGTCCCCTTGGAGTCTTTTTATGCAACGAATGCACAACTCATTGCTTGACAGTTGTCAACTTCTCCATTATAAACTATCAAAATACCATTGTGCTGATTATTAAGAAAGCATTTTTACATCTTCATATGCATGATCAAAGTTGTTACAATTGATGTCAAAACAAGTGAACATATTGGTGACACTCTTAAAAACAAAATAGTTTGCATTTATACAAAACTTTTCAATATGAACTCCCTAAAACATGGCCTTTTTTCAACCTTTTACAAGAAGACTAAGGAACCCATATGTATTAAGTTACTTTCACAACATTTTCTCACAATTTCACAACTTAAACAAGTTAGAGTAAATAGATTAGCTGGTTAGAAGATCTTAACTCCAATGAAAGTTGTAGCAAATAAAGTTGGGGATTCAATTTTAGTCACAAGCCTTTCAATAAAATTAGACTTGACCTCGATGCTAATTAATTCTCATGAAAGGACAATATTTATGATCATGAATACCTAGGAGGATTTACAGTTTCTACACTATTTTCTGTCCACAAACAAGATCTTCTAAACAAGATGTTTTGCTTGAAATCAAAGAGAATTGGCAATATGAAAATCTTAATCAACTTAGCCTAAGTACTAACCAATTTTATGTGATCAAGATGTTGTTTTGAGGTTGCATAACTAAAAAGACAACGTTTTTAGTAAGCAAAGAATGGAACTTTTGATTATAAGCAAAGATATTAAATTAATTTTATGCATCATTTATGCTAAATTGACCACTCGACTTATACATGGTGTGATAATGTTAATTGACTTAAAAAAGCTACTCTTACCTTAAGATGAAAGGTACTCATTTGCAATTGTTTGATGAATTCATAAATTGTTTTTGCATGTTCTTTTATAGAAACTTTCCTTGCACACTCACACAACCTTGAGCATCAAACAAGTATGTAAGTGCCCCTTTATGACTATAAAAAATTTTAATCCTTATTTTTTTGAGAAATATAAAATCTTTATTTAGAAAAAACATTTTTTTATTTTGAAAGCCTTTTAATCATTTTTTTAAACCAAGATGATTGTTCAAAAAAATAACAATTTAAATCTCTTTCACAAAGGCCTGATACACATAATTTACATAGTACTAGCAATGAAAATAAAAATGATAATTCTATCAAATATAAAATTAATACATATAGTTTTCACATCATCTCATGCATAAAATTTTTAAAAAAATTTTAACACAACTATATAAGCAAAAGTAAGAAACTATAAAGCTAATATCACCCTCATTGCTCCCTTATATTCTTCTAATAAGTATACCCCTCATTATTAAAGACTATCATTAGTTTATTCAAATAGGATAAATAAATTTTTACAAGCTATTTATGTTTATTATATTTTAAAATCATAAAAAAAAGGTCATGTTTCGTTATAATCTCCTTTCTTGGAACATGTTGTTTAAATATACTTGCAATTATTTTATGATTACCATAGGAACAAAATAATGAGCTAACAATCTTATTGTGATACATCTTTGTTTTGTAAAATTTTTTAACAAAAACAGACTAAGCCAAAAAACACGAGCTCAATAGAAAAAAAATATCTAAGTAAAATACAAGGCACTACAAGATTGGGTCATGATGTATGTTAGATCCCAATAACAAAATATATTATATCAAATGTAAGTTATCTAAAATAAGACTAATATATCAATGCAATGTTTCTATACTTTTCATTAAATCTTTTTAAATTTTCTTTGTAATTATTTTGACCCTTATTTTAAACTTCAATTAGAATGCAAGCCCCCTTTTAATTCATTATTTTCCTTTATTGAACCCTTTTCCCTTTCCTTTCTATTAATAGTTATAGTTTAATCCTCAAAAGAAAAGCTAGATATTGTTTTAAAATTAAGATTCACCTCTAAACGATACGTAGGAGTGAGATACAACACATTGTTGGTTCTATTATTCGATTCCACCATTGAACAATACTTCAAAATGTGTAAAAGCTTTCTTTAACTTTTATATTCTCTTTTTGATACCCATAAAAATAATATCTTATTTACTTCATAATATCTTATTTACTTCAATAAAATAGCATTTTCTATTTTTTTTAATATAATGCAAATTAGTGAAATATGTAATTCCATGTATGTCAAAAATATTGTGCCAACTTAAAAAGCCGTAAAATACTCCAACATGTCCATACAAAAGTTAATTAAGAAAAATAAAATAAAAAATTAATTCTCTCATTGTCCCTTCCAAAATAATTTACATCCCTTTCTCTATAGCCAACAATTCCAATGTACACATGAGCAGTCTCATCTCTCATATTTTCTACATCCAACTCTTGGATATAAAATTCCAACAAAGCTTGATAAAATTCTCTTAAGGATATTTTAAAATGTGCTCTTCATCCAAATTAAATTCTACATTGCCTTGTCACCAATGTCTAGCAACACTATTTTATACTAATATCGCAAAAAAAGTCTCTTTTGGTCCATACACGCCACACTATTAAATAATAAATAGGTTGTACAAGCTCCCAACTGAACCAGCCCTTGCATTAATAATAGTAGGGATAATCTTCTCTGCTCCCCAATGGCAACCATTCTCCTATGTTTAAGGTTATAACTCTTCTTGTAAGGGATAGACACACTCTTTTATTTCTAACAAATACATATTAAATTGTCCTCTTATTGCTCCAAAGCCATAGTTTTTCCTAAATCCAAGATCTACACATAAAACTTCTTGGTTACATGCTTGCTCTTTCTTTGATCTCTAAATCTCAAAAAAATTAACAATCATCTCTTCAAGATTGTTCATTAAATTTCTTTTTTATTTAGGTACAATAATTAATTTAGCAATTGGTACCAAATTACTATTGGTGTTATCCAAGCAAGTAAATATGTTGTTAACTAGATGTCACACATATGTAGTTCACATCAAAATTTGAACAAATTCATATTGAAAATTATAGTGTTGTTTAGGATAACGCATTTCACAATATGTGAGTTTTACCTATTTATGAAAAAATATGGCTTTTGATCTAAACACTCTCCTTAATTCAATGACACATGATAAATTAAGTTTAACATATACATTCTAAAAAATATTAAAATTCAAGTAAGGCCTTGTTTTGTATTAATGATTTTTCTTAAGTACAAAGAAAATTTCAAAGTAAATTGTTATGTGATATGTATACTGGTGATCGGTGTATGATATCCAAAGATGGAAAATGATATGTAGTGACATATTGGTTATTTATGGTCTTACTTAATCACATATAACTTGTTGTCCATATTCAATGCATTTGACATTATAATTATTTATTTACAATATTAATGATTTATATAAAACTGATGTTGCACAGTAATAGCACGTCATTTAAAATAACTTCACCATTGATCATATGGTCATGATCGTATGTGGGAATAATGGTTAATGCTATCCTTATGTTGTATAAAGTTTGGTTAATCCAATCAAAAAGCCCAAGAAGTCATGACTCTTCTATTTCAGGATATTGGTGAACATCCTTCTAACGAAAATAGATATGATAATTATATTGCTTATGAACTATTGTGATTGGATAGCATGATGTATGACTCCATATATGAATATATATTATTTTTTGCATGAATATAGTGGATCATGATGCCAAATAGCTATATCATGTGTATGGTTGTAGATGTTGTCTATTTGGCAAGTTTGACAACTTCATATTTGATAACATTGATGTGCATAATTTTTGTGAACATTTATTTTATATTAAATTATGTTGATTAACATGATTAATCAAATCAAATAATTTTAAATTGCTTTTAAGAATTGATGCACATATTACTTTCATTGCCCATGAATAACATAAATGATAAAATATTCCATAGTTTTGGTTTTTAATCTTTTTCAATTGCGCATGATAGAGCATTCATTCTCCTAGACCTTATTGTATATGTTGTGACATGAAGTTCCATCAACTAATTGGCTAGAACTACGAACATTCCTTTATATATTTTTTAGACCCAATTTTCTTGATTAGTAAATTGTCATTGGAGTATTAGTAATAAATATCTTTTGATGTTGGTATACTTAGGTGTTTTATTATATTATATTAATTTCTTATCTAGTCATCTTGAAAATTTGGCCTGTGAATAACATTATATTGTTGACATTATAAGTGCTTATTCTCAAATTTAGTACAATGATGTGCATATTTTTTATTAAAAAAAAAGACCTCCTTGATCTGATTGCCAAATACTTTTCTTCATATATCTTTTTTATATTAATAATACAAAGTCAAATTACTTGGCCTTGATTTCGAACTAGCTATCAAAGTCATGGATTTTTTTCATATTATCCAGATATGACACATAATGACACGATGGTGATTTAGCCTTTTTTCTTCTCAAATAGAGAGAAACATGAGAGTAGACAAGAAGCATTCACATAAGTAACACAAAAGATTCAAATTGTAATAATAGCACAATGGACAAATATAGAGCCAATTGTAGGAATGGCTAATATATGCATGATGTGAATTGTCGTGGAGGCATGAAGTAGCATATCCTGAATAAGTTTCTTTGTTTAAAATCTATTGAATAAATCACAAAAACTATAACAATAAATTGAAACATTAAATTTGATATTGTTTAAACGTGTAAAAAATATGCTTGGTCAAGATATCACTTTTTAATAGTACAAATCAGCACTAGTTGAAGTAGCATTGCACACTTAAAAGAAGTTCGGACCCAACACGTATATTTTGCAATAAGTGACACCTAACAATTAGAAGAATGCATCCTTCAACTTGAGGAACTTACATTGATTTCTTAGTTTATGTTAAATCATTTTTTACATGTAATTCATTTTCATTAAATAATAAAAATTATATTTACCTTTAACTGGTTCATTTCTTGAAATTGTTGCATGATGTCAATGAGAAAACACATTAACATGTTATGGCAAGTTGGTTATTTATATGCTAATTTTATTCATATGAAACTAACTGAGCATATTTACTATTGAATGAAATATTTGCTCATAAATATTGGCAGGTCATGTGATACCTACAATACATATTCATCTAAAGATCATGTTGTATAACATTATTACATCATTATCAATAACTCTATGATTGATTATGTATAAGTGTAATTGAATGTTGAATATGACAATTAATGATAACATTTTTATTATATGATTGGATAACTAGGTCAACAAGCTCCCATATAGACAACTCTACTATTTCAAGTTAGTGATAACCTCACTTTCATTTTAGGTTACCTATAGCATTCCTCCTATTTTAAGGCGACCACAATATATCCCCGAAGTGATTATATTATATATGAGCTATGATAAGTAAATTGTGATGTACATGACTACTTATAAAAATTTATATGTATTGTGTAGATATATTAGAATATTGAGGCATACTAACACTGTTTTTTGTATCATAAGTATTGTTGAAATTCAAACAAGTGATTTGATAAGTTGAAATTTGGTTATTTATAATGTTGGTATTCATAACCTATGTGGGTATTTATGTTTTTGGCATTAGTTCAATTGACTTTTTATCAATCTAAAACATTTAAGTAATTGGAGGCAATATTCGAACATTGATGCATATCTTATTTTTTCATTTATGAACATCATGCATGATAGACTTTGTATACTAGTTTTATGTTTCATTTCACTTCTTATGAGCTACAGGACAATATTCATGTAGAAATTGTTATTAAGTATTCCATAAACCCTTGGCATTCCCTTGTGTATATCTACACCACAATCTTTATTGCTCAAGCTATATCAAGGGATTTCACCTATTAGTTTGATTCGCAAACTTAGATGTTATTTTATATATTAACTTTCAAATCTATCTCACTAATTAGTAGCGATCATCACATGCCTCCAACACAAGACCATGTATTGGGATGAATATTTAAGAGTTTAGCTTTATTGATTGTCTTATTGTCATTTAGATTTAGGTAATGATTAATATATTATTATTTCAAATACTATTATATTAATAATATGTATACCTTGCTTTTGAGTAAATGAAATTAATTAAGTTTCTATTGTCAATTTATTAATTTATTTGATCTATATAAATAATAATTCTTATTGTAATATAAAATCAAATCATTTAACCTTGATCCGGAACCTAAATCGTATTGATTGAGATTAAATCTCCCTTCATTATGCCTAGGTTATCAAGATGTAGCACCTTCTAAACCTGGGATATGACACTCACTCATAAAGTCTTACATCCACCTAGGGCTCTCTATTCCCTAACTGTTGGTTGTTCCCCTTTTTCTACCTATGCTTCCAATGCCTTCCATGCCCTAACAACGTGATACATTGATGCATATTACAAAAAAAAATAAAAAAAGTTCTTTTATAGCTCACCGCCATTTACCTCAATCTACTTTTATGTTAAAAAATTCTAATCTTTGAATAAAAAAGGAAAAAAAGCATTTGGCTTTCAAAAAAGTCAATCAATTGTCAAATAAAATTGAGATAGCATTTCAAAATGCTTATGTAGGTGTTAGTTCCTTTATATCCAATACTCAAATTTAAACAAAATGATAGTGTACCAAAAAAATATCTTGGGAGCTGCAATCAGGCATCTAGATACCCACAGTATCAATGTACAAACTTCCTCAAGCATTCCTATTTAAATTATACTGAAATCATACGTCAGGAAAACAAATATTTACATACCGTTAAATCAACAAATAATGGAGGCAACAATATCTTTCGCTCGGGCGTCAAAAATTTCAACCGTCTTGTAGTCTTCCCTGAAAACCCTGTCTGAGGTTAAATAAAGAGGTTTGGGTCTCGACGATCATTGGAGCAACAATATATCTAGAGGAGTGGTGGTGGTGCAGGGGACTTAGCAAACTCAAACATGGTTGAAGAATTAATAGGGAAGATGGAATTCTCGGAGATCGTCTAAGGGCTCGTTTGAGACTCTTCAAGTGAAAAAGGCCGTGCACGCTTGGCGACATGGATCCTCTCCATCGGACATCAAAATAACATAAAGAGAGAAGAAAAAATTCGTAGTGATGACTGATGAACTTCTAGAGAATTGGGTTGTTGCCCAGTTGGTCTAGGTCTGATCTAATGTGTTATTATTCTGACACGTTTGATCTAGCACAATGCGACATGTTCCAGAGCACCATATGTTATGCTAATTTGTGATCGATAATTTAACTTTTTAAAAAATAAATGAAATGCAACATGTTTTTATTACTTTTATTCTTTTATTGTGTAACATAAATTTATCTAAAAACGTAGAGATCTTTATCACTTGAAAAATAAGATATATATGTTCCCAACATCCTATTTGCATGACTATTGAGGCTCACAAAGTGTAACGTTTTTTAAAAATTTTATAGTTGCAGGCTGCTAAACACTTTGATAAGGCGATAGTTTATTAAGAGACTTTACTTCTTCATTGATAGTATTTTCATAACATACAATCCACTGAAGGAAATTTGCAACATAATGTGGCTAGTAGCAAAGTGACAATTGGATGGGGCATTATATAATAGGGTTTGTGCAAGCTTGTTTGTAGCCTTAGCATCATGTTGTTGTACTTAGATGTGTGGTAGAACGCTATCTGAATTACAACACCGATAGTGTACTATTTGCACATGTAGTAGCAAGTATGTGCACTCCTTATTACACTAAATGCATGTGTGTATTGGGGTCTGTAAAGTGCAACTTCATTTAGTATGTTTTCATTATCAACTACTAGTGCATTAATGAGGTGGTCCTATTAGAAAAACTTACCTTTCACATTGATGGAATAATCACAACATGCAATTTGCAAGTGTTAATTTGGGTCATGGTGACGTCTATGATGAGGAAAAAGTTAGATGATGTAATATGCGCTAGGGTTTGTGCATGTTATGCTTCATCCTTAGTCTTGTGCAATTGCTCATGGTTCTCAAGGGTGGTTTGTGACATGTTGTGCATGTGACTCATGGTGTAACATTTTTTGGGATTTTTAGCACTACAATGTGTTGGTTCTTGTATAAGGTGATGCCTAATTAAAATACTTGTCATTGTGCATGTTCAAAGTGTCAGTCTTTTGCCTATGTGTGGGACTTTGTGAATATAATTTTGCTCACTTTGTAGTGAACGTTTGGCAGTGCCATCTACTTTTTTCAATGCCTTTGTCATCAGAGTTCTTGCCATTTTGTTGTATGATGTATGGCAGCATCCCAGTGTCTCATGTGTTAGAATTCTTTACATGCAACATTTTTTGATTGAATTGGATGGCTTTCTCTCACCATTGCCATATCTCAAGATAAGTGAAGCAAGAATGAGGTATCATTCTAATAGGGACTTGACATGGCACAACCACATGCTATGTATTCCTATGCATGCAGCATGGTAGGGCCTCACAAGTGTGACCTATTAGTTATGAAATTACAACTTTTAAAAGTGATTAATGTGGTGTTGCTTCATGGCTAACAAAATTTAGAGCATGTTGTGCACTTGTTATCTTGTCTTGGATCTTTAAAAAACATTTTGTAATTACATGAATCACGATCAATAGCCTCGATTTGCGAGGTGCAATACCTTTTAGCCAATTAAATGGTTTGTTGATTGGTGTAAGCAATGATAGATCATTTTTATTAATGTGCTATTTTTCTAGATCTTGTTGGTTGTCATGCCATGTGTATGTTAGCCAAGGCCTTCATCCATACTTAAGCCCATTGTCCTTTTTTTAAAAATCTTTCAATCTCTTTAGGCTAATGAGATTAGATTGGCTTTAGGCCACATTTACACAAGAGTTATTTTTTTGTGGTGGTGCTTCTTATGGGTTGCCTACCTCTTGGTATTGTCAATTATTATTTGTATCACTTTATCAGCTAACAAAAACCTTTTAAGGAGGAAGTTTATATGTTTCCTTCTTTTCTATCAGATTTGTACATTCCCATTCAATTATCTTGTTGATGCCACACTTCCATGTCTTACAACTTTTGTTGTTTTTTAATGCAAATTGAACATGTGATCGTCCCTACTATAGTGTTAGCACAATCATTAAAACCATGCATTTTTGTCTTCATTAACTACCAACGAGGGTTGTCATTGAAGAATCCTATTATTGAGTGGCAATGTTTCAAAACTTGATGAATGGCATCAAAATATTAAAGCATTCATTATTCCTTTGTGAAGTATCGCCAAACATGAAAAACATGTCAACTATGACATGAGGTGCTGCCTAGTGCTTTATTTTGTATTTTAACTTGGTTGATCTTGTTAGAAGTCATCTTCTTATCTAAAAGATTAATCTATGTATGTGTAAGTATAAATAATTTTAAACTATGAAATAGTGAATAACTCATTAAAAGAGTTGTAGTTTTTGTGAAGGCACATGCTACTTTAAAAGTCATATAATTTTAGAGCTAATATATCCATCGAATCCTAACTTCTTATGGGGTTCATTTATTAAGTAGAAGGTTGATGTGGGCTTTCACTTGGCTCTTTATATTTTCATGATAAGTTATCATTTCACACAATATCTATGTATATGATGCATCATTCAAATTTCAACCATATCAACTTTTGATAGTAATATAGGAGCCTACCATGGTGGTAATGGTTGATGAAAAATTAAGGTTTTATTCTAAGGAGGTAGCATGACATGTGGCTACCACATCCAATGAAGGCAGTAACCGAGCAAATTTCCTAATCTTGTATGATGAGGTATTGATAGTAGATATCAATATAGGCTCCACAAGTATAGTAATTTGAAAAAGTATAATCTAAATCACCTAATGGGGATCCTTTGAAGGGAATGTCTAGTTTCAGTAGCCTTAAAAAACTTAGCTCCAATATCCTCTGTTTAAGTTGTCATTAAAAAGCTCATAGTAATACCATTATTTGGGTTGATAAATCTACCTTTTTGTGTATGCATTCCACCCTAATCTTTTTGTCAATGATGTAGTTTGGATTTATCTAGCTTGGTACTACCTCCAGCATCATTACTCCATAGAAATTAAATTGCTTAACGTAAGCCCATGCATTTCATACATCATCATGGTATAACAACGTTGGATTTTGATCCTTTTATGATATACCTTTCAGATTGTTGTAAAGATTAAGAGGGACAATCATGGGCACACATATCTCATAGTCAAAGTTAAAAATTTGTGAATTTATGAAAAAAATCATTACAAAAGAAGTCGCTAATGTTATTTTGATTAATAAAGAATGTGTGTTAGGGGCATGAAGATGATAAGATACTACCATAGTCTTAACCATAATTGATGTTAACAAAGGATTGGTTGATGTCACTGTTCAGACTAAATTAGCACTATATGTGAAATCAAAGTCATGATGTTCCTTGGAAAAGTAATAGTCAAAGTCTTCAACATACTATCTTTAACAAAGTTCGTATATACAATCATTAAAAAAACAAAATTGAACTTATTTGGGAGAGGCATTAGTAGGGTCTCAAAAAAATCATATAAAAATGCAAGGTGAGAAACTTAGTCTTTAAATTAATTACCTTCACACTTTTTGGGGGATAAGAACTATTGTAGGAACAATTATTTGCTATTATCAAAAGTAATTGATTAATTACAATAATGACTATAATGCAATTTGATTCAGTAACTATTTCTTGGACATTAGGGAGTAGGGCATTCAAAATTTCCTTTTCTTTTAGAATAAAAATAATGTCAATGGTAGTAGTTGGACAAGAAACCAAAGATTTGTTTAGAATAATAATAGATCTACCTATGTCATCCCATCTAACAGTACCAAATCTAACATTTATGTCATCATGCATAACTGCATCATGTTTAAATTTAATCCAACCAATTAGAGGAGTCTAATAAGAGATAAAAAAAACAATTGGTCAAGATGACCAGAGCTCCCATTGGACATGATCAAAGAGTTGTAGAAAGTAGCAACTATAATGCAATTTCTCCTTTGATGTGTAATTAAATTGACTACCTTTTTTGCTTGCACCTACAAATTCTTGTTACTCTAGAGGTACAATAAAGATAAAGTAGTACATTTGACTAAATGAGAAGTCATAGCCACCTACACATTCATAGACATCTAGTTAAGGAACTAAATAATAGAAGTCACATCCCAGTACTTAATCCCACCAAGCATTAATTAGTCATTTGTGAAGCTGCTAAACTTGAGTTCTTTCATAATATAGCACTCTCACAAATGATGTTTCACATCTAAATTAGTATGAAATCATAAAGGACAATGTTTAGATGTCTCAATCCCTTTTGCATGATGCCAGGTTTAAGTAGGAAGTAGATTTAACAATAATCTCTAAAGGAAAACATTTTCTTAAAGTTGCACCAACTCTTTCCAAACCTACATGACCTCCTCCCTTTTTGTACACATACATGTCATTGTATATAGTCTCTAAGTCCAACATCATATCCTCAACAAATGTAAAGCATAGAATATTCATTTGATTTGATTTAACCTAAGGAGAATGTAGAATCAAAAATACTAAATCAGACGTGAAAAAGTTATAAATCTTTTTGTTATTCGACACCCCATGCTTCTTAACTAGCTCTACTAGAAATATCAAATGCTCCACATCCATGTTAAAATATGTTGTTTTAGTAGAATAGGATGGATGCCAAGCACATTAACCAAAAAAAAGAATCAAAATTGCTTTCAACAATTCATCAAACTGTATTGTTTGTGGTATAGGGGGCTCCAATTTTGAGTGACATACATGTATGAGATGCTTTACAAGGCATATGAAAAGTATTATTATCATAATTTTTTTTATCTAAAGAGCTAAAGTTGCAAATTATCTTCTCGAGTAACACCACACCTACCATGTTTTGTAATCAGCCTTGACTACTAGGACAAAGAAATACAAACTCCAAGTCTAACACATTCCTTAAGAGCTATATTTCTCAATAAGCATACTTTATTGTACTACTATCATTTGAACTACTCCACAAATAACAAAACAACAATATGCTTTATTCTGTAACAGTGCAGCTTGGAATTAAGGTGTAGACTAAGCAATAAGTAAGATTAGTAGTTGATGTGTTCATCATGACATTGTGGTCCACCATTAATAATGATTTGATCATCCACCTTGAGACACAATTTTCTACTTGATTAATAATGAATTTCAATTCTTATCTCTGAAGTTTTGTTGCTATAATTGGTTTCCTAGATATTTTAACTAAGCATAGGAAAATTTCAAGAAATCAACTTTCTACACTTATACTTCATCCCTTTAATAAATAACACTCTAAATTTGTTTAGATTGATCATCTAACTTGAGTGTTGCCCTTACTACTATATAATATTCATAATATTCTTCGTTATACCTCAAGTTGATGGTTCATAAATCATGATGCCATCAACATATAGAAGGTGTGTAATTATCAAAGAAGAAGGGAAATTCCTAAGCTCAGTCGAGACAACGTAATCATACTGACACTAATAAGCCATAAGAGATACGTAGAAAATGTAGTAAAGTGGTATAGATTGAGAGGATATGCCTATCTTAGTTACTTTAATCAATGATAGATAGAAAATATTAAACATAATCCTAAATCTTGGTGTGGTGATATAAGGCTTAATCAAACCACAACAAAGTGTAAGGACTACCAATGTTTAAGCCTATCCAACACAAATTTCTAATTTTTCTTATCATAAGCATGATCCATATCTAATTACCAATTTTCTTATCAATTCTTAAGCATATCCCTATCTAAAACCCCTTGTTGTTTGCATCAATGATGGATAAAAAATGTTAAACATAATCCCAAAACTTTGTGTGGTGATATAAGCCTTAATCCAACCATAATAAAGTATAAGTAACCACCAATGCGTAAGCATATCCATTACAAATTTCCAATTTTCCTTATCATAATCCTAATCCCTATCTAATTGTTTTAGCATCAAACCTCCTTTGAAAGAAGACAGGTGCAAATGGGATTTGTTTTCTCATTCAAAAAATGATATCAGATATAGCACAACATAACTCAAAAGCAACTTGCTCCCTGACAAAGATATCTGGAAGCATTACCCTATGTCTAACCACCAAAATAATGGTCACTACATTGTTAATCATATTACAAATGCTAACGAGCCTAAACTTCTTTAGTTTTGATGCTTCTTAAACTTTAGTGATGAATATGGCCTGTGTCCTTTCAATATTTTGATAAAAAGTTAACTTTAAAAAATTATTTTACCATTATAATATTTTCCATCTATGTGATCTTCCAACAACCATGTACAAACTCAACTGAGAAAAGATGGGATTTATTTCTTTTATTGGACTTCATTATAAATATGACTTTATAATCACTTATTAGAGTCACAAGTGTAATGCCCTCTTCATCATTAGTAATTGTCAAACTATTTTATCTTTTATTATCATTTAAATTGGTCTCTACCATAAAATAACTAAAAGATATACCACTCAATTAGGAATGAAACTGGCCAAAAGAATATTCTATTCAACTAAGAAAGGCATTAATCATTACATTTGAAACACTTGATATATTTATCACAAATAATATTAAAATTTTAATCACTCCAAAATAATTCAGATCAACCTTAATTTTTGTAATAAATCTTATAAAAAATAAAAAATATTACATATATATAATGTATACATATACATACATATATATACACACATAATTATGATTAGATAAAAGATTATTGAAAGATGTATATATGTTCTTTGACATATATTACTCAAGAATTATGAAAGAACAAGTGCACAAATTAGATGCAAAAAATAAAAAAAATATTCATATTAACTGTGGGAATGATTTTTTTTAGATTCTTGAATGATTAACTTGATAAAAGTAGGTTAAATATATTCAATATTTAGTAAAATTATTATAACATAGTTTTTAAAACTAAAATATCTCACATTTTTAAAGCAACATTTTATTAAAGGATTTTTGAAATTTTACATTTTGATATGCATTTGAAAATTTAGCTAACTTAAATAATATTAGAAATAAATTTAATTTGCTAAAGGATCCTTCTTTAATAAAGTATTAAACATTTGACTAGTTTCCAATAGATATTATAACATTCTATTAAGAAATATTTAGTTTAAACTGAGCCATCATTTGTATATTCTATTGAAAAATCATCAAAACATTTGATGATTGACTAATGGCTAGTCCAAATTGGATAATCTAATAGCTTTGTTTTTTAATGGTCATATGGGGTTGCAAAAATCAACCTATATAAAATTTCAATTAGTCTATTTAATAGAAATTGGATTACTAGTTTAACAATTATGTGAAAATAATTAGACCATCTAATAAATATTAAATAAAATTATGCTCAAAATTGAGTTCTTTCAGAAAATTATCAAACTATTTGATGGATAATCTAATTGTTAGTAACTCAAAATTGAGCAATATCAAAAGGCTATAGAAATGTTCGATGAACAATTTCGATCATCATTAAATGGTGCAACATTCAATTTGATAAATTGTTTGTTAAATTTGGTAGGTAAAAAATATAAAATTATAAAACATCTTTACATCATCTAATGGGTGGTAAAGTTTAACTTGGCTAATTGGCTATTTATATTTTCTCATTGAAGCATTGCTAATAATGATCAAGGCATTAATCAAGAATTTGAAAATATCTTAGAAGACTTGGGAGGTTGGTAAGCTATAATTGATAGTTCTTAAGAATTACAAATGACAGTATTAGTTTGATGAATAAATGGAAGAACCCATTTCATTGAATAAATGCACTCGCTACAACAAACTTTGATATTATGATGATAAGTTATATACTCAATTGGC
This sequence comes from Vanilla planifolia, assembly GCA_023846275.1. NCBI lineage: Eukaryota > Viridiplantae > Streptophyta > Magnoliopsida > Asparagales > Orchidaceae > Vanilla > Vanilla planifolia. The sequence continues at coordinate 853,215 of JAIUJO010000212.1, forward strand.
ATCATTTCTTAAAGTATATGCATATATATTTCACTTTGTTAATTTTTTTATAGTTTATGTAAAATTTTGTTATTGTTATTATTGAATTTGGCTTAATCCAACTAGGATTTAGAGGTGTTTGCTTTGAGCCTATGTAAGAAAAGAGAGCCTATTTTAAGAATTATTTATAGAAATAGTTTCCACTTTTAACCTTGTGTGGGAAGGTGTTACTTTTGGACGATGTGTGATGGGATTTGAAGGTTTAAAGTTTTTTTCCTTAGGAAAAAAACTATTGTAAGGCTTCTTTGCCAACACTTAAAGGGGAAGTGATAGGCCCAAGAAAAATGTCTAAAGGTTAGATATAAATTTACGAATAAGAAATTAAATCATCTAAAAATTTAATATGTTCTTATCGTTTTTCTTTTTTTATTTTACTTATACTTTTTTTAATTATGCAATGATTTGCTTTTTCATTAGAGACATGTCTGGAGGTTGTTGGCTTGAGAATAGTATTCATCTCTAAGAATGAGTGTCAATAATGAAAAGAACATGCCACATGAGTTGCCAACTCAATAAGTCTAAAGGTTACTTGATGGTGGTGATGATCAACAATTTTATTATTTGGAGAACATTCTCAATGGTCATCAATTCATTATTCTTATCATGTCCATGGACCCACTTCGAGAATATTCTTGAATCTTCCATGTAATTGTGCTTCCTTGTTATTGCACTACTATTAAATTATAGTTGGTTAATAATATTTTTAAATATTGTTTGTCTGTTTGAATATATGGTTTTTTAAAAGTATTTTGAATAAAAAATTTTATTTGAGAGCAAATGAAAACTTAATGAAAAGTTTTATTAGAACAATTATTTTTACCTTAAAAAAGTTATAGAAATCAAGAATTCTATAAAATAAGACCCACCCTTTATAAAAAGAGTCATATTATAATATATTTTTTTGATATTCTGTTCCATCTAATTACATTCTTTTAATAACAAACTTCAAATATTATCTTTTAAATTTTACATGACATATTAATTAAGAGAATCTACAAATTTTTTATTAATTATTTACTAATTGAACTCGTAAAAAAATAAATTTCATTTTATAATCTTTTTAAAAAATATCCAAAAATAGTAAATGAATTATTATGTGCTTGCATCATTTTACCACTAATCTTCCAAACACCCAATCACGTTATTGAATTCAATATTATAATACATCATTTGACTTTGTGATTGCAAATATTATTGGTATCTTTCATATGTTTGATGTAAACAATTTTCAAAAAAATAATCATAAAAATATCAAAAATTTGTCATTCACAATTTTTTATTTTTAATTTAAATGTTTTTATGCATTTTTTTAACCATTTAAACAAATCAACATAAAATAAATGTATCATATGTGAACCAATGTGTTTTGGAAAAGAAATGTAAGACGTCACAAGAGGTCATGCAGGAGACATCTATCAACTATTTTTTAGATCATTAACATAATTTTGTTTAATACCATGCTAATATTACAAGATTAGGTTAACTAACTTTCCCATGGACTTGATATCTTTTATTGTTAATGATAAATCAATTGTTTTGAAGTCGAGTATATTGTATATTTGTTATCTTGTTATAAGTTGTGATGTATTATTTTGTCACATATATTTTGTTATGTAGAATTGAAAACTTATTTTTCCTTTTTCTAATGTAAAGCTGGTCTTTATCAAATAAAGCTAAAGGTGTATACCATTCAATTGGAAAAGAAATTGAGCAAAAAGATATTTTATTCATTATCCTACTCAATTAGATATTCTATTGAAGTCATTTGTATAAAATGATTCAAGAATGATTGTCTAATACATATATACAAAATTATGACTAGATAAGTGATATATATATATATAATGAACAAGTGTACAAATTAGAAGTGAAAAATAAAAAATATGAGAAAAATATTAAGGTCATTAATGGGGGATGCTTGTCTCTAATTCTTGAATAGTTGATCTAATAGAGTTAGCTTAAATATATTATTCACCAAAATTATCATTACACAATTTTTAAAACTAAAAATAATTTATCATATTTTTTAAAGTACAATGCTTGAAAGGATTTTCAAAATTTATACTTATCATGCACATTATGATTTAACTAACTTAAATAACATGAGAAGTAAAATTAATTTGCTAAAGGATTTCAATTGAATAAATATCTTTTAATAAACATTGTTAGTCTATTTTATGAACGTTAAGAATTAATGATATTTTCTTATGATTGGTTAATGATTTGCTTATCAGCAATTGAAAATAAAATATGGAGACATTTTTGAAGTTATTTTTTGAACAAGACAAGAATATTATGTATTTTTAATGTTATTATTTAGTAAAATAAATGTATCATTAGCTCTCATAGATCTGATGAACATGATATTTTGCAATATTTAGATTAGTTTATAATTGTATTCATAGATGATATTTTGATTTATTCAAAATTTTTAAAAGAACATATTATACATTTACTTATAGTATTACAAGTTATGAGAGAGAACTAATTATATACTAAATACTCTAAGTGTAAACTTTTGAATATGTTGCTTTAATAATCATGAATTAACCAAAAGTCATACCAATATAAAACAAAAAGAAATTTGATCGATATGTAAGCCATTATAGACAATTTTTTAAAAGATTATCAAATATAACCTCTCCATCCCTAGATTGTCTTAAAAAAGAATCAAAATAAATGAGACTCAATTTATGAAAATTATTTTTAGATATTTAAAGATATTGAATTTACTTGCAAAATGACACTTCTAGAATGTATAGATTTGTATCTTGTGTATGGTGATCATGTTTACAATATCAATTGTATGGGTTGATGTAGAATAAAAAAGTGATTATGTATACAATCAAACAACTAAAACATTGTGAAAATAATTACTTTGTTCATGACTAAGACATGGCAATTATAATATTTTTATAAAAAAAATAAATACATAATTTATGTGAAATTAAGTATTTTCAAGATATGTAATATTTTAAAATTCAAGAATATGATCTTGATTTATCTAATGCACAAGATTATTGATATGCTTGCAAGGTATTTTGAATTTAAGTCTTTTGATAGCATACATTCCATTTTTGAATTTTAACAATGAAGCTAAAATGTAAGAATTGTGGGCAACCAAGGAAGAAATGAAGGAGATTTGGGTTTTTGCAATTAGGAGATTAATTTCTCAAGAAGTTTCTTTCAAGGAGTTTTAAATTCACAAAGTTTTAAAATTTAAAGAATCGTAAAATATTTTAGATAACACTCTTATATATTTATATAGATGTTTGGATATAATATTTTATTTCAAAATATGTAGTATTTTAATTTCTAAAAGAAACATGTAAATTTTGACCAAATAAAAAAATTCTGCAAATTCTACATTATAATGAGACCATCTATGCAAACACGAACTGCTACATGCAAGTCAGTGTAGCTTCTGCATGTGAAAGGCAAAATACACACACATTGACCTGTTGTGCACGTGGTAGGTGGCTGACATGTGAGCATGTGATAGGTGGCTTGGAATAAAAAATTTTGTCGAAGTGGTTTAAGAAGTTTAATCTATCAAAAAATTAAAGATGAATAACAAGACTAAGAGAAATATTGTAACCTTCACCCATTCATAAATAGAATGAGAAAAGTGATTATAGATATTATGATAGAGTAATCTCAATCATCGATATATCTTGATTCAGTATAAGTGATATCAAACCAAATTATAAAATTATTTATCATAAATGTTTGTTCATATCTATACAAACAAAATTATAAAATTACATGGTTCACAAAAACTATTATATTAGATATCAAACCTAACTTTACTTTGCATGTTTGAAAGATAATAGATGAAGACTCTGAAACAAGTTTAAAATTTAGTAGTCATTCATCCTCAAACAGATAAATAAATAAAGAGAATCATTAAGATTCTAAAAGATTTACTTATGACTTTATATATTAGATCTTGGAGGAGGTTAAGAAAGTCATTTATCATTAATAATTTATTTAATAATAATAGTTATCAATATTTTTTTGAAATTGCATGACATGAGGTTATATATGAAATGAAGTATTTGTTAACTCTATGTCGGACTAAAAGAAAAGAAAGTGTTTTATTGGATCCTTAGATTACTGAGAAAGCCACAAAAGGATAAGAATTATTCAAGATCAATTAAAGATAGCTCTAGATAAGAAGAAAAAGTACTTTGATGAAAAGCATTGATTAACACAAAATTTCAAGAAAAAGATCATGTATTTATTAAAATTAGTTAAAAGAAAGTAATTATAATAATTAAAAAATAAAAAGAATTAAAATCTAAATTTGTTGGTCCTTCTAGGTTTTAAAGAGATTTGGACAAGTGATATATTTGATTGTATTGACTTTCTATATATAAGGAATTCATAATATATTTCATCTTTTATTTCTATAAAAATGAATTATAGATCCTTGTTATGTTGTTAATTATATTGGTCTCGACATCAAAATTTAATCAAACTAATTTAGAAATATAAGTGAAGATCTTAAACAAAATGGACAAGCTGCTATGAAATGAAGCTATTCTAATGATAATGTTTTATAAAAATATGAATCGAAAAGAAAATCTACTTGGGAAGTGGAAGCATACATGATCGACTAAGAGCCAAAACTTTTCTAAATTTCAGGAAAATTTTTATGGAGGGTAAGATTGCAACACCTCAAAATTTAAATATATATATATATATAAATATTAGAATTCCACCTATAATAAAGGAAGGGTAATGCTACATTTTCCTAGAGAAAGAGAATTGCAAGGAAAGATAAAGTTCTCGTTGGCTAGGACTGATTCCTTTCCATACTTTTCATAAGGTTTTTGACTTCAATAACCCTTTGAACATCACTTACAAAGTTAACCAGTTCACACTCGTGGCATTGTTAACATAGAATAATGCATGAGCATAACCATAATGATAACTGGGTCCATGAATATTGCTTATAGGTCGATAACAATAAATATGTATTAAAAACTTAACGATGACTGAAGATTTTGTCATGTTGTAATATCTTGTTGTTATAACCTAACCTTACTACATCAAGATATTATTTCTCTTTCACAGTTTCATATCAATAAAATAATATTTTATCCTACAAAGTATCTTGATATCTTCAAACCTTTGTATTATTTAAGAAGTTTAGAATTTTTCTCTTCAATTTTTTGTGAGAATAAAGAATATTGCTCCCTTAGAACTAAAAGAAGCTAAGAATCATGTTTTGCTCAGAGATTCCACCTTTTAGGCATCACTCAATAATCATTCATTATCCTCTTCAACCCTTGGTGTCATATGCCCACCAAGTTTTGCTTGATTCAACTCGTACCACATTGTATTATAAAAAGTATCATTTCGGCACAACAATGTTATGAGACAATAATATTTTATAAAGGTTGTGTCCCTTTTTAGTTCTCTTATATTAGTCAAAAATCATTTTGGCTTTAACAGACTATTTATATTACAAAACTATGTTTATATATATATATATACACACACACACACACACACACACACACACACACACACACACACATATATATATATATATATATATATATATATATATATATATATATATATATATAGCTTTCATATATTTTCTATCTTCCAAATGTAAGAATATCTATACACTTATTTACCTAGAAATATACTTGGAGTAACTCCTTTTTTAATAATTATTTGTCAAAACTATCACCTAATGACCACTCACATTTTTCTATTAGGGATGTTATAGGGCCATTAACTTTAGCTTTGTTTTTTCTTAAACTACATAGTATTATAGGAGGTATAAATTTGATACAATAATATCACAGCATAACTTAACATGTTGAGATATTATTTTTCTTTGGCTTATTCCATACTAACCAAAACAAGTTTTATCCTATAAGGTGCATAGACATCTACATTATTCTAAACTTAATTAGTATTTTTAGTTACAATAAAAGATATAATTCTTTATTAAATTTGATACTAAAATTTATGATTGTAGAGAAAATTTTAGATAAGATATTACAAAATTATAATTTTTTTGATATTATTGGTTAGAAAGCTTTCTTTTCAATTTAGGACTATAAATAATAATCCTCAATAAGTTATTTCATATTCTCAATAATGAATAAAGGAGAAAAATATAATTGTTCACTCCAAATACTATCGTTGTAATTGCTTCTTTTAGCTCGTTTATCCCTCACTAGAACATCTTCCTTGGCGACATTTGTGACATCCTTTGAGCTCTTCGACCAGTCACATCCCTTCATAATTCCTTAGTCTCAGCAACAAGTTCTGCTTATGAAATGAAATTTCTAAGATGGGAACGCACTACACTCCAACACAATGCCAAAGAGGTTGTACCACTAGATTGCATTCAAATGTGATGTTGGAAGGTTTCTCCATAGCTATTTGATATCTTACAAAATACTTCTAAATCAATCTCCATTAATGGAGAAAGAATACATAAGAAAACATTGTCTTTAACCTACTTAAAGACCAAACGAGACATTTGACATTGCCTTTTGGGGTACCTTCCCTGACCCTTTAAATTTTCTAATTGATATGAAGCCGTACAATGCCCCAAACCTTGAAGACACATTCCACTGAAAGCCTATTTTACCTTTTCTTATTATTGTTTTGTCACTTTTCCATCAACTTTTAAGTGTATCCTTCTAATCCTATTGAAACTATTGTGCACTATGTTGCACCAATCCCTCGATACTTTTAATTGTGCCAATTTGGAACTTTGCATTGAATGGGCTTTACGGACTAAATCAATAATTACATATTGAATAGTCTTCAACCAGTAGAAACATGACCTAACATGTAGAAAGAAAACTAGACATAGAAGAGACTTTTATCCTATATTTTAAAATATCATGAATGGTACCCTCATAAGAGGTGTCTGATGGTCCTATTTATGGTACTACAAACAACATGTCATTGCACAAATTTCTCTAATTCTAATTTCTTATGAGAACAATACATGTTCAATTTGTCAGATCATGATAGCATTTTTTTTTCATTCAAAAGCAACAAACTGCTATGGAAGTATTAGTCTTTTGAACCAACCTCTACTAATCCCCATTTTAAGGCATGCAAAGTTGCATCCCTTAATAGCGAAGGCTAAGTGAAAATTAGATAGCTTTAATTGTTTTAACATTTGATCAATCCCTATTAAAGTCAATATCCTCTTTTCCTCTCAACACATACTCCATGTGCATCTTTAGTTAGACCAACTTTAAAAAACTTAAACAAAAGTTCCTTACTACATGTTTCAAAGGAAATCCAACCAACTTATTTCGAGCTCCTTTCTTATATGTGATGATAATGTTGAATTACTATGGATAGTTCATGTGCTGAATGTTTCATTCCTTTTGGAACTTGCAAGTTCTACAACTATTGGAGTGGTTTCCTATCAAAGTGTGGATATTTCATTCCCAACAAAGATGGCAACCATGTTTCATGGCTTGATGTAATGCTAAAATCTCCATGTTGTACGACCATGAGTTTCCTTGAGCTTCTTGTAGTAGCATGAAATAATTTGCTAGAAGATGTCCTTAAACCATCAACACGATGCTAATTGCATGGCTTGACACATCTAATTCAATTTTAAAAGAAAGTCATAAAGTAGGAAAGTTCAAAGGTAGGCCTATAATTTATTCTTTAATAGGAGGAAGAGTATGATTTTTTCTCTTAAACTTCAACTTCAATTTTGTTAGTACATGCAATGGTATGACAATCTCAATGAAGTTTTTAATGAATTATGAAGCAAGTAGCATGCCTTCATGAAGGTCCTTACCTTAGTAACATTATTTCTTTTTGAACATTGTCATATTTCTTGCACCAAAATTGCATCAATTCATTGTTTTCCATTTTTGGCCTTGTGCATTAGATAAATCAAGATCATATTCTTGAATTTGTAAAACTTTAGGCTGAGTTTCCACCTTTGGAATAACTTGTCAGAGAAACTAGTTTTTCTTCATTCACAGGCTTTTTGCTTGAACAAGTTTTGCTCCCACTCCTATCAATTTCTTTCCTTCTTCCTCCCTTATTTTCTATATTTGTTCTCCAAATAACCTGAACCATCCCATATGTACTAGCACTAGACTTGCTTATGCACGTGCTTTTGATCACATTCCAGTGTTAATAGTACACATATTCAACATAATGCATACTCATATTTTGTTTGAATCATGCAAAAAATTAACCTTAAAGAATTATATACTTTTGAGGCCATCATCAATATCATAATACAAATATATGACCTTAAAAATTAAGGCAGTGATTAGCATCAATCCTAAACCTATTTGATGAAAAAAAGTAAAAAAAATAATAGAAAATGTTAATGGAAAAACAATCATTTGCAAAAACAAGATGCTTTCACTGCACTTAATCTAGTTGATATACTTTTAGCAAAATCAATGTACTGCATTTCCTTTAAGCAAGTTGAAAATCGCACAAAATTTCATACCAAATTTCTAAGCTACAAATCATGGGTTCACTTTCATATATTTTTCATGTTATATTCACATTACAAAAGTATAAACCACAGTTGCACTCTAATTCACAAATACCTTGGATAGATTCTATGTAGGACTAACAATTTCATCATTTGATATCTTAAGTTTCTCTATCAAAGTTTTCTCTTTAGAGTCTGTAATGGATTTTATGGCCTCAAGTTTTAAAAGAGTTTCTTTAAGTTGTTCATCCAATCAATGAATAAGTATATGAATTAAAAAAATGTAGTGAAGGAAAGAACAGTTTCAATGCCATAAGCATTATTTGAATAATTATAGTACCAAGTCAATGTCTTACTTTTGTCTTGATAGATAGCTGGGAGAATCTTCCAAACTTCTAGAAGTAGCTTTTGAATAGGATAAACTTCGTTCCTACATGATAAAATAACTTGAAGGTCTAAAATAGGATATCAAAACCAATAGATAATTGAAGTACAATGACAGAGAAGCTTAGAAGCATTGATAAGAAATTAACACTAGTTCAAAAATTAATCGTTCTACCATTATAGCGATTTATGTCATTTAAGAAGCTTCTCCTTTAGTAGTTTTGCATCAAATAATGCTGTATTCAATTTGCTGGACATAACATCCAATTAAGTTTCTAGAAATTCATTTTTAACAACTGCTTCTTTCTTTTCTCCCATTGTAATTTACAAAGCCTCTTTCATCAAAGCGATATCAGCCTCCATCTCAAACGAACTAAATACAAGCTTTTGATACTCATCCTAAAACAATACATGCGTCAAACATAATGTACCAAAAAAAATCAAATCTATTCACTTAATATAAGGAATTGAATATCAATCGTAAGTATAAATTAAACAAACAAAGATCATAAAGAAAATAAACTTGGAATTCAAAAACCCTTTCCAAATGCTCAGGCCTACCTCAATAAAGTTCATGATTTGGTGAAGCATACTAAAATGCTAAGAAACAAACCTTCGTTCTTGTACTTGCATCTCATATGTTTACAATATTACGTCTTGCATTGTTGCTAGTTACTAACAAGTTGATAAATTAACTAGCAATCACTTAGGACCTAGTATAAATAGAACACAAGCAGACCTCCATATCTAATAATTACCTACAAATTTTTTTGGGATACAACATTTGACTTATGCTTAAACATATTATGTTCTAGAAAACCTCATTGACCTTGCATGATCTTAACTTCTCATTCAATCTAAGCTTTCTTACTCCAAAAAAGAAATGTTCACCTTTAATGAAGACAATAAAAAAATTCAAATTAACACATCTCTGACAATAATAATTACCTTAAGCTTTACTTTTTCCTGGATGCATTCTTCAGTTTGCTTTTAATATCCTTGAATTTTTATTTTGTCTTATCAAGTTCATTTCTCAAAGATTCTTTCTGTCTAATAAGAGAAGAAGATAATAAGCGTGACATTTCTTTTTGAAGAGAATAAATTTGAGAAAGGAGTTCTTTCTTCTCCGTATCATTCTAAAGGCCTTCTTTCGACAACATCTGCATGGATCAAAAATAGAATGGAAACATCATACTAAAAAAATATAATGGGAAATACTTGATTTAGCTAACCACAATAAACTTCTCCAGGTTTTCAAATCAACACTTGAGCTCATGAATTAGTTTTCGATGTTGACATGGTTACCCAATAGATTGTACATTTAAGTGATTTGTTTAGATGAGGAATTGTGGTGTATTTTCACTAGAGAAATAAAAATCAAAATCATCATATCTACCTTCTCAAACTTGAATTCCTAAATTTCTTGATCATAAATCTATTGAAACAGTTGTGGCCTAAAATTAGGGACTTATACTGTTCCACACACTCCATCAAAATGGTATTAAGACTCTAAAAGCATAACATGGCAGAATATGAAATTAAGTAGTTTATGGGAACTAGATTGTTATCTCACAAGGGGAGAATTGAGTAGGTATTCAAACAGATATTAATCAATTTTTTTATTTAAGGATAATTCAAATGTAATGATCAACATGTAAGATTTTTTCTTTAACAATTGTAATGATCAACACGTAATGCTTGTCGTATAGCCCATATGAAGAGAGTAACAAGTGGATATAGGTGTGATGATAATTTGCACGTTAAAAAAGTTAGATATGAATCACATTGAGATACAACAATTAAATATCATAAGAACAATAAGATATAATAAACATATATATTATGTAGAATAAGTGGGACTCATTGGTAAAACAATCCTTAGGCAATCAAGAGGCATCAAATTTGAGACAAATCATTTGAACATACAAAATACAAGTATCTGAAAATCAAGTCATTTCCATCAAACCTATTGTTAGAGCTTAAGTTAAGAAAATGAAAGAGACTAATATGAAAGTAGTCAATTAGGAAAGTTAGTGTCGGACAAGCAGGCTTCAATTATATGCAATTATTTTCCCAAGTTAAGCTTTTGTTGATGGCAAGGAAAAAGACATACAGAAATCATACTATACTATATTGCAATTTTTGTTGGGGTTGACTAACCATCAATCATATGGGAAACCGACCCTTCAATTTCTATCATCTTTCTTGGTTGAGCTCTCTTTGGCTTCCTTCAAACAAAAGGCATTTCAGTATTTAACAAAATCTTGTTAAGCAAATTAAGATAGAGCAATATTGCTCAAGGCACCCTATTCATTTAGTTTATTTTTCAACTGCATTTGACAATGGCATAAGTTGTGGATGAAACATTTGGTATTGAAGCATCATCTTGCACATATATGGCCTACTCTTAAAGTTCACAAAAGAAAATGAACAAACAGCTATACATGATGGAGATTACAACTAATCATTGGAAAAATAGTTAATATAGCCAATATAAATTGTTCAAGGCTTTAAATAGATAGTTACAAAGTTATAACTTCTCATGATAAAAGTACCATGACATAGAACCCAAAAAATACATCATCACCAAAGTTAAATGCAACCAATTCATAGAGGGGAAGGTTAAGGTTCTCTAAGCCTAATGGAAAATATCAAAGAAGTTGATCTATGTCAGTCTATGCCCTCAAAATTTAAAGAGCAACAAATTCTCTTAAAAGTTGGGGCCAGGGTTGATTTGAAAACTTAAGAAAAAAAATGAAAGCCAATATAATACTTAAGACTAAAGAAAGTAGAACATGATCATCAAACAATTTCTTAGAGTTGGAATCAACAAGCAATGAACAAATCCTAAAAGATTGCAAGATGGTGTGGTACAAAAATAAATAGTCCCAAATGAAAAATATCAGAAAAGATTTTGAAGTACACACACACAAAAGCTTTCTTTATCTTAGCAAGCTCCTCCTTGAAACCCCTCATAAACTCTCCTTTCTAAATTCTTATCACAATCTCCACCTTCCCTACTTTCATGTTAATCTCTCCCTCATTGTTTCTTTTTAAACTATTAGTTTGTTTTTCTTTTAGCACCCAATTGTACCACAACTCCCATCTTATTCAATAAGGATGCAAAAAAAATCAAGTAGAGGAGAATATGGCTTGTACCATATAACTTAAAAGAAATTATTTTTAGTTTAGCATTACATTGTTATTTTAATATAAAGTTCATATATTGAGTTTAGTCCTAAGCCACCAAAAAACCCCTAATTCCAATAAAACAATAGCCTTGGGTTTATCTTGTTGAGATCTTTCCAAATCTACATTTTTAAAATCTTAGTTATTCATTATTGACAAAAAAAATGTTACACACTTGTCACCAACAAAAATGTCGGCTTAAAACTAAGCAATTAATCTCATATAACATAAAAAATCATATTTAATCATAGTATTTCATGCAAGTATATTGGACAAAAGCATTTTTAACAAGATTCTTTTGAACCTACAAAGATAATATATTAGCCAAGTATGAAATCTGAAATAGAGAAGGTCATTCAAGAAAGTACATTCTAAAGCATTACAAAACCAACCAATATAAAGTAAGGTCTATACATACCACTATCGATATCTAATCAACCCTAGAATACCATCTTAATGGATTTTCTTAGATGCTTATCAAAGATAAGATGATTTCATAATTTTTTGTTGTGATTAAGAAAACCATTCTAAGATGATAGAGTGCAAATAGGATGTTAAGGGTAAAAATTAACACATTTTTCTTAACGAAGGTATGGATACATCTTGAGTTACCAAAAAACACTATGTGGAATTGAAATACTTATTTTATAAGCAAATTAATAACTAGACAAAGATCAATAACATAGTAAATATGAATCCTATGAAAGGATATAACTCATGCCACTCAATGACATAAGATCATAGTCAATTTTGTGCCTAATTTTCATTAAATCAAACCATCCAAGTTATATTATTTAGAGATCATTCAAGTCGGTGTGTCTAATATACCTAACATAAAGCCCATTCAACGTGGATTTTGAAATAAGCCCGAAAAATAGGGTCAAAGTATTAATATAATAGAAGGTAAAAAAGATTATCAAGAATATTTGAATAGTTCAAACCACTTCAAGATGTAGTTGAAGCTCTTCAAACATAAATACAAAAAGAGACATGATATGCTCAAACTCAACACATCCACAAATCAATTGTTTGGAGCCCATTTAAGGTGTCTCTAGTATATCTACCATAGAACCCACTCAACTTTGATTTCTCAATAAACCCATCCAATAAAGACGAATAATAGGCGTAAAAGATCATCAAGAATATTTAAAAAAACTCAAATTGCTATCCAGATGTGGTTGAAGCACTTGCAATAGTACAATGACACTTGATATGCATCATCAATAAGAGAATTTAAGAGATCTAACATGCTTTTATATCATAAAAGAATAACTAAAGGGCCAAGAAATTTAAAACCAATTTGATATATATTATTTTGAATCCAAAAGAAAATCAATGATAACATTTATCTGCTAAACCTATTACCTTAAGGGGAAATAAATACTAATAAATGTTGAGAACTTAAAATTACTTGAGCCTTCCATAATTGATAAGAAATTTCATGAGGTATTATCACATACATATGACCATGTGATGGAGATGAAAATTCTTCTAACAAAGTATATGGTTTTTAGGAGTTACTGAACCACCTCTAGATGATGGAGATAAGTCTCACTTTACGTCATCTAAAATACACAAATTTCAAAAGCGACTAACTAAGAATAATTTAGAGCAAGAAAAATATGAAAAAAACTTCGTTATCTCATGTTCTTTATTTAAAAATAACCGAAAGACTCTCCAATAAATTCATTTCAACATTAAAAATATTCAAAGAAACATAAATCCTTGAAAAAAGGACAAATGTTTGGGATAACAACAACAAAAGTAAACAAGATAGTCTTGACATGTCCCAACAACATTTATCGTATTTTTTAATGACCTTAAAGTAAAGTTCTACAAGCCACAAGAGGTATGAACCTATGATGAAGGGATACAAAGAAACCTTGAGAGAGTATAGCACCCAAGGAAGATTGCCCAAAACCTAATATAGTGAGCTCAAGCATAGAGCCACTTGAGATGATGAGCTTGAAAATTTATTACACATGAAGTAACAAGCATAAAGTTCCACAAATTGTTCTAAACGATTTCCCAAGAATTGCACTCTAAGATTCAAGATTTCACAAGAAGAGCAAAGAAGTTGAGCAATTTTACATTAGAAGCAAAACTACAAAACTTAAACATAGGTGATACAAAACCTCTAAGAGCAAGTCTTACAGAAATCTAGCAAAAATTTGAGGACCGGGTCTTGAGGTATTTTTGCAATTCAAGTGCCAATCTAGGAGAAGATAGACTCAATAAATTTTATAAGATGTTTTCCAAATTAATCATAAGAGAAATAACCAAATAGGAATAAGTAACACCAATTTTAAACCAAATAGAAGCATCCCATCAATTATAGGATATGATAAGATTTTTAAATAAAATTAGCACCTTTCCTATTTGAAGTTTTTCCATATGCAATTAATAGGAGTTGTCCTAAAAAAATATATTAGGTAGTATTCTATGGAATCATTAGTGATTTTCATATGCTTGTGTTTTAAAACCAAGAAATAGAAGTAAGGATGCATAACCTTCAACTAACAATCTTTGATTTACTCTCTCCTTCTATCTCTATCTCTCTCTCCCCCACCCACCTCTCTTGCATGATTACTGTTGACTTATTCAAGGAAAATCCTATGAATTTCCGCACATAGTGACTGAATTCAATAATAACTATGGGTTTTGGATGAATCAAGTAGATTAATTTGGCTATGGTAAGTGCCATCATTGCAAAGAATTGGATTAGAATAGTCATTGAATCTTGCCATGTGATACAAAAGAAATTGTTGGACAAAAAGGTTTATATAGTTTTCATTTACATTAAACCAAAAGGTAACCATTGACATGATATTGATGTTAATCACAACAATTAGACAAGTCTCCAATCTACCTAAGAAAAAAAGAAAATAAACTTCATTCCACAAGTTGGTGACAGAAGTACAAGCTAATATAAGAAGCCTTTCCCTTTCAAATAAGGTGCAAGAATTGTTGTAAAAACAGGACTCACGTCTCCATTACTATAAAGAAACGCATACTCATAATTGCAAAGTATCTTGATGATCTATGAAGTCACCCTTAGTAGCTAAAGGGATAACAAGGAAAATGTAACTCATGTAAAAATACATAGTTTTCAAGTAAAAAAAAAGTATTCACCAGCTTTCTTGTCTACTACACAACATCTCTTCAAAGGTTGTCCAGCAAGATACTTCACTTTTAACATATTTGTTTTTGAAAACAACCATGAATAAGACAATAATTATAATGATGGCCTTGATTCAACCAAAACCAACTTTTTCTTAAAAGGACATGCAAAAATTCAACATTTCAAGGGTGAAAAGAATTAGATAAAGCACCAAAGAGAACAACAATATATGCGATATGTATTAAATAGATAAAAAATAAGTGCAAAAAGATGAAAGAATTAATAGTATTATTTCAAAAAAGAGGGAGAAAAGCTGCATGAAGTCTTTAGGAAAGGCTAAAGTATTTTCCATATGAATCTTTTAAAATGCCAAAGTGCAAAGCAATTTCTTCAACTTAATCAAAAAGCTTCTAAGTTGACTCACTGAACAACTCCTGAAAATATGTCAAACTAATTGTTATTTCTTTCCTTTTTTACTCCAAAGAGAACCCAAAAAGAGATTAGAATAGTTAGCATAAAAGTTTTTTTCAAAATGAAGATTTCAAAGTTCCAATATAAAAAAGAAATAATAAAAAGAAAAGATCATTTCCCTAGCAAAAGTAGAGTAAACAATGCATCTAAAAATTCTTGGGGAGAGGATAGAAAACCAATTCATCATAGACAGCTCCCACAACTTCTTTAGCATTCCTGACTTCTCGTTGTAGATAAAAGAGAACCACAAAAGTACAAGGGAGTTAATTATATCACATTGAACACAATTCAAAAATAATTAATTGAGTTCAATTATTTTACACATCATACAACTAAAAATTTTTTTAAAAAAATTTTCAGTTGGAAAAAATTGAATGAAATGTCATAATTAACATCACCAAAACATTATTCTCTTATAAGAAAATAACCACCAGAACAAAGTAAACAATGAAAATGAAGTGAAGATCAAGCTAAAGTATCATCATTATGCAATGCACAATTCTCTTGAAATTTATTTAAAATTAAAAAAATTCAGTTGTGTAGGAACCAACACCATCAGGATATAAACATTTGGTTAAGTTGCACTGCAAGTTTGTAGTGCACTATTTTAAAGCTGAAAGAGAAATTGCAATATTATTTAAAAACAGAGATATGTGGGTCGAGGATTAAAAATGAAGGAAATGATAAGGAGAGACACATCCATACATATATAGAGGCATTTAAGAATAAAACAGGATGCTAAGAAAGTTCTACCCATAAGCCATTTGTCTATTTTCTGCTTGTTGTTCCCAACCACTACTTTGCTTCTCCATTGTAACCATCGGAGTAAGTTAAAGATTTCTGATGCCTTTACCAAGTTCTAGCATGCTTTCTTTTCTTTCCTATTGTAGTAGATGCTCCAAATCATTTAACATGCTTTATTGAACATCTTCCTAGTTGAATTATTTAATATCAATTGTTTGATAGTTTAAGATAATATTTTGTTGTTTTATGTCATTTTTCTTATTTATATGCATGGTTTCTATAATCAATTCACATTTGCACATAATACTTTTTAATGTTTATGTAATAACTACAAGATAAACTACCATTAACAATGCTATTTATGTAAGTTTATCGAAGAATACTAGTGACTACAAGACAAATTATACTTAGAGGAAATCACAAAGATCGGACATCACTACATTTGTTGTAATAACCTTTCACAAACATTAACATTAATTATTCAATTAATTAAAATTATTCAAAAATTACAAAAAGGATTTCTTAATTCATTTGTTAGATCTATATTTCTAAAACATATTAGACTAAATCAGTTTCTTAAAACCAAGCAAAACATATAAAATAAAAAGGGATTTGATTGAATAAGACTATCACTAATATGTTAGAGACTTCAGTTAATTAAGCAGTTTGCCTAGCACTCCTGGTATGAACCAAAGTCCAAGGATAAAGCCAAGCATAAACTCACAAATAAATGAAGATATTCATTAAATAATGCACCTACTACATCAAACAAAACTATAGTAAAAAACATACATCTTCAGGCTTCTCTCTAAAGCAAGCATTCTTTTCAATTGCCAAAATAACAACATCATCCAAGTTCATTTGTAGTGAAGTCTTCTCCATTTCTAAAGATTCAATCTGCATAGGAAGAGTACTTTGATACATTAATAATAAAAAAAATTTTCTCTATGGAACATTTTGATTGGTAAAAACCTGCTCCTTGAGTGATTTTATGACAAAAATTGATACAGTTTCTCGTTCAGTTAGATTGCATTAATCTGGAGACATAATTTCCTACAAATGACATGTTGACAAAGCAGTAAAGCTCTTTGTAGGAATTGATCCGTATAGTTATTTTGGAGAAATTTGATGTTCACATCCTTAAAAAACATCAAAAAAGAGACACCTTGCTATTTGTTCACAATTTGGCGCAAGAAACAGCTTATAAGGGATGCAATTGAAAGATAGACACCTTGCTATCACTATTTAAGGAAAGGTCACCAAATTCAGACAGCTTTGCAGAAGATTGCTCCTTTTCTTAAAATGTAATAAAAATGCATATTTGCAAAACTTATAGACATCTGAAAGAAAGAAAGGAGAGAGGGGGTGTTTATGTGGGGGAAGACATAATACATATTGAGTTAAACCTATTTCTATTTTGATGAGTTTTCTTTTGATAGGTAACATTTAGCAAAGCATTCTCATCAGGAAGAAAAAAGTCCTCTTCCTTATCAGTGCCATCAACAATCTCAGGTAAATAGCTTTCCAAAGGTAGTGTATCCCCATTAAATGCACAAATTTCCTGCATAGCATAGCTGAATAGAAGACAAATCCAAATTCTGGCTTCTCTTTAATTGGCTCCACACTGTTAGCTTCCTCATTTATCATAGAAGGTAAGTCTAGTTGGGACACATTTAAGAAAGCTTGTCAAAAAGGTATTGGGATTCTTTGTTGTGTTTATTACCATTTAAGAAAGGAACAAAACAGTGTCTTTTAAATGAAATTTTAATTATTTTTGATGAAATGCAATTGAAAGAGTATCTTGTAATAGGTTTGATTATATTATTTGTAAAGATTAGTCCTTTCCATAAAATTTTTTGAATGAAATGAGAAAAAAAGACAAATATGTCCATTTTTTACAACAAAAAATAGATAACATTGGCCATAACACCAACTTTCAAAAATATTTTGCAACAAGCATTGGAATTTGAGCATGTTCTTTTACGCAGCTTCATAAAGCATAAGCCAACAAATCCATAGTTCTATGAACAAAAATGCTCTCCAAAATCATCAACAAAGATATTATACTAATACTATCTATAATGTTTAAAATGCTTATAGCTTAATGAATAACTACCACAACTAATAAATTGTCTTGTGACAAAAAATGTCCTATTTAAGATTTAAGGTATGCCTATATGATGGCTATAAGATTGCAATGTTTTATGGTCACAATGCAAGATAGTTAAATTTATAATAAATAAAATAAATACTAAGAAGAAATAGTTATTGCACTTTAGAATATGATTACAATTAAGTACATTTAAAAGAAAGTTGGTTGGTGTTTTAGTAATTAAGAATAGGTTTAGAGAAAATAGGTTTTGATGGTTTGGAAATATTGAACCTTTTAGAAGATATGTTATAAAATTTTTTTCATATAAATAAGAAATAGACAAAAAAACAAGAGATAAGAAAAAGATAATTTGAAAAGACAGGAAGGAGGCTGAAAACTTACATTTAAGACTTGTAACCTAAAACCAAATGGTTTTGAGCATATTAGTTACAATTTTGGCTTAACTAGCTAAAAGATAACTAATCTAATTTTTTGTTCTTAAACTACACATTCCTATTGAGATCTAGTTAACAATTATATAAACATCTAAGACTTATATTAGAATATTTGCATGGTATTTAGTGGGAAGCAAAAGAGTCAAGAATCTAGTTATAACATTTAAAATCTTTATGAGCTTAGTGACTAATTTTGAAACCTAAAAAACTTGAAAATAAGGCCAAATCTCAACAGCCTATGTGCAATTTGTCCTTTAAAGAAAGGTTGTTTCTTAAGCATCAAGAAATGATGATTGGGTTGTATAAGGTGAAACTATATGTTTTTTTTGGCATTTAAAAAAATGTTGTACATAGTTCTTCACTAAGTCGATTAGAATTTTTGACTGTTCTCCATCTTTAAAATTCCAAATAGAAAAAGAGAGGAATGAGAATAGAACTCTATGTAGTTGAAGGCATTTGCATTGCTAGTGCATAGAGGATCTTAATGATTTGTGCTCCTATATAATCCAAGAGTTCACTCAATAATAGTGTATTTTAAATAAAGTCAAATAAATATTGGCTAAATAAGAATGCCCTAACAAAATACGATGCCACTACAGTTTATTTACTTTAATCAACATTGAAAATGCTTAAATATAGAAAAAAATATTAATGGTCATGTGATAATAAGCATTTTTTAGAAATTAATCTTCTTATATGAGATTAAAGGGATAATCTATATATTCTCATCAAATAAATGGAATTACTTTTCTAAACCTCTAAAATATTTGGACATTTTAAAAAAGAATTTAAATAAATTTCCATCTCTAAACAATCCAACAAGCACATGCTTCTCCTAGTGCCCTTAAATCCTTCTACTATTTATAGATATTGCTAGAATGATGTAAAAGTTGCCTTTTAGAATTTCTTTGATGCTAGTCAAAACTTAACAAAGATTTAACTACACTTGAGGCAGAGGAAAATTGATCAAACTAAACTTAAGAGTTAATCAAAAAAGATAATAGATCAAGGATTTTTTTATAATAAATCTTAGAATAAAGAATAAGCCATCCCACAACTCAACAAAGGCAAAACACATTATCTAAGTAGAAGCATACGGTTCAGGAGGCCCAGACCATTACAAGGGACTAAGTAATGTTGTTAAATGAATTAAGGTTTCTCATTAATCTAGAGACCAACTCAAAAAAAATCTATTTTAAATATAATCAAATTAATAATGACTTGGATAAAGTCTCATAATATTATTAGTACTAGCTAAGTCCATTTATGTTTATGTAAATCATAATTGATATTTAAAATACTAAAAATATAAAATAAAGATCACAAATGGCTAAAACATGATGAGTTGATTCTAAACATTGATGTGTTTAAATTTAATTAGATGGATAATTTGGCTATTCTAATCTAATAAATACTATAGCCTTCCTTAAAATATAAGATTTCTAAAATGGACATTAAACAAGTACAAGTATCTCAATAAACACACCCAAGGCTATGGCCTCAACTTCATAAGAAAATAAGAGAAGCATTATCAAGAAACTATGAAAAGGGTGGTCCTTATTCTTGAGAAGGATAATTAGAAAAACACAAGAATGGTTTTAATGGCCTAGAAAGCTTTTTAGAGTGTAACCTATAGTAATCTATATTTTCTCTATAAATAAAAAAACATTGGCAAAAGGAGACCTTTCTTAGGCTTGTTGTTAGCTTCACAATCATTAGACATGGATAATGACTTGTTATATATTTATTTCACTAAATAAATGCATAATGAGAACTAAACCAATCAATATAAGTGTTTTCATAAAGCATATACATTAGCGACTCATTAAGTGGCAATTAGAATCATTATGGGTAGTAGATCATTACTAAAGAATAAAGCTACGACATGCAAGAAGCAAAGTTGAGATTGATATTGCCAAGAGCTAATGGCAAAATAAAATATCAAAAGGGCATTTTGTTAAACTATGAAGGCATACACTATAATATTATTTAAAAAAATTAGGTGCATTATTTGATTACATATTTAAATAAAATTATTTAAAATTATAATTATGTTTTGCAAATATAAGCGACATCTAGACGACGAACAACTTCAAATTAATAATAAGAATAGTCGATTATATAGATAACATTCAGTTAAATAATAAAAAATTGATATATTTTGGTAACATTAACATCCATATAACACTATGATTTAAATGTCAATGCTATCTAAATAACACTTAACCAAATGTTCCCTAAAACTAATAAGTGTTTTTCAGTCACTCTATTTCAAGATATGACACCTCATGCAAAATTAAAAGTGGCCTAAGATCAACTCAGCACACACTTTGCTTATCAAGTACATGACAATAAAGAACCCAGTTAGCTGCAATTGATTAGTTATTTCCAATAAACATATCATACTTTACATGGAAGCACAAATTGATATCCATAGAAATCCCTCTTATATTCTCGTGTACTTGTATGACAAATGCATGGCATATCTTTTTCTTACAAAGAAGGGGAAATGGAAGGAAGTCAAAAAATTAATAAATTAATTGCATAATATTAGAAATATTACAATCTAGAATAAATAAATCATAAAGAAGCAACATAAATAAACACTAAAATATTTGCAATGGATGCCTCAAGAATTATCTCATCAGCCATTTCCTTTTGAAAAGGCCCAGGACACCAGGTCACTCGCCTCTTTACCTTTAACCAAAAAAGAGTTAATTAATAATAATATATCTATAAATATAAAATATAACAATGCAAAATAAATAAGAGGAAAATAAAAAATGTCAACATGAAGACAAGTTCTTATAGGTGCATGACAAGCATAGAAATTGGAAACAACAAATAAAATATTGCATGACCAGATGATTAAACAAAAAGATTAAAAAATAAATTAAAATGGAAATGTATATACAAAACCAACAATACAACAATCACGTACATTGCAAAGAACTCAAACAATTGCAAGGAAAAAATTGTGACCCTTCACAAGTGTTTGAGATAAAAAATTTTAACTATGTAATATTCTCATAACTAAAGAGCGGGATTGATAAGGAGGAATACAAGTCAAACAAAGCTAATGAGTGCCATAAATAGTTTCAAAACTATTAAACATGGACTCGAGCAATCCTAAGATGCTGGCTGAACAAAGCCAACAGATAAATGATAAAGGTTCATTTTGGACAAACATTCCTTCTGCTTTACTTTCTAAAAAATTTTATGAACAAATATTCCACAACTCCATGGTAAACAATGGTTTTAGAATCATAAAAAATTTTGAAGTTATTTGTTTTGAGGAAAAATAAAGGCTATGCTCACATTGAATCTTAGACCTCCTATTAGGAAAATACCCAATTCCAAATGAACTACAACTCATTGGAAATTTTCCAACCTTTTTAAGAGGCAATAACATCAAATATTTTAGACAAAGATATTAAACATAGCATAGTTCTTGCAAATGAAGTACAAGCCACTTCTTTGCCTGACTCCACAAAATTCTTCTTTGCAGGACATGTCAAGAATGCATAATAAGGCCAGTCTCATACCTGAAAAGCCAATCTTTTTATGACAATCACCATGAAGATCTAAAAAACATTTCATGTTGCACATGTGATAAGGCTACTACCAGATCTTTCCAACACAACTCTTAATCTAGTAGATTAAAGCCAATCTAATGCCATCTCATTTAGTCTCGAAGATGTTGATGACCAGTTAATTTAATCATGAGATGTTCCATATACCATAAAGATTAAATACATGTATTTATATGGCTTAGAGAAGTACACGTAAAACATAAATTCTTGGAATATTTAGAATAGCAATCAATAAGCCATAAAATAACCTAATCAAAATCACTATCTATATTCAGAAAAATATAATATATTATGACTTCCTTTAGCCATGAAACGATGCTGGAAGACAAATTAACGATTAGGGAAAATTTCATGCTCTAGCCCAAAAGATTTTTGCTGGCCAACCATATACAAGTTTACAAATAAAAAGCAATTTTCCACTAGCAACAAAAAGTTTCTCTGACTATCAAATAAATAATGAAAAAAAGAAATAGATTGCTAATCAATAAAAGAAAAAAAGCACAAATCTTAAATGAATAACTGTTTTCATCAGATTCAGAACATAATATCAATGAGCTGAGATTCTAAATCTTCCTTTCTTGTCCCAATAACCTTATCTCTTGACAAGCTTTTGCTTTCTTTCCCTCCACCAACTCCAAAGCTATTCACTCCTTCTCAAACTCACTTTTTAACACAAAAATTGAGTGCAATTTTGAAGAACAGTGTCTCAACAAATTAAATATCAAATTGAAAAACTAACAGTAGAGTCGTACACCGAACCTGTAATAAATTATTGTGCAGATTAAAAATTTCTTCTTCAAGATCTTTAGAGTGAGAGCTCTAAAAAAATATGCATAAAAATATTACTATTTTGGTGGCTGGGTAAAAAAAGAGGACAGAAGTCTTTAGAGTAAAAAAGAAGCACAAGCAACTTTGCCCAAAGCTCCTCTATTTCCCTTTATTGCTGCTTCAAGAGCACAGCATCAATCACAATCTTTTTGTTCAAAGAAACAACAGTTTCAAAAGTTAAAAATGATATGAAAATATCTAAAAGTAGTCAATTAAAGAAAATAAAACGAAATGAACAAAACAATTATAGTCTACTTAATTGGAAGTTGTTTTATAGGACAAGTAACTTGTAGATGAAATACACCTCATTCACCAAGACACAATTTTTACTTGCAAAGCCCTTCTTGCAAACAAAAGACTACCTTTTATCTCATCTTCTTGGATTTGCCACAAACAAAAATATGATAAATAACCTGCATTAATCATATAATATTTGAAAATATTTCATCTAAAAAAGCCAAAGTTCTCCTAGAAATAGCATAACATTAACATGAGGGCAAGCCAATAGAAAACTGATATGTCATTGTTGCAAAATTATTCATGAAGTCCTTTTCACTAAATTCATGCCAAACATAATAAGCCCCACCACTACATTGAAAGTCCCTGTGTAGCTATTCAGATCTGAAAGAATGGCATGGTTGCAACTAGTCATTGTTAAACATACCACAGTAACTATTCAAGGGATTAAGAATGCGAGATAAAATATAAAAAAATCTAGGTGATATACGTCAAACTGTATGGGCTCCAAAGTGATTTGCATGTTAATAGCAAGATGCATTGCTACACCAACATTTGGACTAAGCTTATAATAAGAAAAAAGAGAAATTTCTATTGGAATAAGGCTTATATTGCTACACCAACATTTGGGATTATGTTTGATGGTATCTATCTATATTTAATCAAATCAAATTGGGGACTTAGATAGGAATATCCTTTCTCTCCATACCACTTTACTAATGTGTCTATGTATCTGTTTACTTATTAGTATATATGTGATCATGCTATTGTGATTGGGTTTAAAATTGGCCCTTCTTCCTATATGATTATAGATCTTCTGTATACTGATAAGAACATTATTTACACACCTAGAAATTGTGTTATAGTAAAGAGCATTTAGGATATTAAAGAGTAGTATAGGCATCACTCAGGTCAGGTGATGAATCTAAACAAATTTAGAATGTTATTTAACAAAGGGATGGAGTACAAGTGTCAAAGTTGACTTACTAAAATTTTCATATATGTAAAAGAAATACCTAGGAATCCAATTGCAGCAACAAAACTTTAGAAAAAAGACCTTGATTTTATTATTTATCATGTAGAAAACATTGCATCAAGATAGATGATAAAACGCTCTTAATGGTAGGAAAAAATGTCATGATTAACTTGATTTTAACTATTATTCTTACTTATTACTTAGCCTACATCGTAATTCAAAGTTGCACTATTGTAAAATCAAAGAAAATGTTACATCATGATTTGTGGACTTGTTTAAATGATAGTAGTGCAATACACTATGCCTATTAAGAAACACAACTCTTCTTAAGGAATGTCGCCAACTTTGAGTTCGTAGCTTGCCAGCCTATTAGTCAAGGTTGACTGCAAAACAAGGTAGGTGCAAAATTTCTCGAAAAGACTATTGATTTGTTTAATCAATGAGATCAAAATAATTTATGACAAATATTGCTTTACATATGTCTTGTGGTGCATCTCATACAAGTAAGTACTCAATATTGGAGCCCCTAAACCACAAACATTATGGATTTTGCTTTTTTTGTAAGCAATTTTTGTTTCTTTTCTTATGGATACTATTTTGACAGCGTTCATATTGTTTCATAGACAACCTATCTTATCATGGATGTGGAGCATCTAACATTTGTGGTGGAGCTAATCAAGGAGCATAGGGTGTGGGATCACAAATGGATTCAAAAGTTATTCATGTTTGATTTTGCATTTTAGTTTCAACATTCTCCTTGGGTTAAATCAAATCAAATGAATGTTATGTGCTTCCAATTAAGTGGGGATATGGTGTTGGACTAAAAGATGTGTACAACAATAAGTATACGAGCCATAAACCATTAAAGGAGAAGGTCAAGTGGGCTTACAAAGTGTAGGTACATGGAGTAAGCATTTTCCCTTGGAGATTAGCATTAAATATGCCTCTTACTTACACTTTGTTTCATTCAAGAGGGATTGAGATGTGTAAATGTTGTCCTCAGCAATGTACTACTACTGGTGATTTGTGAAACATTTTCTATAAGAGTGTCATATTATGAAAAACATCTTGTCTAGTAGGTTCGTAAATGATTGATTCATGCTTTGTGGAATCAACTGTAGAGAGATCACTTATATTTTTATGTTCATTAATTAGACTTCTATGAATATGTGGGTGGCTATAGCTTATTAAATAGTGACATGTGATTCTTTAACTTTGCTGAAGCTTTAGCATAACAAGAGCTTGTAGGCATAAGTGAAAACTTTATTCAATTAAGATGCACATTAAAGGAGCAATCGCATTGTAGTTGATGTTGCTAACACTCTCTATTCGCATCCACTGGGAGCTCAGGTGGTCTTGATGGTTTGTTTGTTAACTCTTATTAGACTCCTCCTCCAATGGATTGCATTAAATTTAATTGTGATGTAGTTGTGCATAACCACTTGAATGCTAGAATTAGTATTGCTACATAAGACAATATGAGTATATCTATTACAATCATTGCTAATGTCCACACAATCATGACTAAATCAAATTCAATTGTTTTCATTGCTATAGTTAATTAGTTTCATTTTCTCAATAACAAATAATAATTTCTATAGTAGTTCCTATCCCCCATAATCTGTGAAGGTAATAATTCAATAGACTAGGTTTCTCACCATGTATTTTTGTATGATTTTTTTGAGACAGGGTAATGCACCACCCAAACATCTTTATCTATGTCTTTTCTTGATTTTACATATGAAAATTTTTAAAAAGAATATATTGTAAGATTCAATCATTACATTATCAAGGATCACAAAGACTTTGATTTCTCAAAAGGTGTTAATGGAGTATAAAGAGAAACAATAAGCAATCCCTGGTCAGCTTAATTTATGAATAAAACCAGGATGGTATCCCATCATAAGCCCTTAACTCTCCTTCTCTATTAATGAAAATAACATTAGAAAATACTCTTGTAATGGTTTTTCTTTTATAAATCTAAAAATTTTAAATTTGACTATGATATACCCATGCCTAGATTATTCCTCTTAATCTTTACTTTAATTTTGATGGCCAGCATAACAACATCAAAATCCTATGATGTTATCCCATAGTAATGTATTTAGAGCATGGGCATTCTCTGAGCACTTTCATTTCTTCAAAGTAATGATGCTATAGACTATACGTAACAGGATAAAGACAAACTACATCATTTAAAAAAAGATTAAGGTATGTAGCATACATAAAAAGGTTAACCTATTAACCAAATAATGGTGTAACTAAGAGCTTTTTAACTACAATACCTTAAACATTTGTTATTGGAGATAGAATTATTGTGGCTGATAAAAGAAGACTTTCCCTCCAAAGGATCATCATTAAGGGATTTATATTGTACTCATTTTAAATACTGGACTCATGGAACTTGTTATTATTATCTATTATCAACACCTCTCCACATCAAGATTGGGCAATTTGCATGCTTGCTACCATTCCTAGATGTGGTAACCATTCTCAAACTAACTCTTTAGAATCAAACCCTAATTTTCTATCACTCATCATAGCCATGGTAGGCCCCTATACTACCATCAAAACTTGATATGGTAGAAATTTGAATGATGCATTGCCTACACAAACATCTTATGATATGATAAGTTATCATTAAAATTTAAGGAACTGGGTTAAAGCCTGCACCCACATTTTACCTAACAAATGCATCCCCTAGAAAAGTTAAGATTTGATGTATGTGTTTGCTCTAGAATTATAATGGAGTTTTAAATAACATGGGCATACAAAAAACTATAACTATTTTAATGAGTCATTCACTCTTTCATTGTTTGAAAATGTTCATGCCTACACCTGCATTGACTAACTTGTGAGACAAGAATATGACTATTGGTAAGTTCAGCCACATAGAAACACAATGATAAAGCATTAGGAATTAAAATATTTTACTTTCCAAATATTGGCATTCTTTATGAGAAAATGTTTTTCATACCCAATTTAATGATTGAAGATCTCATATATGACCTTCTTAATATCTTGAAATGTTGCAAAATTAAAGATTACAAAATATTTAGAAAATTAAAAATGAATATTTAATCTAAGACATAACATTTCTTTCATTTTGATCTAATCTCATTCTAAATAACTATGAATTACCATTGTAAATGAGCATAAATAAGAATAATTTTTTAAGACAAAAGAGATTTTGTGTAATATCCTTGTTCATTAAATTAGGTAAAATTCAAATGTCTTATAAATAATACAAAAAAAATCAAAAAATAAAATATTTATAAATATTAAAAATAAATATTTAATTCAATAGAACCCATCGAGATGAGTGCACAGACATTTGTTTCATCTTGATTAGCCCTCAATTGTAATTTCAATAACAAAATTTAAAAATAAATTATGAAAAAATAAATTGTTACTTTATTATAAAGTAAATATATAATGAAGAAAAAAATATTTAAATAGATGTAATGTAATATTACCAAATCAAAGCAATGTTAAGTTCACAAGAGAGGAGAATTAGAGTTTCACTGTAATATAATAAAATAAAAGTAATAATTTGAAGAAATTAGATAAATTGTATGGGATAAATCCATTCCAAGTTATTATGGAGGTAGCGTGAAACAACCTCAATCATAAAATTAGTTAGGTATCAAAATGTCTCATAGAATGCTCAAAAACCTAGAAAATAAAACATCTAAAAATATTTAAATCCATACTCAATAAGATAAGGCATAGTAATATTTGTAGAATGGCATTTGTTCCATCTAAACAAACCTAATTTAGAATTACTATAAATTACTAAATTTAGTAAAAATGATAGTTAATTATTATTTTTTTTAATGATAATTAAAAATGTAATAATTTGGAAATTAGTTAAATTAAAGTAATGTAATATAATTAAATCAATTTAATGTAAACATCAAGGCAAATAAGAATTAGTGTTTCAAAATGATATAACTAAATCAATGTGAAAAATTTTAAAAAATGAGATATTTGTATAGGAAAGTTATACTCCAATATGCTTAGAGAAATTAGGTGCAACATTCATGATAGTTAAATTAGGTGCAAATCTAAATATTCATAAAGCAAGCAAAAGCCTTATAAAAACAAGTTCTTAAAAATGTAAAGCATAAGTTATAATTGATAAAGAACATGAAGATGATTCCATTGATGCTTGCTTCTTCTCAATCAAACCTAGTTTATAATTACTATGAATCACTAAAGCAAATCAACTAAAATGATAATAAATTTTTATTTTCTTATTAAGTAAACATATGATAAAGCCAAAAATACGTAATTTGAAAAACTTTATCACAAACAAAGCATAGTGAAGGGTCACACTAGAGAAAATTTAGAATTATTTAGTAATATAAATGAAATAAAAAAATTTGAAACAAAAGAATAAAATGTATGAAATATTTAATTCAAAATACTGAGGAGATCGAGTGTCAAATTATCTATCATTGAATTAGCTATAAAATAAAATGTCTTAAAAAGGATGGAAATATATAAAATGTAAGATATTAAAAATAAAAATATATATATTTTAATTTGATATCTCTTGTCGAGATGAGTCTAATGACATTTGTTTTAACTCAATCTGATCACATATGAAAGAACTATGAATTATTAATATAATTAATCATAAACAATAATAAGTACTATTCTCAAACTAATTATAGATTAAGATTGAAAAGAGACATGTTAAAGCATTGAAATATAACTAAATCAAAGTGATATGAAGGTCACATGATTGGAGAATTATAGTTTTATAGTATTATAACAATGTAAATCAACAATTTGAAGAAATGAGAAAAATAGTATAGAAACATTGCAACCCAATACACTAAAGAGATCGTGTGTAGTATTGTTTGTTACCAAAACTAGCATGAATCAAAAAAATATTCGTAATGCATATCAAAACCTAAAAAAATAAAATATTATAAAATACAAAATAATTATTTTATGAGATAAAGTCTATATAAACAAGTCCAATTTCTTTCTTTCATCTCCATCAAACATTATTTGGAAGAACTAAAAATTACTAGATTAAGCAAACAAAAATAATAATATTTTTTCAATAAAATTAAGAAAATATATATTAAAGCAATAAAAAAATATAATTTCATGTAATGTGATATAATAAAATAAAATTTATTTAAAGAAAAAAAGATATTAGATTTAGAGTTACATTTTAACATATAAAATGAAAGCAACTAATTTGTAAAAATACTATAAATTGTGTGACAAAGTTGCATTCTGAAAAACTAAGGAGATCAAGTGTAACATTATCAATCATCAAGTTAGATGTGAATAAAAGATCTCACAGAACATCAAAGAAATCAAAAAATTTAAATATTTAAAATCATAAAAATGAATACTTAATTAGATAGATCTCTTGGAGAACAATCTAACAATATTTGCATCTCCATCAATTCATTCTTAAAATTAACTTTAATAACAAAAATATATAACTAAAAATTGTAATATATTATTATTTTAATATTAAACATCTATATAGTAAAGATAAAATAAGATAAAGTTATGTAATATGATATAACCAAATTATAGAGATATAAATTTTACATTAAAGTTCATTAGAATTTCATTATAATTTAAAGAAATCAAAGAAAATAATTTGAACAAATGTGAGATTCTACAAGAAAGTTGAATTCCAAGATAATAAAGAAATCTAGAGTTACATCCTTGATCGTGAAATTAGGTACATAATAAACTTTTTAGAAATATTTTCCAAAAATCATAAATAATAACATTTTTAAACGAAAAAATAATAATTAATTTGATTGAGCTTGATAAGGTGAGTT
The DNA here is from genome assembly GCA_023846275.1 of Vanilla planifolia. Lineage (NCBI taxonomy): Eukaryota > Viridiplantae > Streptophyta > Magnoliopsida > Asparagales > Orchidaceae > Vanilla > Vanilla planifolia. The sequence continues at coordinate 883,630 of JAIUJO010000212.1, forward strand.
TAATAGATTTTATTTCATTTCCATAAGGCTTTGTCTAGAATTATAATGAATTATCTAAAATTATCATTTCTCTACAACCATATGAAGACAAAGGTGAGTGATATTTTCTACCATATGATGCTTCTTTGGGTGCTATGCTAACTCTAGATTAATAGCTTTTATATAGTACGATTTGGCTATTAGTAGATTAGTTCCTAATTGTCTCCATAACAAAATTAGCATAGAATATTAGATCTTCAAATGTTTTAATAGTTTTTTTTACTTGCCCAATTGTCAAAGGTTGAAATGTTGTACAAAATAATAATTAATGAAAAAAATCTTGATGATTGAACCTTTAGAAATGTAATGCAAATTTTGATCTCAATTTGGGATAATTACTATTTATTTAATATTAAGAATCATTATTTATTCTAAGGGGATTTTCCCAACCCTCGTACTACTCTTGTTTAATTTACTAGTAGAAAATCAGTAGATTCTTTTAACTTATCAATTATCACCCACACAAAATCTTCTATAATGAGTGATCAATGAAATCTTATAATAAACTCTATACTCACAACCTCCCACTTGCTCCTTGGAATGAATAACAATTGAAATAATCCATTAGGCTTTTCTTTTGCTACAATAACACTTTAGAATTATGCACTTCATTTAATAAAATATTGGTTTCCACCTCTAGGCCGTCTACTACATAATTCTTCTCATGTGTTTTTAATAGAGGAAACATGTATGTAACCAATTTTACAAATCACATCAATAACAATTGAATACATGATAAGGTTCAATAAAAAATTGATGTCCCTCTAATTTTTCTCACAACACTAACACTAGTGTAGAAGTCAAATTATATTTTATCATTTAAAAACTTTTTCACATTCGAGATTCCTCACAAGACGTACTATTTTTTGAGTCAAACATACGAACGGAATAGCTACGTGTGAAAATCCTTTCACAAAGCATTTCCAATATACAAGCATTCCAAAAATGCTTTGGATTTCTATTATCATCTTTTGTCTATGATGGTCCATAATTGCAAACAATTTTTGGGGATTTGCTAAAATGCCTTTTACACTAATTATATGCAAATTGAACCTAGATAAATAAAAATGAAATTTTAAAATGTTTATGTTCTCATATTATTTGTAATAGCATTCATAAATGAGTTGTATGATCATCCTCATTTCTTTAATATATTAGAATATCACTAATAAATATTAAAGCAAATTAGTCCAAATAGTTTCTAGACATTTTATTCATTAAGTCGCCAAGTTATTGATGCATTAGTTAACACAAAGAATAATACTAGAAATTCATAAGGTATATATCAAGTTTTAAAAGTGGTTTTTGATATATCCTCCCTTCTATTCCCAACAACTAGAATCTTGATCTCAAGTCCATCTTTTAAAAGACTATAACACCTCAAAGTCGATTAACAATTTATCTTTGGCAAAGCAAATTTATATTTGACATAGATATTATTAAGTTCTCGTAGCCAATGCAAATTCTTTAGATTCCACATTTTCTTCTTAAATAAGGTTGGAGGAACGAAAATAGATACACTAAATCTCATACACACTTTTTTCTAACACAATTAGGACCATTATATAAAGATTACTGGAAATTAGATCAACACCGGGAAGCTATAGCATTTCAAATTCCAATTCTCTTTTAGGTGTTAACTCTACTAATTAATCTAGAAAAAACTTCAAAGTACTCACAAACTATGGGTAATTTTTATTGTTAAGAAAATTACTTATCGTTATTCATCATAGATATTAAGTATCCTCCACACTCATTGGAGAATAAACCTTCATGCCTTCATCAAGGAAATAAGAGGAACTCCTCTTCCTTAAAAATAATACTAGTTATTCCTCATTTTTCACTTTTATTCTCACTTTCTTTTTCTAAATATCTATGGCTCCATAATGATATGATAGCTAATCTAAGCCTAAGATAACATTAAATTTTACTTTTGGTATCTTAATCAATTGTCAAGAATTTTTCCTCTCATTATTTGTATTTCTTCTTGGATAAAGGGTGATATTACTACTATTGGTATAATTTATCCCAAAAAGAGTGTTCCAATTTCTAAACTTCACATTTATTTTGCTTGTCATGCTTAGTGATGTAAAATAACATGAAACTTCACGATCGAATAAAATAATAACTCATTAACCATATATAAATAATATAGTTGTGATCACTTTAGTATATCTTGGTTGTTCTTATTAGGTCTTAGCAAAAACATGTTGTACTATACCTCTAAAATAAGGCTATCCTCAAACTAACCCTTATGACACTAAAGTAGATGTTGTACATTTGCCCTTAACGATAGTGCTTAAAATTAAACTTTTGGACATAAGTGTTGTTCATGCTTATGATTTCAATTGATGAAAAATATTTGTCTTGTCCAACTATGCCACTGGTTTATCACTTCACAAATCCTTTCTCTAGATGTTGACACTCAACATGGTGGCAGTGAGCACTAATTCATATTTAGGAATTCCACAAAATCCTTTGCCAAACATACTAATCAATCCCACTCCCCAATCACTATTGGCAAAACGTTTCCTTGCATATCTACAGCAACTACTATTACTAAAATGATGCTCTCTTTAAATGAAGGTAACCTCTTAGCCTTTGAAATCTACATCTCTTCTTCCCTAGCATTCTTGTGGCATTCATCTCTAACAATTACTTCTCTAAAAATTTATTATTTTCTACCAACCTTCTGAAATCAATAATACACAATTTAAGTACTGCAAATCTAATGGGGTCCATTCGTCCCTTGTAGATCATAGTAATATTTATTTCATTCAGGCTAATGATATCAAGAGCATAATGAGAAAAGATTGTAGAACATGCCACATTTCAAATTATAAGCCACATTTCATATTAAGAAAATATTTGTCTCCATGATGTGCAACTAATAGTCCCTTCTAATTTAGTTGAGATAACTCATCTCGAATCTTCAAAATATTAGCCAATGGAATATGCCACATTTCAAATGGCTTAAAAAAAGTTCTCTTACATGATATCTCAAGTAGAACAACCTTTAAATTTAACCCTATGTTTAACTTCCCACCATAAATGTACTACATCTCCAAAGACAAATACTATGAATAGAAAGTTTTAATCCTAACGACATGTTATTCCATCAAATATTTTTCAATTTTCCTTAACTTAATTTTAACTACTATGGGATCTAAACCACTTGAAAATTATACAATATCATATAATGGAATTCCTTCGATACTTAATTTTTTAATGTCCCTACAATAAGGCCTCAACATACAATTGATTGCAAAAGTAACACTATCATCTTAGCCAATTCATTCTTATTAATGGCTTATTAAATTGGTGCTCTCTTTAGGTTTCTCCCTTGACCCTAAGCTCTTTAATTGTAAATGCTTTTTCATCTTTAGCAACTTAAGCTTAACTTAAGAACTTAATTATCCAATAACAAAAACAAATTAACTTATAATAGGTAATTAATTTTAGCTTTTACTTCATTAAATATAATATTAAAAGTAAAGAAATATTTAAATCATAAACATTGTATTGTGACAATGTCATCACTTACCTACTCACAATTTACCAAAAAGTTTAGGAACAAATTCTAATTCTAAACACTTGCATTTACCTATTAACAATCACCTTACATTAAAATGACATCCCTCATATATATATATTACTCATTCAAATAACATATGCAAAGAATCTTTTCTTCCATATGTTGTCAATTTGTGATATACTAATGAATCATTATTTTCCTAACACATGTAGGCATGAAGTATGGAAGAAACCATATTTTGTCAAATCTTCCTTATCACTATATTGTAATCATCCTTAAAAATTGATTATTTTCTATGAACAACAATTTATCAACAAATATGGATTGAAATTTAATATCACATAAATAATAAAGTATAGCATCCACATAAAATTCAAAACTAGATACAAAAAGTCCCAAAAATCAATGAGGTACATAAATTACAAGACACACATAACTACTGAAGTACATCAACATCAAACATAGGTAATACCATACAATAAATGTCACAGTTATTGAATGTTAGAAGATTTTAAGGAGATCAAGTTAACATCCATGATTAGCAATTTCGGTATGAATTAAAATACTTATAAAATAGGTTAATATTTAGAAAAAAATTTAAAAATAAAAAATAAATATTTAATTTGATAATGCTCATCGAGACATTTTTAATGACATTTATTTCATCTTGATTAGATCTTGTATGTAAATACAACAAATTTTGAGGTGATTGAGTGGTAAAAAATTATTATTTTAATGTTAAGTATATATTAAAACTTAACTTAGATTAATTAAAGTAACATAATATAACAAAAAAATAATGTAATGATCACATGATAAGAGAATTAAAATACATATTACTATAAAAATTATATGGGGACAATGCATTCTGTGATCCTATGGAGATCAAGTATAACATCCTTGAACATCAAACCTATTTGCAATTGAAATGTCTCATAAAATATGCCATAATAAAAAAAATTAAAACATTAAAAGAATAGAAATAAAAATTTAATTAGATTGAGGACGTTGATATAAGCCCACTGATATTTCTTCACTCTTAGATTGACATCATTTAGAATTAATATAAATTATCAAAGTAAATAAGAACAATTAATAATAAATTAATACAATTTTAATATTATGTTAACATACTAATGCTAAGATGAGGTCAATGAAGATAATATAAAGTAACATAAACAAAATGATGTAAAGGTCATATAATAAAAGATTTATAGTTACATCGTAATATATTGAAATCAAAGAAAAACATTTTAAGAGTTGGATTAATCATATTAGAAAATTGTATTCAAGATACTGAGTAGTCAACAGTAACAGTATCAATCATCAAACCAAGTATGAAGCAAAATATCTTACAAAATGTGCCAAGTGTATTAAAAATAAAATATCTAAAAATTTTGTAATGAATTTTTAACGTTCTAGAGCATTTAAAAAAGTTAAATTACTTTTATTTTGTCTCAATAAAACCATATCTTCAATTTCTAGAAATCATGAAAGTTAATAAGAATACATAATTATAATTTATTATTTTTATATTATATATATATATATAATATAACAAAATCATAGCATTAAAATGGTCAAATGAGATTAGATTTTAAAATATATAATAATATAGCAAAAGCAAGGGAAAAAAAGTTGATGAAATGGCTAAAATTACATCACAAAGTTGTATTTGAGCCAAATAAGCAAATAAACTACAACATTCTTAATCATCAATTTAGGTATGAATCAAAATAACAAATAAAGCAAAGCCTTAGGAAATAAAATATCAAAAAATATAAAAATAAATATGTAATTTGATAGAGTTTTATTGATCAGTCACATGACATTGGTTTCATCTTAATCAGATTGCTTTTACAATTACTATGAATTACCAAAGTAGTTGTATAAATAACAAAGAATTGTTATTTAAATAAAAAATAAATATATATTAACACAAAACAAGATAACATAAAAAAATGTGCAATAACAAAGTAATAGTGATATATTGGTCACGGTATATTTGATTTTAAGTTACACAGTATTATAACAAAATTAAAGCAAATCGTTTCAACAAATGAAACAAATTTTGTTAGAAAATGACATTTGAAGATACTAAAGAGAACAAGTATCGTATGCTCAATCACCTAAATATGAAAAAATAGAAACCAAAAGTAATGTATGAAAAAAAATTGAAAATGTAATATTGAAAAATATAAAAGTGAATGTTTAATTTTTGTAGAGCTCATTGAGAAAATCCAAGAATGTTTGTGTTGTGTTAATTGAAGCTTTTTTTGAGTTACTATGAATTATCAAAAAATAAAAATAAATAATAATAAATTTTATATTAATATTTTTTTAATGTATAACAAAGTAGATATGAGGTTAATTGAAGTAATATAATATAACAAAATCATAGATATGCAATTGTCACATGAGAGGACATGAGAGTGTCATAGAAAAGTAAAGCAGCCAAAGCAAAACATTTTAAGAATAAGAAATTATATAATAAATTTTCTTTCAAAGTTACTTAGGTGATTGAGTGCAATTTGCTTCTCATCAAATTAGATTTGAATCATAAGTTCTCATAAAATTTGTGAAAACACTTGAAAATGAAAATTTTAAAAATATAAAAAATTAAAATTTTATTAGAAAGTGCTTGTTAAAATGCTTCTAATCAAATTTTTTGTGTCTATCAATCCTCATGTGAAATTACAATGATTTTAAAAATTAAATAAACACAAATATTAACAAATTTCTCTTTTTAATATTATGTTTACATATATTAAAGCTATAATTAGATATATAAAAATCATGTAACATAACGAAATGAAACGAACACAAAGGTCAATCTCAAAGAGATTTAGTGCTTTATGACCAAATAACCAAATCATAATGCAATTTTTTTTTTAAAAAAAGAGATAAATTGAACAAAAAAGTTATATTCCATGTTACAATAGAGATGGGGTGCAAAATACACATTCAACAAATCTAATATTTATCAAAATGTCTCATAAATCATGTAAAAAATTTAATACTAATATATTTTTAAAATGTTGAAACAAATATTTTTTTAGATAAAGCACATTGAGATGAGTTTAGTAACATTTATTTTGTCTCAATTAAACACACTCAAAATTACTACAAATTACACAAATACATAAGCATAAAAATTAGTAAATTATTATTTTAGTAATATGTAAATAGCTATTAAAGGTAAAATGAGTTAAATTAAAACAATATAATACAACTAAATCAAATGAATCTAAAGTTGACATGAGAGAAGAATTAGAGTTTCATAATAATATAGCTAAATCAAAGTAAAACATTTGGGGAAACTTTTTAAATGCATTAAAAATTTGCATTCAATGATACAAAGATGCTTGAGTGTAGCATCCTCAATCCTTAAATAAGGTTTGAATCAAACATTCTCATACAGCATACCAAAATCTATGCAAATAAAATATTAAAAATTATAAATATGATTACTTATTTGGATAGATTTCTTTGAGAGGAGTCTAACAATGTTTATTTTATCTTGATCAAAGCTTGTTTGGAATTACTACAAATCATCAAAAAAAGAAATAAAGAATATTAAATTACTTTTTTATATTACATAATTTTAAATTAGAATCTAAAAGAGATAATTTGAAGGAATGTAATATAAACAAATCCTAGTAATGTAATGTTCACATAATAGATTAATTGGAGTTACATCGAAATACAACCAAATCTAAGAGAAGAATTTTAAGAAATGAGATAGATTGAGTGGAATAATTACATTGCAAGAATCTAGTGATGTCAAATATAACATTTTCAATCATCAAATAAGATATGAATCGAAATGTGTCTTAATCAATGCAAAAATATAATAAAGATTTTTAAAAATAATAAAAAATATATATTTAATTCTATAGAGCTTGTTAAGGTGAGTGAAATAATAATTTTATTTGTGTTAATCATACCTCATTTTGAATTATAGTGAATTAACAAAACAAAGAAGATTAAATAAAATATATTACAATTTTAAAATTAATTTAGAAAATTTTAAAGATAAAACAAGATAAATTAAAGCAATGTAAAATCAAAAAATTAAAAAGATGTAAATGTCACAAAATAATAGATCATTATTTACATAAAAAAAATATAATTGAGTCAAAGAAAAAGTTTTCAAGAAATGAGGTAAATTAATGAAAAAGTTAAATACTAAGGCACCAAAGAGATCAAGTGTACTTTTTTTATCATCAAATCGGGCACATATTAGAATTTTCATAAAGTGTGCCAAACCACAAAAAATAGAAATATTTAAAAATATAGCAATCAATATTTTTTTTTGATATAGAACATTGTTCCAATTCCAGTGATATTTGTTTCATCTAAACCGAGCTTTGTTTAGCAAAAGTATATATTAAAGTTAAAATGAGAGAAATTAATGATTTGTAATAAAATTAAAGAAAAATATTGTAGATGCCAAGCAATGGTACATTTAGAGCAACACATAAATATAATAGAATAAAAGAATTATTTTTAAAAAAATGAGAAATATTGCTAGAAAATTTTTTTCCAAGATACTACGGAAATCAAATATAATATCTGCAATTATGAAATCATGTATGAATAAAAAACATTCATAAAAAAGCAATTTTTTTCAATATGGACTCGCCTATAATTAAAATGAATTTCAAAATAAAAAAGACATAATTGGTAATGTAATATGATAAAAAGTAAGCAATATAAAAATAGAATAAGTGGAGATTTAGGGTTATATTATAGAATAACACAATAAAAAATGAATAATTAAGATATTGTATAAAAATGTTAAATTTCAAGATACTAAGGAGATTGATCATCAAATAAAATATCAATTCAAATGTCGAGCAAAACCTATCAAAATTTTAGAAAATAAAATATTTTGAAATATAAAAATTAATATTTAATAAGATAGAGCTTATTAAGATCAATATAACAACATTAGTTTTGTCTAATTAAACTTTGTTTGGAATTACCATGAATTACAAAATGTAAATAGGCTTAAAAAATAATAATTTATTATATATATATATATATATATATATATATATATATATATATATTAAGACTAAAAGGAAAAATAACTAGGTATAACTAAATTAAATTTAAAAAATTTGAAAAAAAAATGAGTTTAAATATGTAGAAAAAATACATTCTAACATATTATGTGGAACAAAAAGAACATTCTTGATCGTATGCCTAGGTATGAATTAAAATGTCTCATAAATCATGCCAAAATATTAGGAAATACATTATTTAATAATATAAAATTGATATCAAATTAGAGAGTGCTTGTCGAGATTAGTGGAGTGATATTTATTTTATCCCAATTACACAAATTTATTGTAAACTACCAAAATAAACAAGCAAAATAATAATAAACTATTATTTCATCATTAAAAAATTATATTAAAAATTAAATAAAATAAATTTAAATAATGTAATATAACAAAATCAAACTAACATATCACACTAGTAAACAACTAAAGATTCATAATAATATTACTAACTCAAAGAGAAATATTTGTAGAAATTAGAGAAATGGTATAGAAAAATTACATTCCTAATACAAAGGATATCAAGTGTAACATTCACAATCGTCAAATTAGATATGAAGTAAATGTCTTAGAGAGTAAGCAATAATAATTAAATTTAAAATATTTAAAAATAAATAGTAAATATTTAGAGGGATAAAGTTCATTTAAAGGAATTTGAGGGCATTTGTTTTTCTTTAGAAGAACCACATTCTAAATTACTTTTAATTATTAAAGCAAATGAGCATAAATTATAATAAATTATCATGTGATATTAAGAAAAATATATATTAAAGAAATAATGAGAAAAATTAAAACAACATAATAGAACTAAATCAACATGTAGAGGTAACAAGATAAAAGATATAGATTTATATAGTAATGTAACCAAATCAATGTAATAGATTTAATGAAATAAGAAAAATTGTACAAGAAAGCAACATTCTAAGATGCTAAAATGCCTTGTAAACCAGTCGAAAATTAAAAAAGCAAAATATTACAAAATGATAAAATCATTACGTAATTGAAAGTAGCTTATCAAGAGGAGTACAACAATATTCGTTTTTTTTTATATTGGACATTTTATTAATTGCTACGAATTGTTGAACTAAATAAACATAAAAAATAATAAACTACTTTTTTAATTTCAAGTAAATATATTGTAAAACTTACATGCGAGAAATTAAAGAAACAAAATACAACAAAATCATGGAGTCGTAATGGTCAAACAATCAGAGATTTAAAGTTACAAAGAAATTTAGCTAAATTAAAGCAAGTAATTTGAAGAAATAAAAAATTAAATTAAAGTAAGCAATTCAATTTGCACAAGATTTCTTGGCTAGGGATGTACACTTGATTTCCCTAATATCGTGGAATGTAAATTTCTCATAAAATTTAACTCATTTGGTAGATTTTTTTACATTAATTTTTTTATATTATTTTGAAACTTTGATTCTTCTCCCTTGTGACATTTACATCACTTTATAATGGTTATATAACAATGGTTTAATTTGTCTCATTTTAGTTTTAATATATATTTATTAAATATTAAAATAAAAATGTATCATTTTTATGCTTTTACACTTTAAAAATTCATAGTAATTCAAAAGAAGGTTTGACAGAGATGAAACAAATGTCATTAGAGTTAATGCAATGATTTCTACAAATTAAATATTAAGTATTATATTATAAAGTATTTTTTTTCTAATATTTGGGCATACTTTTTAAGACATTTTTATTCATAATTGATTTAACTAGTGCGGTTGTTGCACTTGATCACCATGGTATTTTGGAATGTACCTTTCTTATAACATCAAATATTTTGCCTTGATTTGGTTACATTAATATGTATCTCCAAATTTCTTCTCATGGTACTTTGATTTGTATATATCTCATTGCTTGAGTTTATCTCATTTAGCTTTAAATATATATTTAATTAACATTAAAATACTAATTTTTTATTATATTTGCTTATTTATTTTTGTAATTAATAATAATTCCTTATTAAGTCCTATTAGATATTTATTTTTATATTCTTAAATATTTTATTTTCTATGGTTTTGGAAAATTTTACTAAACATTTTTATTTGTATATTATTTAGTGATCGAGGATGTTGCGCTTGATCTCCTAAATATATTATGATGGAAATTTTTCATATGCTTTATCCCATTTCTTCAAACTTTATGCTTTAATTTTTTATATTCTAATGTAACCCTAATTGTTCTCTTATGTATGTTTACATCACTTTGTTTTATTTATGTTACATTGCTTTAACTTATATTTTTTCTTCTTTAATATATGTTTACTTAAAGTCTAAGTTACGGCTTTTTTATTTATTCTTATTTACTTTCATTACTTGATGCAATTCTTAATGACGTTTTATTGAGATGAAATAAATATCATTACACTTATCATCACAAGATCTATTCAAAATATTTATTTTTATATTTTAAGGTATTTTATTTTCTATAGTTTTGTCATACTAAACAAGTAAATATATATTTTAGAACTAAAAAGAGATAAATTAAGATATTTTAATATACCAAAAAAATCATTTAAAGGTCATATAAGCAGAGAGTTTATAGTTACATAGTAATATAAAAAAATCAAAAGGAATAATTTAAAGAAATGACATAAATTGAATAAGAATATTATAATTCGAGATACTAAGTAGCTCAAGTTTGACATAATCAACCATAAAAAGATTTACAAATCAAAATGAGTAGTAGAGTATGCCAAAATCTTAGAAAATAAAATATTTAAAAATATAAACAAAAAGCATTTATTAGAAAGAGCTTCTCGAAAAAATCCAATGACATTTGTTTCATCATAATCATTTCTCATTTAGAATTAGTATGAAATAGAAAAAAAAATAGGCATAGATAATGAAAAATTATTTTTTAAATTTTTGGGAAACATTACTAAAACTAAAATAAAAATAATTAAAGCAATTTATTATAGCAAAATGAAAACAACTTAGCGATTACATTTGAGAAGACTAAGAGTTACATAGGAATATGACCGTATGAAAGAAAAAATAATTGAACAAATTTGATAAATTGCATGAGAAACTTCAATTCAATGGTACTATGATGATTGATAGTGATATCCTTGATCATCAAATTTGTACAAATTAAAATTTATTATAAAACATTCAAAATCTCTTTCAAGTAAAATATTTGAAAATAAAAAAGAGTTGGATAGAGCTCATCATGATGAGTCTAAAGATTTTTTTCAATCATGATTAGAATTCATTTAGAATAATTTAGATTTAAAAATTTTAAAGTATTAAATAATGTCAAAAATATTATTTTAGTACTAAAAAACTATAGAATGAAGATAAAATATGATAAATTGAAACAACTTAAAATAAAAGAAATCAACGTGATGTTAGCATCACTTAAGAGTAGAATTTTAGTCTCAGTAATAAAAAAAAATCAATGTGCAAAACTTAGAAGAAATAAGAAAAAGTGTAGGATAAAGCTTCATTCCAAGATACTATGGTGATTAAGAATAACATTCTCGATCATCAAATAAGGTATATATTTAAATGTGTAGTAAAACATGCAAAAATCATAGAAAAAATATTATAGAAAATATCAAGATGAATATTTATTTGACTTAAGCTTGCCTTCAAATTTCCAAAGATCTTTTTTCATCTTGAACAAATCTTGTTGAGAATAATTTTTCATTAAAATAGTAAATATGTATAAGTAATGAAAATTTTATTTTTTGAATACCAAAAAAAATATATTAAAAATAAAATGAGATACATTTAAGCAATATAACAATTCTTAGTTAATTAAATCAATAGGTCAAACAAGAGGACATTTTGAGTTAATCATAGAAATAACCAAATCAAATTAAATATTTTGAAAAATTGAGATATATTTTATAAGAAAGTTTCATTTCAAGGCCCTAAGGAGGTTGATCACAACATTCTCAATTGTCATGTAAGGTATGAATAAAATTAAATTATAAAACTAGTTTAAACCTAACAAAAGAATATCTAAATATGTGAAAAAATATTTAAATAAATGTAATTCATTGAGTCGAGTCTACTTATGATTATTTAATCTCAACCATACCTCATTTAGAAAACTAGAAATTACAAAAATTTAATAAGCATAAATATTAATAAATTATTATGTTGATATAAAGTAAACAAATAATAAACTTGAAATGATACTAATTAAAGCAATGTAATATAATGAAACATAAGTGATGATGAGGTTACCAAGATGATGTTTAGGATAAAGTAATAATATAATCAAATCAAGGTTAAAGTTTATAGAAATGAAATAAAATTTATGATACAGTTGCATAACAAGATACTAATATGTTCAGGTGTAACAACAATGATCTTGAAATCATATGTGAACCAAAACAACAATCATTAAATATTTAGTTGGATACTTGTCCAATGATGTTTCCTTTGTCTCGATCAAACCTTATTTTAACAAATGTTAATTAGAAAATTAAATTAATATAAATAATAATAAATACTTTTAGTTTTAATTAAAAAATTTTAAAGTTGAAAAAAGATAAATTTAAGTTTTATAAAATAGCCAAATTAAAGTTATATATAAGTGGCACAAGAAGGGAATATCATTTAAGCTTTAAAACATAATTAATTCATAAAAAAATAACACTTTATTATTATTTGTATTTATTTAATTTTATAATTCACAATAATTCAAATCACGGTCTTACCTAGTCAAAATAGATGTCGCTCGCATTGTCTCGTTGTTCTCTATCTAATTAAAAATTTATTTCTATTTTTTCTTGATATTTATTTTCTATAGTTTTAACACATTTTAAATAACTATTTGATTCATACCTGTGGCAATCATTGTTGTTACACTATATCTCCTTAGCATTTTGGAATGCAAAATTTGAATAAAATTTGTCTTACTTCTTTAATTTTTTCTTTTAATTGTTTTATATTTCATATATGTTTATAAACTCATATGATAATTAAATTACTTTGATTTGGGTGTGCAAAAGAGCATCAATTTTTATTTACTTGAAATTAAATAATATGTTACTATTATGATTATTTATATTCATAATTCATAGGAATTTCAATTGAGGTCTCATAAAGATGAAACAAAAGTTATCATACTTACGTTATTGACCTCAATCTATTCAAATGTTATTTTTTAGTCTTTTAGACATTTTATTTTATAAGGTTATCTTCTTAGTCTATGAGGCCCTTTGACTCATGCTTTAATTGATAATTAGAGAGGTTACTCTCAAGTTCTTTAGTTATTTGGAAGGTAATTCCCAATAAAATTTTGCTCATTTCGTAAAATGTTTCACTTTCATTTTGTAATGTTAATATTTAATTCAAAGTATCCAACATTAATAAAATTAAATAGTCATCTTATATTTCAAATATTTAATTTTTTATGTTTTTGGATCATTTTATGAGAAATTTGGCATCGTACCAGATTTTGTGATCGATGATGTCATAACTGATCTTCTTAATATCTCGAGATGGCACTTTCCCTTATAATTTATGACATTTTTTAAAATTTTTTATGGTTTTTAATGTATGATGAAATATTTGTATTTGTACAGGATTTAACAATTATGGATTTTGCACTTGATATCCTTTTTTCTTTGAAGGCAACTTTATCGTATTATTTATCTCATTTCTTCAAATGTTATGATTTCATTCGATTATATTACATAGTTTCAATTTATCTATTTTCAACTTTAAAAAATACTTACTCAATGTTAAAATAATTATTTATTTCCATAAATATTTAATTTGTCTAGTAATTCCTTGTAATTCCAAGCGAGGTCTGATTAACACAAAACACCTACTAAAGTAGTCAGCTCAATGAGCTTTTTGAATTAAAATTATAGCTTCTATATTTTATATTCAATGTATTTACACACTTTATAAGGTTCTATTTATAGTTATTTGACCATTAGAATTTTTAACTTAATCACCCTGGCAACATGGAATATTTTCCTATGTAATTTATCATAATTTTTAAAGAAATTACTTTTATTTAGTGATATTTCTATATAACTCTAAATCTTCTCTTCTATGACCTTTACATCCTTTTGACTTGTTAAAATAATTTTTCTTCAATTTTTATCTCATTTCTACTATAACAAATATTTACTGAACATTAAAAAAATGACTTACAATTATTTATTCTTATTTATTTTGTTATTTCATAATAAATCCATATGTTGTCTAATCGAGAAGAAACAATTTTCTTATACTCATCTGAATAAGCCTTATGCAATTATATATATATATATATATATATATATATATATATATATATATATATATATATATATATATATATATATATTAATTTTTCTCTATGGTTTTGTAATGCATTCCAAAACATTTCTATTCATTCTACTGTGACAATCAATTATGCTATGCTTAATGTCATTATTATCATGGAATACAACATTCTCATTCAATTTATCTAATTTTTTTCAACTTTTTCTCTTTGATTTAGTTATACAACTATAAAACTATAATTCCTCTATTCGGTGAACCCTTACATATTTTCAATTTTTTTGTATGGCATTTCTTCAATTTATCTCATTTCTTGTTTACTAAAAATTTAATTAGCTTTAAAAAAATAATATATTATTATTTGCACTTAATTACTAGGGTAATTCACATTAGTTCAAAATGAGGTATGATATAGACGAAACAAAAGTTAATGGAGTTGCCTTAATGAGCTTTATCATATTGAATATTCATTTCTACATTCTTAAATGTCTTATTTTTTAAAGATTTTGCAAGTATTTTGAGATATTTTACTTTATACATAATTTAATTATCGTTGATTTCATGCTCGATATCTTTAGTTTCTTTGAATGTAAATCTCTTGTATAATTTATGTCATTTCTTTAAATTTAATGATTTGATTTGGTTATGTTATATTACTACAATTTATCACTTGTCACCTTTAATAAATTTTTGCTCACTATTAAAAGATTAATCTATTATCTTTTATTTGTAGATTATTTTATCATTCATAGAAATTCCAAGCGATGTTTGATTGACACAAAACAATTTTCATTGTACTAATCTCGATGAGCTATTTGTAATTAAATATTCATCTTTTATATTTCTTTAATATTTTATTTTCCAAGGTTTTTACATTCTTTGTATGATATTTATTTCCATAGTTATTTGGCCATCGTGGATGTTCACTTGATCTCCCTGGTACCATGGAGAACAACTTTCTAGTACGACTTATCACATTTCTTCAAATTTTTTAGTAAATTTTTATATAAACCAAAATCTCCTCTCGTGTGACCTTGTAATCCCTTTGATTTGGTAATATAACATTTCTTCAAGTTATCTCAATTTTTTATTAGTGAAGCTTTACTTTAGTATTTGATAATAATTCCAAAGTTTTTGATCGAGATGAAAACAATTGTGGTTCGACAATCTAGATGAGCTCTATTCAATTAAATGTTGATTTTGTGGTGTGAGCATGTTTTATGAGATATTTTGGTTTGTACCTAATTTGATGATCAAGGATCTTACACTAGATGTCCAATTATCTTCAAACACTGCTTTTCCTCATAATTTATATGATTTTTTAATTTGTTTTTTTTTTATGTAAATATGTAACCTAAATTCTCTTCTCATGTGACATTGCATCACTCTTAATTACAATTGTTATATTACTTAAAAATACATCATTTTAGCTTTAATATATTTTTATTTAGTATTGAACCAATAATGTATTGTTTGTTTATGTTGTGATTTCAAACAAGGTCTAACCAACATAAAATAAACATCATTGAATATAATTTAGCAAGCTCTATATTGTTAACTATTATTTTTTAATATATTTAAATATTTTAATTTCTAGGCTTTTGACATAGTTTACTAAAATTTTTTATTTGTACACGAAATGATGATCTGGGATGTTACATTCAAGCTTATCAATATCTTGGAATTTTATTTTAGCTTACAATTTTCCTCATTTTTTAAAAGATTTTGCTATGTTTTTCATATATTACATTGTTACAATAATTCTCCTCTCGTGTGACCATTACATCTTTTTGTTTTTATTATATTATATTTCTTCAACTTAATTCATTTTAACTTTAATATGTATTTTTAAACAATAAAATACTTTCTTATTATTATTTTTACTTATTCACTTCATTAATTCTCTATAATTTGAAATGATATTTAATACAAATGAATCAAACATCACTCCACTCATCTGAATGAATACAATCAAATTTAATAGTCATTTTAACAACTTGAAATATTTTATTTGTTAAGAATTTATTATATTTTATGAGATATTTTAATTTATACTTGATTTTTGATCCATGATGCAAGCTTGATCTTCTTTTTAACATGGAATGCAACTTTACTATAAAATTTGTATCATATTTTGAATTTTTTGGATTCAATTTGGTAATAGTATTATGTCAATCTTAATCTTCTCTTTTGTGATGTTTACATCAACATAATTTTGTTATATTGTAATAATTTAAATTAGTATATTTGAACTTAATTAAATATATTCTTTAAATTAAATTTAAAATTTTGTATTATTTATTTTTTTGAATTGGTAATGTGTAATAATTCTAATTGTGGTCAAACAAGATGAGAGAAATATTGTTGGGCTCATCTTAATGAGCTCCAACAAATTAAATTTTCATTATTCATTTTTAAATATTTAAGCTTTCTAAGATCTTGATGCACTTTTTGAGTCCTTTCTATTTGTACATAATTTAATGATCAAGGTTGTTACAGCTTACTTCCTTATTACCTTTCAATGAAATTTTTTATTAAAATTTATCTTTTTTCCATAAATTTTTCGTTTAAATTCCTTAGCTTGTTTATCGTGTTACTATAGAAGTCTAATTCTCCTCTTAGGTGACCTTTCGATCAAGTTGCATTGGACATATTACATTGCTTTAGTAACTATTTAATTTTAATTTAATAATGTATTATTATTTATACTTATTTGATTGAGAAGAAAAATGTCAATAGACATAGCTCATCAATCTCTATGTAGTTAAATGCTCATTTTTACACTTTTAAAATTTTCATTTCATATGATATTAGCTTGTATTTTTTAGTCATTTTAATTTATGCTTGATTTGATTATAAAGAACTTTACAAAACATCTCATTATAATCCAGCAATGCAACTTTCTCTTACAATTTAAATGATCTCCTAAAATATTTCTCATTGAATTGATTTTATCACTACCTAACTCCAAATCTCCTCTCATGTCATCCTTACATTGCTCTAATTTGATTATATTACATTCTTTCAAATAATCTCATTTTAGATTTATTCTATTTTTACTTAATATTAAAATATAATTTGTTGTTATTAATGCTAATTTTATTTTGTAATCAATAGTTATTCATAAATAGGTGGAATTGAGAAAAAATAAATATCGTTCGACTTGACTTGATTGGTTCTATAAAACTAACTATTCATTTCAATATTTTCAAAAATATTTTCAAGGGTTTTTCACATGGTTTATAAGGCTTTTCGTCTTGTACATTGTTTGATGATCAAAGATGCTACACTTCAATTTCTTGGTATTTAGGAATGAAATTTTTTGATATAATTTATCTTATTTCTTCAAATATTTTCATTCATTTTTTTATATATTATCTAAAACTATACCTCCTCATGTGTCCTTTATATTGCACCAATTTTTTTAATATCACATTGCTTCAATTTATCTTTTTTCAACTTTAATATATTTTGCAAAATATTAAAAGTTATTTTATTTCTATTTTTCCTAATTTAATTGTGATAACTCTTAGTATTTTTAATTAATGATGAAGAAGAAATGAATGCTGTTGGACTCTTCTCAATGAGCTTAATCATATTAGATGTTCATTTTTTATTTTTTGAATGTTTTATTTTTTAGGGCTTTACTATATGTGATAATTTGATTCATACCTGACCTGACTATTTGGAATATTACACTCAATCGCCACAACAACTTGGTATGCAAATTCCCTACATAATTTTTCTTATTTCATCCAATGCTTTACATATATTTGGTTATGTTACTATGAAACTCTAATTCTTCTCTCATGTGACCTTTATGTCACTTTGATTTAATTATATTAGATTGATTCAATTTTTCTCATTTCATCTTCATAATATTTTTACGTAAAATTCAAATAATTATTTATCTATTTATTTATTATTGTAATTTATAGAATTTTAAATGAGGGTTGATCAAGTCAAACAAACCTTCGTTAGACCTTCATTGATGAGCTATATCAAATTAAATATTCAGTTTTAAAATATTAAATATCATATTTTGTAGAGTACTGGCATGCTTATTAACACAGTTGGATTCAAACCTAATATAATGTTTGAATATGTTATTCTTAATATCCTTAAAATCTTAGAAGCAACTTTCCTATGAAATTTATCTTATTTATGTTAATTATTATCTTTAATTTGTTGTATTACTATGAAAATCTAAATCTTCTCTTGCTTGCCATTTAGATTGCTTTCATTTGGCCATATAATTTTACTAAAAATTACCTCTTTCAGCTTTAATGTATATTTCCTTAATATTAAAATAGTAATTTATTATTACTTATTCTTATTTTCTTTAGTAATTAGTAGTTATTCCAATAAATGTCTATTCAAGATGAAATAGACATCATTAGACTTGTCGTGATGATATATATTCAAATGAATATTCACCTTTCAATTTTAAAATATTTTATTCGCAATGGCTTTGGTACAATTTACATTGTAGTTTTATTTTTACATGATTTGTTGAATTCATATGTTACACTCCATGTACTTAGCATCTTTTAAGGGAATGTTTCCCTGCAATTTATGTAATTTAGACAAAATTGTTTCTTTGGTTTTCCACATTATTATTTATATAAATATCTCTTCTTATTTGTCCTCATTGTAACTTTGATTTAGTTTAGTTATTTTGCTTCAATTTTTCATATTTTAACTTTAATATATAAATAAATATATTCACTTAATATTAAAATTATAATTTACTAATATTTTATTTTATTTACATTAGAAACTTGTAGTAATTCAAAATGAGGTTTGATAAATATGAGGCAAATGTCATTAGGCTATTCTTTATGAGCTTTATCCACTAAGTATTCATTCATAATTTTTTTAGGATTTTCAATTGCTTTATTAGATTTTGATTTGTACAAGATTTGACCATCAAGCATGTTACACACAATGTTCTTAGTTTCTCAAAATGCAAGTTTGACATAGTACATAGCTCATTCTTTCAAACTTCTTTCCATTAAGTTTTTTATATTGTTAAAAAACATTAATTCTTCTCTCATGTGATGAAAACATTGTTATGTTTTTGGTTATCTTACATTTATTTACTTTTTCTCATTTAGTCTTTAGCTTACAATTATATAATATTAAAATAACAATTAATTATTATTTAATCTTATTTGGTTTAGTAATTCTAATAATTCAAAATGAGGTCTGATCAAAATAAAACAAAAATTGTTAGACTCATCTTGATATACTCTATCTAACTAAATATAATTTAATTTTTTTTTATTGATTTGATATGATTTGTCAAACATTTTTTATTATTTATTTCTTTTACAATTTACTACATTTCTTCAAATATTTCTCTCTGATTTGTTGATTTTTTCTGTCTATGATATAATTTTGTATATTCCTTCAATTTATTTTATTCCATATTTAATGCATATTTGTTTATATTTAAATAAGACTATTTTTTATTTTTTACTTCTCTAACTCTTAGTGTGTAAAATGGGGTGCAATCTAGATGAAATAAAATTCATTGGATTTGTCACATCTAGTCTTATCTAATAAAGTATTTTTTAAAATATTCTATGTTTTATTACATTCCTTGTTTTTAATATACATCTTCTTTCTATCTAAGTTTATGAACAAGGTCATTATGCATGATCTTGTTAGCAACTTGGAAAGCAATGTTGAGAGTACAATTTATGTACTTTTTTCAAACAACTCTATCTGAGTCTCCTGATCACCTCTAATGTTTCCTTTACATCACTTTTATTTGGTTATTTTAAATCACTACAATTTATCTCAATGTTTTAATATATATTTTCATAATTTTAAATAATAATTATTTTATTGTTATTTAGATTTTTAATTGATAGTAATTCCAAACAAAGTTTGGTCATCATGAAACAAAAGTCACAAGGCACATCTCATTAAGCTACATCAAATTTAATTTTCATTTTATACTTTTAAATATTTTAATTTCCTAGATTTTATTATTATTTGTAACAAGTTTTCATTTGTGCTTGATTTGATGATTCGGGACGTACACTTAAACAACTTAGTATTTTGGAATGCAAATTTTAATCACAATTTATCTCATCATTCGAAAGTTTTTGTTTGAATTTTTTTATATTGTTATGAAACTCTAATTCCCTACTCTTTTGACATTTACACCACTTTGATTTGATTATATTACCATACTTTAATTTATCTCATTTCAAATTTACTATATATTTACTAAACATTAAATAAGAATTTATAATTTTGATGCTTTGTAACATTTTGAAATAATTTGGAATTTTCATAGTAATTTTTAACAATGTTCAATTTCGATGAAACAAACATCAATGGAGTCTACACAATGAGCTTTATCTAATAAAATATTCCTTACTATATTTTTAAAATATTTTATTTTCTAACATTTGTGCATGCTTTATGAGAAATTTTAATTCATGGCTAATTTTATTATTGAGGATGTTATACTTTATCACCTTTGTATTTTGGAATATAACTTTCATATACAACTTGGCTCTTTTCATCAAAATTTTGGCTTTGATTTAGGTATATAACTTTATGGCTCTAAAAGAATAATCTATTAATATTTATGATTTTTTACTTTGGTAAATCAAAAAAATCACAAATGAAGTCTGATCAAGATAAAAAAATCAATGGGCTTGTCTAACAAGCAATATGCTACTAAATATTAATTTTTATATTTTGAAATATTATACTTTCAAAAATTTTTCTTTCTTTTTGTAGATATTATGACTCATATATGATTTGAGGATCGAGGATGTTACACTTGACCTCCAAAGTATGTTGTAATTGAAATTACCATTACACTCTATCTCATTTCTTCAAACATTTTGCTTTTGTTTTATTTTATTACTATGTAACTTTAATTCTCCTCCCATTTATCCTTTACATCACTTTGATTTGAATGTGTTCATTGATCTAGTTTATCATACTTCAACTTTAATATATATTTACTTAAACCTATAGTTATCATTTATTATTATTTATTTTTATTTACTATAATCATAATATACATTTTTTGTGATTTACTTTAGTATTTCTCTTCGTTTAAAAATTATTTTTATGTAGATGAAGCCAATCTCACTGAACTCAACTCAAACATCTCTTGCTAATTAAATATATATTTTTTTATCTTAAATATTTTATCTTCTAAGATTTTGGCACACTTTATAGGACAATTTGATTCACATTTTATTTAAATATTTTGATAATTAAACTCAATTTACTTCATATCTTGGAATTAAAACTGCAAATATAATTTATCTCATTTCTTCAAAAAGTTCAAGATTATTTAGACATATTAGAATGTGACTTCATATCTCCTCTCATATGATCTTTACTTTATTTTATTTTTGTTATATTTCATTACTTAAACATATCTCATTTTCACTTTGGTATATATTTGCTTAATATTAAAATAATGATTTGTTATTATTCATTCAAATTTTCTTTAGTAATTAGTATTTATTCTAAATATGATTTGATTAAGATAAAACTAAAATTATTTGAACTTCTTGATGATATATATTCACCTAAATATTCACTTTCCAATTTTTTACATATTTTATTCTTTAAGGCTTTGGCATAATTTACAGAAGTTTTGATTTTTACCTTATTTGAAGGTGGATTATGTTGCTTTATATCTCTGTAGTATCTAGAAATGAAACATTTCAACATAATTTTTTTTATTTCAACAAGTTGTTTTCTTCAATTTGGTTACATTATTATGTATATCTGCATCTCCACTCATTTGACTATTACATTGCATTGATTTAGTTCAATTATTTTGATTCAATTCATCATATTTTAGAGTTCACATATATTTACTTAATATTAAAATACTATTTTACTAATATTTATGCTTATTTACTTTGACAATTTGTAGTAATTCTAAATGATGTGCAACAAAGAAGAAAGCAACGTTGCTAGACTAGTCTCGACTTTATTTATCCAATAAGTAGTCATTCAAAATTTCTTTATATTTTTGGATGCTTCTCAAGCAAGTTACTTATGATCTAGTTAATATCTTCTAATTCAACTTCTCGACACAACTTTACTCATTTTTTTCAAATTTTTTTTCTTTAATTTTATTGTATCACTATAAATCTAAAATTCCCTTCTCATGATTCCTTAGCATCTCCATGATTGTTCTATTTCATTTTTAAAATTTTTCTTATTTTAGCTTTGATATATATATTTGCGTAAAATTAAAAAATAATTTGTGATTCTTTATGCTTATTTTCCTAAGTAATTTCCTATAATTTTTATTGAGATATAATCAAAACAAGCTTTCTCTAATTAAATATATTTTTTAAAATTTGTAATGTTTTATTTCAAGGTTTTTGGTGAGGTTTATTAGACTTTTTGATTCATACATAATTTCATAATCAAGCTTGTTTCCTCAATTTCCTCAGTATAATGAAAAGCAACTTTCCTTTACCATTGAACATATTTTTCAAATGTTTTGCTATGACTTGTTAATATCATATTATAATTCCAAATCTTCTCCCATGTGTCCTTTATATCTCATTGATTTAGTTTTTTTACATTGTTTTATTTTATTTCATCTAGCTTAATGTATATTTATTTAACATTAAAATAATGTTTTTTCATTTATTTGCTTCTTTTATTTTGTAATTCCTTTTTATTTCAAATGATGTAATCACAAGAAAATAAATGTCATTGGACTGGTCTTGATTAGACTTATTTAACTAAATATTTTTTAAAATATTTTATTTTTTAAGATTGTTCCTTATTTGTTTTTAATATATTTTATTTGTACCATATTTTACAATTAAGGATGCTATGTGCAATCTCCTAAGTAAATTGGAATGTAATTTTCTCATTCAAATTGTTCACAGTTATAAATATTTCTTTTTAATTTATCTATATGACTATATAACTCTTCACTTTTTTGTGTGACATTTACATCTCTTTTATTTGGTTACATTTCATTATTTTGAATTATCTTTTTTAACTTTAATATAAGTTTTCATAATAGTGAAATAATAAGATTTGTCATTCATAGGAATTCCAAATATTTTTTATTATGTTGAAACAAATGTTGCTGTGGTTATGTCGACAAGCTACATCAATTAAAATTTTTATTTTATATTTTTTAATTTTTTTCTTTCTAAGATCTCTTTATGTTTTATTAGAATTCTAATTTACACATGATATGTTTGTTAAGAATGTATATTCAACCTCTTCATTATCATGTAATACAAATTTATTATATAATTTATCTCTTAATTCCAAATTTTATGTTATAACTTTTTCATATTATCGTGGAACTCTAATTCTCTCTTGATGTCATACGTAGATCACTTAAATATGATTATATTATAATGCCTTAATTTATCACAATTTAGATTTTGGAAATATTTACTAATATTAAAATAATATTTTATAATTTTTAATGTTCCTTTACATCGAAAATTAATAAGAATTCAAAACAATGCCAAATTCACTTGAAACGAACATCTTTGTTCTTGATGCAACGAGATTTATAAAATTAAACATTCATTATAATATTTTAAAATATTTTATTTTGTAATATTTAGGTATGTTTTATGAGATATTTTAATTTTTACCTAATTTCTTTGTTGATAATGTTAGACTTTATGACCTTAATATCTTGAAATGCACCTTTCTTGTCCAATTTGGCTTTTTTCAACAACTTTTTTCTTTGATTTAGTTACATTACTATATAACTCTAAATCTCTACTAGTGCCACCATAAAATTATTTTTATTTGTTAATATTATATTAGTTTGACTTCACTTATTTCAACTTTAATAAATATTTTCTTAGTATGAAAAAGTAATTTATTAAAATTTATGCTTTTCTACTTTAGCAACTCATAGAAATTCCAAATGACGTCTATTTAAGATTAAAACATAACATTAAGTTAATTTTATGAGCACTATCCTACTAAATATTTATCTCAATTTTTTTAAATATTATATTTTCTAAATGTTTTGCATATTTTACTAGATATTTTGAATTGAATATGATTTCATAATCAAAGATGTTGTGCTCATTCTTCTAGGCATATTGGAATGCAAATTTCACTTGCACTTTATCTCATTTTGTCAAACTTTTATCTTTTATTTTTTATAATATAGTATAACTATAATGCTCCTATCATGCATCCTTTGCATCACCTTAATTTGGTTATGATCATTACTTCAATTTATCTCTTTTGAACTTTAATATATATTCTGTTGAAATTATAATTATAATATATTATTATTTATTTTTGTTTACAATGATTATTTGCATTAATTTCTAACAACATACTATTGAGATGAAACAAATTTTATTGGACTC
This sequence comes from Vanilla planifolia, assembly GCA_023846275.1. NCBI lineage: Eukaryota > Viridiplantae > Streptophyta > Magnoliopsida > Asparagales > Orchidaceae > Vanilla > Vanilla planifolia. Next base: position 908,894 of record JAIUJO010000212.1, read on the forward strand.
TTCTCAAAAAGGTTTATAAAATTCAATATTCATTTTATGTTTGAAATTATTTTATTTTCCATAGTTTTGGCACACCCAATAAGTCATTTTCATTTATTTTTGACCTAATAGTTGAGAATGTTACAATATTTCACCTTAGTAAGTTGTGATGACCCATTTCAATATAATTTATCTCATTTGTTCAAATTTTTTATTTTGATTGGGTTATATGACTATATAACTTTAATTTTTCTCTCATGTGAACTCAACATCACTTTAATTTTTTTTAAATTACATCATTTTAATTTATCACATTTAAATTTTATTTTATATTTAATTCAATTTAAAAATAATAATAATGCATTTTTTATGCCTTTTGATTTAGCATTGCTAGAAAATTTAAATGAGCTCCAAATGAGATGAAAAAACCTCATTGGACTCAACATAGGAAGTTCTAACCAAATAAAGTTTTTTATTTTCAAATATTTTATTTTATAGAGATTTGTTATGGTTTACTACATATTTTTATTCTTATCTTATTTTAATGATTGAGAATGTGACACACAATCTATTTAGCACCTCAGAATGATTATTTTTGAAAGAACTAATCCAATTTGTTGAAAGTTTTTTCTATGATTTTGCAAATTACAATGTTACTTCAATTCTCCTCTTTTGTGACCTTTATGTCACTTTCATTTGGTAATATTACTTGTTTTAATTTATCTTATACAAGATTTAATATTTTTTATAAATATAAGAATAACATTTTATAATCAATTTTTGTTATTTACTTTAGTAATTCTTAGTTTTTCAAATGATGTATGATCTTATTAATGAAATGTCATTGAGCTCATATAAACAGTCTCTATCAAATTAAACATTTCTATTCATATTCTTAAATGTTTTATCTTCTAATGTTTTAACAAACTTTATGAGGCATTTCTATTCTTATCTGATTTGACTATTAAAAAAAATATAGTCGATCTACTTAGTATCTTTGAATGCAAAGTACTCATAAAGTTTTTCTCCTTTCTTCAAAATAATCCTTTTGACTTAGTTATATTACAATGTACTTCAAAATTTCCTCTCATGTGACCATTACATTGCTTTGATTTAGTTATATTACATTGGTTCAAGTTATCACTTTTCAACTTTAATATATATTTTATTAATAATAAAACACTGAGTTATTATAATTTATTGTTATTTCTTTTAACAATCAGTATTTATTCAAAATGATGTCTAATTTAGAAAAAAAACAAATATCATTTAACACATCCTGATGATCTATATTCAACTAAATATTCCCTTTTCTCTTTTAAAATATTTTATTTCCTTGGGTTTTAGAACACATTTCATGGCATTTTGATTTTAATTTATTTGATGATGCAAAATGTTAAACAAAAACTAAATGGTATCTTAAAAAGGAACATTCTTGTAAAATTTATGTTATTTCAACAAATGTTATTCATTTATTTGGATGCATTATTACATAAATCTAAGTCTCTTTCGAGTAAAACTTTATTTTGCTTTGATTTTATATAATTATTTTCTAATATTTATCAAATTTTTTATTTCATCTATACATTTACTTGACATAAAATAATAGTTTGCTATTATTTATTCCTATTTATGTGGACAATTCATAGTAATTCAAAATGACGTCTTTTAAAGATGAAACAAAAATCACTGGAATAGTCTCGTTGATCTTTATTGAATGTGCGTACATCCATAAGTTTTTTATAATTTTTAATGTAATACGTCACATTTTGAATCATACTAGATTTCATCAACTGGGATATTAAATATAATCTACTTATCTTCTGGTTAAACTTTGTAACACAATTTATCATAGTTTTAAATTTTTTATTTTTGTTTGGTTATTTACTAAAAACTCCAATTTTTCTCTTATGTGAACTTAACATCTCTATGATTTCATTATATTACATTTTTTTTAATTTTTGTAGATTTAGCTTTAATATATATTTACATAACATTAAAAATAATAATATATCATTATATCTACTTCTTTAGTTTTGCAATTACCAATAATTCTTAATATGGCTCAATTAAGATAAAGCAAATGCTATTCGACTCATCTCGATGATCTCTACCCAAATAAATATAATTAATTTATTTATAAATATTCCACCATGTAGGATTTTGTTGAGTTTTATTAAATATTTTTATTTGTACGTAATTGAATTTTCAAGGATGTTTTCTCGATCTCCTTAATATCTTAGAATATAAATTTTCTTTACAATTTACCAATATTATTGTATTTTTTGGCTATGACATGGCTATATAACAATAATATTATAATTATCCTCTCATGTGACTTTTACATCTCAATGATTTATTGATGTAACATTAACTTAATTTATTTCATTTAAATTTAATGTATAGTTCTTTAATATTTAATATTTTTTTCTTATTTAATTTGGTATATCTTAGAGATTTCAAATGAGCTCTAACAAGGAAGAAATAAATATCATTGGACTCATCAAGTCTAGTCATATCTATTTAAATATTTTTGAAAATATTTTTGAAAGTTTTCTCTATAGTTTTGATAGATTTCAGTCATACTAGATTTTATAATTAAGAATATTACACATGATCTTCTTAATAGCTTGGAATATAATTCTCTCATATAATTTTACTTTTTCAAATATTTCTCCTTAATTCAATTGTTTCGTTATATAGCTATTAATCTCCTCTAGTGTGGGCTTTACATCGTTTTCATTTTGTTATATTATCTAGTGTGTGTGTGTGTGTATTTATATGTAATTTTAAAATAATATGTTTTTTATTCTTTTGTTTATTTAGTATTGGAAGTTACAAAAATTAAAAAAAATTGTTCAACCAAGATTTAAAAAGCATAGTTGGCCTCATCTTGACAAACCACATCCAATTAAATTTTCATTTTATATTTTTAAATGTTCTTTCTAAAAACTTGACGTGGTTTCTGAGACATTTTAATCTATTCATGATTTGATTATTTGGAATGTGTACTTGATCTACTTGATATCATGGATTGCAATTTCCTCAAATAATTTTTCTCATTTTCTCAATTTTTTTAATTTCTTTATGTTACTATAAAACTCTAATTCTCTTCTCATATGACAATTATATTATTTTAATATTATTATAAATTTCTTGTATATCATATTTAATATATATTTGTTCTATATCAAAATAATTACATTAACATTTTTTGTGCTCATTTATTTTTGTAATTCGTCATTGCTGTAGATTAAGAAAAAAAACACCATTAGGGTGAACATAATAGTATTTATCTTATTAAATTTTATTATTTTATTTTAAGATATTATTTTTTTATTATTTAGCATAAATTATGAGATAGTTCAATTCGTACCTAATGAGCTATTAATGATGTAGCACATTATCACTTTTTGCATCATATTATATTGCTTTCTTATACAAGTTAGCTCTTTTCTTCATATGTTTGGCTTTGATTTTGTTATATTACTATGTAACTATAGATCTCCTCTCATGCAACCTTTACACAACTTTGATTTGCCTTTTTTATATTTCATATATTAATCTCATCTCAATTTTAATATATTTTATCTTATTGTTAAAATAATAATTTATTTTAAATTATGCTTATTCATTTTACTGATTAATACAAATTCTACATGAAGCCTAAACAAGACTAAACAAACATTATTGTTTTGGTCAACATATATATATATATATATATATATATATATATATATATATACATTAGAGGAGCTGTTGAGTTATGTAGTAATATAAAAGAGCAATATAATTGAGCAATACAATATATCAAAATCAAAGATTTGTATAGGTCAAATGAGATGAGTTGTTGAGTTATGCAGCAATATAACTAAATGAAAGCAAAACATTCGAAGAAATTGTAAACATTGTATAAGAAAACTAAATTCTAAGGTACTAAGTAGGTCATCAAACATAATAATACAACAAAATAAAAATAAATTCAAAAACGTGATAAAATCTAAGTGAAAATTACATTCCATAATACGAATGAGAATTAGAGTAACATTATTAATCATCAAATAAGGCATGAATTGAAATTTCACGTAAACAATACGAAATCCATAAAAATTTAAATATTTAAAAAATTTAAAAATGAATATATACATAGATTAAGATAATGTAGAGGAGTCAAACAAAACCTATTTTATCTCAATCAAAAATCGCTTGCAATTTCTAAAAGTTAGCAAAGAAAATGCACAAATAATACTAAATTAATTTCTTAATATTAAGCTATATACGTTCATATATATTAAAGTTAAAATGGGATAAATTAAAGTAATATCATATAACCAAATCAAATATTTGTGAAAGCTACACGATAACATGTTAGAGTTATATAATAATATAACTAAATGAAAGCAAAATATTCAAGAAAATGATGCAAATTTTATGAGAAAAGTAAATTCAAAATACTAAGTAGATCCTTCATTACATCCACCATCGCAAAACCTTAGAAATATCAAATATCTAAAAATAAAAAAAAATTAATATTTGATTAAACAAAGCTGATCTAGTGACATCTAATATGTCACAATCATACCTCATTTGGAATCACTATTAATTACCCAATTATATAAGCATAAATAATAATAAATTATTATGTCAATGTTGAGTAAATATATGTTAAAATTGGAATGAGATAAATTGAAACATTGCAATATAACCAAATCTAAGAAATGTTAAGGACATTTGATAAGGGCCTAGAGTTGTATGGCATTATGAGCAAATAAATAAGAAAAATTTTAAAAAATGAGATAAATGGTTTGGGAAAGTTATCTTCCAAGTTACTAAGGAGTTGTAGAGTAAAACTCTTCATTATGATATATGGTAAAAGTTGAAATACCTCACAAAAATTATAAAGCTATAAAAAATAAAATATTTCAAATTTGAAAAATGAATATTTGATATGATAGAGCATTTTATATGAAACCAATAATATCACCTTCATCTTTATTAGACCTCATTTGAAATTACTATAGGTTACAAAAATAAATTATCAAAAGTAATCATAAATAAAAAAAATAAGATGAATTGAAACATGTAATGATGTAACACAATAAAAGTGATGTAAAGGTTATAGAAGAAGAAAAGTTTTTTTGAAGGAATATAAGAAAATTAAAGAAACCTTTTTGAATAAATGAGAAAAGTGGCATAAAAAAGTTGCATTTTAATACTCTAAAGACATGGAATGTAACATCCTCGATTATCAAATTAGTTATAATTTGAAATTTCTAAAATGAGAAAAAGGAAGTAGTGTAATACAACTAAATGAAACTAGAGTATATGTCACATAAGAGGAGATTTATAGTTTCTTAAAAATTTTAAAAAAATAAAAAAATTTTAGGACATAAGATGAAATGTAAAGAAATATTATGTTCCATGATATTAAGGGGATAAAGCCTAACATCGTTCTTTTCCAAATCAACTATGAATCCAAATGCTTAAAAAGTTTGCTAATACAATAGAAAATAGTATGTTTAAAATTATAAAAATAAAACTTTAACTAGATAGAGTAAATAAACACAATTTAATAAGATTAGTATTAATTGATGAGGCCTCATCTAAAATTTTTTAATTATCAAATTAAATAAACATAACTAATAAAAAATAATTATTTTAATACTATAAAAATAAATATTGAATTTGAAATTAGATGAGTTAAAGAAATGCAATATAACCATGTAAAAATGATGTAAAGGTCACATAAGAGGAGAACAAGAGATTAATTATAATATATCATAATGAAAGAAACATTTAAGCAAATCAAATAAATTGTTATAGGCAATTGTATTACAAAATATTTAGGAAATATTGTGTAAAATCCAAAACCATCTGATTAGTTATGAATGAAATGTTTAATGAGATTTGTTTCATCTCAAGGTGGCCTCGTTTAGAATAAATGAATATTATAGTTCAAACGTGATAACTTGAGACAAAATATTATAACCAAATCAAAGTAATTTGATGGTCAAATAAGATAATATTTAAAGTTACTTTCCAATATAAAAAAATCAAAAAGAATTTTTTAAAAAAAAGAGATAAGTTGTTTGAAAATACTGCACTCCAAGATACTAAAGAAATTAAGAATAATATAATTGATCATAAAATAAATTATAAAACAAACATTTAATTTGATAGAGCTTTTCAAGCCTAGTCTTATGATGTTTATTTCACCACCCATCCCACCTCACTTGAAATTACTAAGAAATACCATGGATAATAAGCACAAATAATAAAAAAATTATTATTACAACATTAAGTAAATATATATTAAACCATAAAGGAGTTAAATTAACAATGTATAATATAACCAAATAATTAAAATGTACTGGTGACATGAGAGGACATATAGTATTCCATATTAATATAATCAACTCAAGGAAAAAAATCAATGAAATAAGATAAACTATATGGGAAAGTTGTATTTCTTAACATCAAAGACAACATTTGTTATGACCATAATCATCAAATTTGGTAAAACTCTAAATGTCTAATAAAGCATGAAAAAAATCTAAAACAAATATTAAAAAAATGTTAAAAAAATATTTAGTTCGATAGAGCTTTGTGGTACTAGTTGAATGATCTTCATTTCATCCTCATTAGATCATGTCAAAAATTGTTGTGAATTACCAAAAAATAATCATAAATAATAAAAAGAAATTTTATTAACATTATGTAAATATATATTAAAGAAAATGTAAACTCATGTAATGTAATGTAAAATAAAAGCAATGCAAAGGGGACACAAGAGATTTAGAGTTTCATGACAATGTAGACAAATCAAAGAGCAATTTTAAAGAAAAGAGATAAATTGCATAATAAAATAAAATTCCCAGATACTAAGGACATAGAGTGTGACATTCTTGATTGTTAAATCTGTTACAAATTTAAATGTCCCATTAATCGCAAAAAAGAAAATGAAAAATTAAGTATTAATAATATTAAGGAGAGTTTAAGAATATTTAATTCATCTCTATTAGACAAAGTTTATAATATCACTTAAATAGAAAAGTAAAACGATATGAAGATTAAAATGTATATTATATTAATACAAAATAAATATTTATTAAAGGTGAAGTAAGATAAATTAAGAGATATAATGTATCGAAATCAAAGTGATGTAAACGACACAGATGAAAACAATTAGTGTTCCACAATAATATAACTAAATGAGAGAAAAAAGTTGAGGAAATTATATAATTACAAGAAAACTTTGCATTCTAACATATTTAGGATATCTTGAGTAGCATTATTAACCATTAATTTCAATAAAAAAATTTAAATATTAGAAATAGTATGCCCTAATCTTAGAAAAAACATTTAAAAATCTAAAAAATGAATATTTAACTACATTAAAGCTAATCAAGACAAATCAAACAACATGAGTTGAGATTTAGAGTTACATAATAATGTAATTAATTTAAAGGAAAACTTTTTTGAAATAAGACATATTATTCGAGAGAGTTGCATTCCAACAAATTAACACCATCAAGGATGACATCTTTGATCATTGAATTGGGTGTGAATAAAAATGCCTCTTTAATCATACAAATATGTTATTAAATAAAGAATTTAAAAAATATAAAAATGAATACTTAATTGGATATAGCTCTTTGAGGCAAGTCCAATGATGCTTATTTCATCTCAATCATTGCTCATTTTGAATAACTATGCATTACATAGTTAAATAAGAAAAAATAAGAATGAATTATTACTTAATATTAGGAAAATATGTGTTAAAGCTGAAATGATTTAATTTTTAATATAATATAGCCAAATCAAAGTGATAATATGGTTAATCCATATGAGAAAAAGAATTTCATAGAAATCGACTAAATCAAAGAAAAACATTTAATGAAATGAAATAAATAGAAGGGAAAAGTTATGTTCTAAGATACTAAGGAGATCATCAAATATGTACTATTTCAAATTACTCATAAGACAAAAAAAAATATTTATAATTATAAAAATGACTTTTAATTTGTATGAGTTATTCGAGAAAACTCAAATGACATTGATTTCATCTGAATCAGACATTAATCGCAATTACTATTAATTATAAAAGTAAATAAGCATAAATAATAATATTTTTTTTATCATTTTGGTGTAGTTTAAAAGACATTTAGATTTGTATCTAATTTGATGATTGAGGAGACTACATTTGATCTTTTTAATTTCATGGAATACAATTTTCTTATATAATTTATCACATTACATGAAACATTTTGTTTTTATTTGGATATATTTCTTTGTAAGTCTAATTCTCCTTTGTGTTATGTTTATATTACTATGACTTGGTTACATTACAATGTGGGAAGTTATCTTAGATCAACTTTAATATATATTAATTAAGTATTACAATAATGATTTCTAATTATTTATGTTTAATTACTTTTGTAATTCTTAGTAATTCAAAACCATGTATGATGGAGATGAAAAACTCATCATTGATATTGTACTATAGGCTAAACATAATTAAATATTCATGTTTATTATTTTTAACTTGTTTATTTATAACTATTTTGTCAGTCCTTACGAGGCAATTCGATTTGCACCTAACATGTTTGTCGGGGATGTGATAGTAATTCTTTCTAGAATCTTGGTAAGAAACTTTGCCATATAATGTATCACTTTTCCTCAAATATTTAAATTGATTTCCTTATATTACTTTGAAGCTCTAATTGATTAATCGAGTGACTGCTACAATTCTCTAATTTCATATCATTAAATTGCTTCATTATATGTCATTTAAGCTTTAATATATATTTACTTTATTTAAAATAGTAATTGTTTTGCACTTTGTTATTTAGGTAATTTATACAATTTCAAATGAGTCTAATCCAGACAAAATGAATGTCATTTGGCTTATCTTAATGACCATTATTTTAATAAATATTTTTTTATATTTCTAAATATATTATTTCTTAAGTTTTTTTCAACAATTAATAAGACATTTCATTTTATACCTAATTTGATCGTTAAGGATATTATAGTTGATTTTGTTAGTATCATGGAATGCCAATTTCCCTTAAGATTTATCTTATTATTTAAAAATTTTAATTTTTATTTTGATACTTTACTATGAAGTTCTAGTTCTCTTCATTGCTTTTTTTTGTATCATTTGTTCCAATGTTTTCATTTTGACTTTAACATACATTTTTTTAGTGTTAAAAATAATCATCAATTATTATTTATATTAATTTAGACTGGTAAGTCATAGTATTAAAACTACCAATCAAGATAAAATAAATATTATTAGACTCATCTAGTTCAACTCTACTTAATTTAATATTTATTTTTTAAAACTTAAATATTTTACTTTTAGAATTTTATTATAAAATAGTGGATATCTTGATTTATATCTAATTTAATGATCAACAATATTACACTCAATCACTTAAGTACGTTGAAGTTCAGGAAAACTACATAATTTTTGTTTTTAACAAACATTTTTACTTCTATATTGTTATTGAGCTTTATAACTCTAAATCTTCTCTTGTGTGTTCTTCACAATGTAATGATTTTTTTATATCTTGTTGCTTCAACTTACTTATTCAACATTAATGTATATTTACTAAATATTCAAACAATAATTTATTTTTATTTATGCTTATATGATTTGTTAATTTTTGTAATTCTAAAAGTGGTATGATTGAGATGAAACAAAGGTAGTTAGACTTTAGTGGACAAGCTTTATCATATTAAATGTTTATTTTTTATATTTAATTCATTTATTTTTGTATGATTTATGAAATATTTTGATTTATACCTCATTTAGCATATGAGAATATTACACATGATATTCTTGGTATTTTTGTATCTATCTTTTGTATACAATTTATCTTATTTCTTAAAATGTTTTTCTTTTTAATAAACGTATGACTGTGAAACTATAATTTTACTTTTTTGTGACTTTTATGTTTTTTTGATATGGTTATATTACATTGCATAAATTAATCTCATTTTAGCTTTAATGTATATACTATTATAATTTGTTGTAATTCCACATATTATTTGATGGAGATGATGCAAACATTGTTGACCCCATCTAGAAGAGCTCAACCTAATCAAATATGAAATTTTATATTTTTAAATATTTTATTATGGTAGTTTTCTCTTGCTTTATAAAACATTTTTTTTACTCAAACTTGATAAACAACCATGGATGCTATACTCTACCTCGTTAGTATTTTGGAAATCAACTTTTCCATAAATTACCAAATTTCTTCAAATTGTTTTCAATTATTATATCACATTGCAATGTAACTCTAATTCTCCTCTCATGTGATTTTTATATCACATTGACATGGTAATATTACATTTTGTCAAATTATCTTATCTTGGCATTTTTATATTTTTACATAATATTAAAATAAGGTTTTTTGTTGTTTAAGATAAAAAACATTAATAATTAATACTAGTTGCAAAAAAAGATTTTTTTTGAGAAAAAACAAATGTTGTTAAAGTTTCCTTGAAATACACTATGTAACTAATTATCCTTTTTCGTATTTCAAAATTTTTTTTATTATTTTATTATTTTTTTCAAAACATTTCAATTCATATTTTATTGGATGATCACAAAAGTTACACTTGAACTTGTTAAAATCTTCAAATGCAAATTTCCCATACAGCTTCAATCTTTATTCTATGTTTTTAAATAGAATTTGTTATATTACAATTAAACTCTTGTTCTCTTCTTGCATGACCTTTAGATCAACTAGATTTGTTTATTAAATTTTTGCTCTTTTCAAATTTAATATATATTTAATTAATATTAAAAATATAATTTATTATTATTTGTATTTATTTAATCTCATAATTTATAGTAATTTGAAATGACCATCAATTGAGACAAAATTAAAATCACTTGGAATTGTCTTAAAAACCTCTTTCTAATGTAAAGTTCAATTTTATATTTTAATATCTTTTGTTTTTTTTTATTTAGAACTCTATTTACTAAACATATCAATTCCTGCTCCATTTGTTGAATAACGATATTACACCCGATGTCCTTAGAATATTTAAATACAACATCTCAACAAAATTTATCTCATTCTTTTTAAATTTTGATTTGATTATACTGTTGTGAAACTCTCGCTCTCCTCTAATGACGTCGTTTGAAGTTTTAGATTTTTTAATATTTAATTGGTAAAAGTTTTCTCATTTTAGCTTTAATATTTATATATGTATACATAATTTTAATTAATAAATTATTATTATTTATTTTTAAATTTTTTTGATAATTCTAACTAAATCCAAATGTTGTCCATTTGAGATGAAACAAATGTCCTTAGACTCATCTCTAAGAGCTTATTATAATTAAATGTTCATTTCTTTACATTTTTTAAAATTTTTTGTTTTTAATATTTTAAAACTCTTTAGGACACTATTTAATTAATATCTAACTTGTTGGTCAATGCATGCTGCTCTTGTTCCCTTTCGTACAAGGAACGCAACAATCTTGCACAGCTTTCCTTATTACTTATAATTTTCTCTTTGATTTTGGTCATATCACAATGTAACTACAAATTACCGCTATTACCAGTTTTATATTGATTTCATTTTCTTATGTTACATTGCTACAGTTTGTCTCATTTCACCATTAATATATATTTATTAAAATTAAAATAATAATTTTATTATTTATATTTATTTTGTTTCATAATTTAGAGAAATTGTAAATGATGTCAAATTGAATGAAACTAAATGTCGTTACAAAGGTTTTGAAGAACTCTATTTTACTAAATATAAATTTTTATCATTTTAAATAATTTTGCTAAGGTTTTTATCTCTGAAAATCATGCAATGTAACTTGTATAATGTACCTCATTTTTTGGTTTTATTACCACAAGACAATAATTCACTTTTAATGTGACCTCAACATTCCTTGATTTGGTTGTCATATTTATCCAAATTATCTCATTTATTCTTTACTATATTTTTTTCTTGTTAAAAAATAATTCATTATTATTTATTCCAATTTAATTACGTGATTCATATTATTTCTAAACAAAGTTTGATCAAGAAAGAAAACATTTTTAGGCTAATCTAACTGAACTCCATCCAATCAAATATTTTGTTTTTATATTTTTAAATATTTTATTTGGTATGATTTTGCCACACTTTATGACACATTTATAATTGCATCTTGTTTGATTACCATGATCATTACATTTGATCTCTTCAGGATTTCTGAGTGTAACTTTCCCATATAATTTATCATTTTTTCAAATTTTTTTTATTAGGTTTTATTACTAACTCTAAATCTTCTCTCATGTGACCTTTACATGTGATTGATTTTGTTATATTATATTTCTTTAGTTTATCTCAGTTCAATTACTTTTTGATGCATTTCAATTCGTACATGATTTGACCAAAGATGACGTTACTCTCGTTCTCCTTTTCAACTTGGAATACAAATTTCCCACATAATTAATATTATTTCTTCAAAATGTTTGCTTTGATTTTCTTATATTACTTTGTTACTCTAAATCATGTCTCTTGTTGCCTTTACAACACTCCGATTTGGTTATATGAGATTTCTTTAATTTATCTAATTTTAGCTATTAAAAATATTTATTTATTATAAAAATAATAATTTTTTATTATTTATTCTTATTTATTTTATTAATTCATAGTAATTCCTAATGGAGCCTAATAACATGAAAAAATTGCTTTCAACTTAATGAACACAATCAACATAACTATTTTTATTTTTAAAATTTTTGCTTGTTTTATGAGACATTTTGATTTTTACATGGATTGGTGTCTGAGGATGTAACAATTGATTCCCTTATTATGTTAGAACACAAATTTCTTGCATAACTTTCCATTTTTTTCTTCATAATGTTTGCATTAAATTTGCTTTATTACTATAAAACTCTTATTATCATCTTAAGCGATCTCTGAATAACTTTAATGTTTTTCATTATATTGCTTTTATTTATTTAATTTTAGCTTTTATTCATTTTTACTTTATCCTAAAATAATAATTTAATATTATTTATATATATTTATTTTGGAATGACAATGAATTGTTAATGTAAATAAGCATAAATAATGATAAATAATTATTTAATATGAAGTAATTAAATAATATAGTATGCTTAGACAAATTAATGTGATAAAATATAACCAAATCAAAGTAAAAAAATTGAAAAATATAAAATTAAGTGGATGAGAAAATTATGTTCCAAGATAATAAAAGATTAAATGTGACATCATCGATTATCAAATTAGGTATGGATTAAAATCATTCATAATCTTAGCAATATCAAAGAAAATAAAATACTTTCTATTATAAAATTGAATATTTATCTTGGTAAGACCATTGATAATTACATAGTCAAGTTTCTTCATCTTAAATAGATTTTGTTTGTAAGTTTTATAAAATATTGAAGTAAATAAGAAGAAATAATAAAAAATTGTTCTTTTATTATAAGGTAAATATATATTAAAGTTAAAAATAAAATAATTTGAGCAATATAATCTAACTATATCAAAAAAATGTTTAGGTCACTTGAGAGTACATATAGATTTATATATTTATACTAAAAAATTAAAGAAAAAAATTTGAAGAAATAAGATATATTTTATGAGAAAGCTACATTTTAAGGTAATAAAGAAATTGAGTGTAGTATCCTTAATCATCAAATATGATAAAAACATTTCACTCAAATTATGCAAAAACCTTTCAAAAAAATATTTAAAAAATAAAAAAAACAACATTTAATTAGATAATATCATTCCATACTAGTCTGATGATATTTTCTTTCTCTCAATCAAACATTGTTCAGAGTTATTACAAATTACAAAACTAAATAATCATAAATAATAGTACATAAAGTTTTTTGCAAAATCAAACTTGAAATAAGAGAAATTAAATCAATATAATATAAATGATCAAAGGAAAGAAAATGTCATATGAGAAGAGAATTAGATTATTGTACAAATATAAAGAATAAGAGAAACCATTTGAACCAATTAGATAAATAATGTATGAAAGTCACCTTCAATGATACTAAGGAAAACAAGTGTATCATTCTCAATTGTAAATTCTAGTAGAAAATGAAATGTCTCATAAAGTATGCCAAAGAAATTATCAAATAGAATATTTAAAAATGTGAAACTGAGCATTTAATTAAATAGGGCTCATATAGATGAGATAAATGATGTTTTCTTGTCTCAGTCAGACCTCATTTAGAATTAATATGAATTACCAAACTAAATAAGAATAAATAACATTAAATTTTTATTTTAATATTTAGTAAATGTATATTAAAAATAAAATGTAGTTAAATTAATGCCACATAACATAACAAAATCAAAACAATGCAATGTCATATAAGAGGTGATTTAGAGTTACATCTTAATAGCACCGAATGATATCAAAAACTTTGAAAAAAGATCAAAAACATTTTATGAAAAGGTTTAAATGCAAGATAACGATGAGTTAGTGTGTAAATGCATATCAAAATGTGTCATTTTTTGTGCAAAAAAAGATAATATATATATATATATATATATATATATATATATATATATATATATACATCTAGTTATGTAGAACTCGTCATGACAAGTCCAACGATATATTTTTCACATCGATTTGACATCATTTATAATTACTATTAATTACCACAATAAAAATATCTCAATAAAATAATTTTTTTGAATATTAAGTAAATTTATATGAAAGTAGAAATAAGGTAAATTGAAGCAATGTGATATTTCCTAATCAATGCTACATAAGGGTCTTGTAAGAAAAGATTTAGAGTTACATGGAAATGTATCCAAAGGAAGGCTAACTATTTGAAGTAATGAGATAAAATTTTTTGTAAAGCTGCACTAAAAGTTACAATGTACAATGAGTGGCACATCATTGATTGAAAAATTAGGTACGAATGAAAATGTCAAGTAAAGCACGGTAAAACCTTAAACAAAAAATACTTTTACAATATTTAATTTTAAAGGGCTAATTAATTTAAGTGTAATGATGTTAATTTTATCTAAAATAAACTATGTTCGGGATTAATATGCATTTCCAAACTAAGCCTTAACAAGAATAAATTATCATTTTAATATTAAGTGAATAATATTAAAGCTAAAATCAAATAAATTAAAGTTATGTTACAGAACTAAATCGAGGCTTTTGAAAGGTCACTTAAGTGGAGATTTGCAATTTAATCATAATGTAACCAAAGTGAAGTGAAAAAAGTTAAATAAATCAAATTAATTGTATGAGAAGTCACTATCCAAGTTACAAAAAAGATTGAGTGTAACATTATGGATCATTAAATAATGTAAAATTCAAAACATTTTTAAAGCAAACCAAAGCCCTAAAAAATAAAGTCTTAAAAATGTACAATTAATATAAAAATGGATAGAGGTTATTGAGATGAGTGCAATAATATTTTTTAACTCAATCAAACCTCATGAGAATTTATTATGAAGAACTAAAAAAATAAGCATAAATAATAATAAATTATTTTTAAATGTTAACTAAATGTAGATTAAACTTAAAATGGAAAAAATGATGCAAAGTAATAAAATTAAATCATTGCAAAGTAATGGTCACATAGGATTAGAATTATAACAAAACAATTTAAGAAATCAAGTACATTGTGTGGGGAGGGTTACATTCCAAGGTACGAAATGGAATGATTGTAACATCCTTAATTATTAAATCATGTATAAAATGTATCAAGTAAAGCAAGCTAAAACCATAGAAAAATATATTTAAAATTATTAAAAATTGTGTTTAATTAGACAAAACTTATCATGACAAGTCTATCGATGTTTTCAAAAAGTCATAATAGAAGTGAATTAGATTTACATAGCAATATATTGAAGTCAAGGAAAAACATTTGAATAAATTAGATAAATTAAGCCAGAAAGTTGCACTCCAATGTATTTAGAGATCTAACATAACATCATCAATCATTAAATATATATTAATGTGAAAATGACATTACAAGAAGAAATTTAAGATAAGAAAACAAGAAAGTTGTGAAGGCTACATGGAAGGATATTTATAGTAACACACTAATATAACAAAATAAAAAAATTGAAGAAATGAGGCAAATTGTATGACAAAGATGCATTCCAAGATATAAAGGATACCAATTATAATATCATCAATCATTAAATCAGGTATGAATATAATTGTCTCATAAAGTGTGCAAAAACCCAATTAAGTATTCATTCTTATTTATTTGAAATTTTTATTTAAGTAATTTTTAAAAATTTTGTAAGTCATTTTAAATCGTCTCTACTTTTATGAACAAAGATGCTATAAGCCATCTCCTCAAGACCTTCAAATACAACTTCAGCAAATAATTTTTCAAATTTCTTCAAAAATTTTCCTTTAATAATAATTATGAGCAGGAACAGTGATTGCCATCTGATCTGGGAGGACAAAATAGGAGCTACTCAATTAGAATATTAAATAAAAGGTATATATCTAATTCAAGTTAGATTAAATCTGGATCATTACATCTCACATGCTAGATGGATGGTGCTGAAGAGTAAAAGCACTATTCATAAAGGTAAAGACAATCTCATTCATTCAATCAAGGTTTATGGATGGATGCCTAGATGAAATATACTATTCAATAATATAGAAAGTGTATAATAATTTGAATAACATTTACATCTAGGTAGTAAGATAAAAATTACTATTCATAATAGAAAAATATTTCATCCATTTGATCTAGCTTGTTAGATGAATGGTTTGATGGAATTTACCATTCTTAAAGGTGAATGTGATCTTAATTACTTGATTAAGAAAATGTGTAATTTGATGACACTAGTTTGCTTCATTTTAGAGGCAAACAGGTCTAATTTTTAGTCCCATATTACAAGCTTGTATATGATGTTTACCATTTACAATACTTCTTTCACACATATAGGTTAGCCTAATAGGATTTGTTATCTTCTTGTGCTCTAAAGAAGTAATGACCCAAGTCACTTGAGCATATATTTATAAGCCTAACATGACCTGATCATATTACTTAATGTTTACGAGTCTTCTTAACACGTTATGCTAAGCAAGTTCAAGATTTATTTCTTAACCTAATTTAATCCACTCAGACTCAGGCTTGACAAGGTTTGGTTTATTCTATCTTCTAAAGTTCCCCAAGGACTATTACCAAGAAGTAGTTTGGGCCACTGAGTCTCTAGCCTTTGGGCTCAGTCATGTGTGGATTGTTAGATCAAAATTTTTTTATGTCATCTTTTAAATATTGATATTTTTTACTTTTTAAAATTTTTTTCTAGATGTTAAAGTAAAAAAAATATTTTATGTACTAAAAAAAAGTTTTCCAAAAAATAATGATCATGTAATAGACTGAATGGTATTATGTAACCCAATTATAACATATGGAAACAAGTGATAGAATAAACAATCAAACTAGCTAATGTTTTAGAGATGAACTCCTAATGATTAGTTATTCTACCAATAATATTATCAATTGCTCCTTGATAAGCCATTTCAGGTATAGTTATCACATGTTCACCATCACAGCTTTAAATTGCTTCACTTATAGATTTCTCCATAAGACATTATGTTAAAACTCTACGATTAGTTGAAGTTATAAGATCTTAACACAATGATCTAAAAGGCACTTGAGAATAGTAATAAAGAAACAAACGCAATTATTTTGTTCCCATAAAATAGGTGGTCTAAAATCCAATAGCGAGCACCAATGTTGCTGCATGTGCATTCTACATTTGGGCAAGCGTGTGCATGTGCACGTTAGTGTGTGTTTGTGCACATGTGTGTATATGTATGAACATATCTGTGTGTGTGCTTATATGTCTTTATGTGATTGTGTATGTGTGTGTGCATGTGTCCTTCTATAGATGTGTTTGTGCTTGTGTTTGAGTGTGCGTGAGGGGGAGGGGAGGTACGTGAGCATGTATATGTCCATGTGTGTACAAATGTGTGTTTGTGTGCATGCACATGGGCACGTGCATACTTGTGTGAGCAAGTTTATGTGTGTGTGTGTGCATTCATGAGTGATTGTTAGTCTATATATGTGAGTGTTTGTATTTATGTTTGAGCATGTGTGTGTACATGTGTACACATATGTGTGTATATATATGTTTGTTTTCTTGTGCATGCATATACATGTGTGTATGTGTATGTATATTTGTGTATACATGTGTTGTTGCACATGTGTGTATGCTTGTTCATATGTGTGTGTGTTTTTGTGTGTATGCATTATGTGTGTGTGTGCATGTACATGTCTACATGCTTTTGCATGTTTATGTGTGTGTCTCCACATGTGTGTGTATTTATTTATGATAAGTATGCTTGTGTGTATGTGCGTGTATGTGCATCTATGGGTGAATGTGAGTGTCTGAGCTTGTGTTCATGCATGTGCATGTGTGAGTTCCAGTGCATGTAAGTTTGTGTGCATGTGTTTGTGTATATATGTGCCTATATTTGTTGTTGTGTGTGTGCCTATTCATGTGCGTACGTGTGTGTATACATGTGTATGTGTGTGCTTGTGTTTATGTAGCTATGCATGGGAGTGTATATGTGTGTGTACACTTTTGTGCTAGTGTTTCTACTTTTGTGTTTGTGCATGCATACAAGTGTGCATGTGCACATTTAGGTGTGTGCATACATGCAAGCATTTGTGTGTGTGCATATACTTATGGATGTGTGTAAGTGTGCATGTATTTATGTGTGTGTGCACATGTGTTACTGTGTATGTGTTTATGTTGCTTGTATGTGTGTGTATGTATTGACATATGTGCATATTTATGTATGCTTGTGTGCACTTTTACATGGGCATCTAGGTGTATGTGTGTGAGCATGTGCATGTGTATGCATATCTTTGTGTTTGTGCATGTGTGTGTGTGTGTATATATACATGTGCATGTGTTCATGTGCATCTGTCTAGAGGTGTGTGTGTGTGGGTGTGTGTGGTTGTACATGTATGTCTACTTGTGTGTTAATGTGCTCTTGTGCATGTATGTATGTGGGTGTGTACATGTGTGGATGCATTTGCACATTTATGTAAATGGGTGTGCATGTGTATATGTCTACATGTGCATGAGTGTGTGAAAACATGGTAGGTGGATGTGTGTGTGTGCGTATATATGTGTGCAAGTCCATGTTTATGCACATGTATATGTGTGTGTTTTCATGATCATGTGTGCATGTGTGCTTGTGTGTGTTTGTGCATATACATGTTTTATTGTATGAGCAAACCTGTGAGTATATCTTTGTGTGCATATGTTTGTGTACTCGTGTATCAGTTTGTGCATGCATGTACATTGGTGTGTTCATGTTCATGTTTTTGTTTTCATGTGTGCTAGTTTATGTGTGTGCATGTGAGTGTGTGGGTGTTTGTACGTGTGTGCACATGAACGCGTTAGTTTATGTGCATATGCTTATGTTTATCCATGTGTGTGTGTTTGCATGTGTGTGTGTGTGCTTGTGTGCGTGAGTGCATGTAAATGTGCTTGTGCGTGTGCATTCATGTACGTATGCTTGTGTGTGTGTGTGTGGGTATGCATGAGTGTGTGTGTGTGTGTGTGTATGTGTGTTCTTGTTTATGTTTATTTATATGTTATACCTATAGGTGTGTATATCTGTAGATGTGGGTGTGTGTGTGTGAGTTCATGTGCTTATGATTATATTCATCTAGAAGTATGTGTATGATTTTGTGTGTTTGTATGCATAAATATGTGCTTGTGTATGTGTTTATGAGAGAGAGAGAGAGCATATGTGTGCATGTTATTGAGTGATTGTGTATGCATGTGTGCATGTTAGTATGTGTGCGCATATAGGCATGTGTGTGCATGTAGGCATGTGTGTGCATGTGGGTATGTGTAATTGTGTATATGTAAGAGTGTAGGTGTGTGCGTGTGTCCATGTGCTTTCCTTTGCATATGCACATGTGTATGTTTGTGTATGTGTACATGTGCATGTGTTTGCATGTGCGTATGTGTGTGCATGTATGTGTGTACGTATGCTTGTGTGTGTGCATTTGTGTGCACTTGTGCACACCTGTGTGTGGATGAGTATGTGGGTGTGGGTGTGTCTCGATGTATCTTTCTTGTGTGTATGGGCATGTACATCTTTGTGCATACCACATATGTGATTATGTGGGTGTGTGCTTGTGTTTGTGTGCATATGCACCTGCATGTGCATGGGTGCCCTTGTATGTGTGTGTGAATGTGTGTGCATACATGTGTTTACATGTGTGTGCACAAATACACATGTGTGTGTTCATGTGTATGAGCATGTTTACATATTTGTGTGTACGTGTGTGCATATGTGTGCATGTGTATGTGAATTCTTGTGAGTGTTTGTGTGAGCATGTGTGTGCATATGTATGTGCTTGTGCACACGTCCATGTGTGTATGCATATGTGTATGCTTGTGCAAGTGTGCGTATGCATGTGTGTTGGTGTGCATGTGTGTGGGTGTAGGCTTGTATTAGTGTACTTATGCAAGTGTGTGCATATGTATGTGCTTGTGCACATGTCCGTGTGTGTATGGTTGTGCAAGTGTGTGTATACATGTGTGTTTGTGTGCATGTTTGTGGGTGTAGGCTTGTATTAGTGTGCATATTTGTGCTTGCTTGTGAGTGTGTGTGCTTATGCATGTGCATATGTGGATGAGTGCATGGCTATCTATGTGTTTTAGTGGAGTGTGTTTGAATGTGTGTAAGCATGTGTATAAGCATGCATGTGTATGTTTGCACGTGTGTGCATTTCATTGTGTGTGTTGGTGTTGTGTGAGTGTGTTTGTGCAAATGTGTGTGTGTGCTTTTTTGTGTGCATAGGTTCATGCATGCGTGAATGTGTGTATGCAATCATGTGCATTTGTGCATACATGCATGTGTGCTTATGGGTGTGTTTGGCTGTGTGTGTGCTTGTGTATGTAAGTGTGTATGCATGTGAGTATGTGTTTATGTGTGTGTATGTGTTCGTTTGTGTGTGCATGGATTTTTTTAGTGTGTGTGCATGTGTGCATAAGTGTCTATGCATGTGTGAGTGTTAATACACATTTGTGTTCAATTGTTTTATGTGCTATGCAAGCATGAGTGTGTGCATGCAATTTCATGTGTGTGTGAATGTGCATGTCCATGTGTGTCCATGTGTGCACTTGGTTGTGTCTATATGCATATTTGTGTCTGTTATGCACATGTGTGTGTGAATGTGAATCCATGGGCATATGTATACATGTGTGTATAAGTGTGTGTGTGTGTGTGTGTGTGTGTGTGTGTGTGTGTGTGATTGTGTGTGTACTTGTGTATGTATTAGCATGTGTGTCCATGTTCATGTGTGTGTGTATTGGTGCATGTGTGAGTGCATGTCTTTTTGTGCTTGTGTGCATGCTTGTACTTACATTTGTGTGGGTATGTATATATGTTCTTGTTGATGTCTAAGTCTATGTGCATGTGTGTGGGTTTGTGTATGCATGTGCACATGTATTATGCAAGTGTGTAGGCATGTGTATGTGGGTGTGTGTTTGTGCACATGCATGCTTGCAAACATGCAAGTGTAAGTTCATGTGTGTGTGGCTAGGTGTGTGTACATGTGCGTGTGTGCAAGCATACATTTGGATGGGTGTGTGTGGGTGTGGCTATGTCTATATGTGTATATGTGTGCATGTGCATGTGTGTGTGAAAGTTTGTGTGCATGTCCTCATGTTTTGTGCATACATGCAAGCACATGTGTTTGTGTATTTGTGCACATATGGGTGTGTGCATGTGTGTTTGTATTATGTTTGTTACTTTATGCATGCATGCATGTGTTTGTGTGCATATGCATGTATGTGTGTGCATGTTCATGCATATGTAGGTGTGCATGTTCACATGTTTGTGTGTTTGTGTTTATGCACATGTGTGTACATGTATGTGCATGTGTGTCTCAGGGCATTTGTGTGTGTGTGCATGTGTACATTTGTTAGTGTTTTTATGTTAGTCTATATGTATGTGTTTGTGTGTGCTTGTATGCTTGTTTGAATGTTTTTATGCATCTGTGTGCAAGTGTTCCTCTGTGTTAATTTGTTTTAACATGCACGTGTGTGCATGTGGGTACATGTGAATTTGTGTTCATATGCATATGTTTACATGTGCATGCATGTATGTATGAGTGTTTGTCCTTGTGTGTGTTTGTCCATGCATTTTATGTATGTCTATGTGTAGGTGTGTATGCATGTGTGTGTATTTGTGTGTATGTGAGTGTGTGGTTGTGTGTGTGGGTACTTGAGCATGTGTGTATTTTTGCATGTGTATATGTGTGCTTCTCTATGTGTCTGTGCATGTGTTCATGTGTGTGCACTCATGTGCTCATGTGAGAGCATGAGTGAATGTTTGGGTGTTGGTATTCTGGTTGGTGTGTATGTGCATGTGTGTATCTTTGAGTGCTTGTGCGTAAGTATGCATGCATGCATGTAAGTGTGTGTGTGTGTATGTGTTTGTGCTTAGTTTGGGTGTTTTAATATGTATGTGCACATGTAATTGTATATGATTATGCATGTGCATGTGTGCATGAGTTTTTCATGTATGCATATTTGTGTATGTGCATGCATTTGTTAGTGTGCATGCCTATGTATCCAAGTGTGAGTGCTTGTGTGTGTGTGCACGTGCATCTGTGTGTGCGAACAAGTGTGTGCATGTTTGTGTGGAAGTATGCCCACATGTGTATATTTATGCTTGTGTCTGTTTGCATATGCATGTGCTTATGTGTATGCATGTGTGTATGTGAGCACTATCTTGTGTGTGTTTGTGCTTCTTTGCTCACACATGCATATTCGTGTATGTGTCTGCATTGCTGTGCATGTGTGAGTTTGTGTGCACATGTACATGTGTGTTAGTGCATTTGTGCATGTGTGGGGGAGCATGTGTGTACTTGTAGGAATGTGTGTACATGTGCATGTGTTTGTATGCTTTTGCATACATGTGTGTGCAAGCACATGCAAGTGAACATGTGTGTATGCTTGTGTGATCATATGTATGCACGTTTATATGTATGTATGTGGTTATGTATGTGTGCATATGTGTGTACTTACATATGTTCAGGTGTGTATAGGTGCCTATATGCATGTTTTTCTTGTGTTTATGTATTTGTGAGTATATGCATGCATGTGTATGTGTGTGTGTCTGTTCATGCATACATGTGTGTGTGTGGTTGGGTGTGCATTTCTATGTGCATTTTTTTGTGTGTTTTGGTGCTTCCATATGTATGTGCTATGTGTGTGTATGATCATGTCTGTATACATATGTGTGTACGTGTCATTTCTATGTGTATGTGTGTCTACATTTATTTGTGCATGCACATGGATTTGTGTCTGTATGTGCGCATCTTTGTGTGCGCACATGTGTGCATACATGTGTGTACATGCATGTGTTTGAGTGTGTATGTGTGCATGTGTTTATGCATTTGTGTGTATGTGCGCATGGATGCCCACAATTCTATGTTCGTTTGTGTACGTGTGCACCTATGTTTGTGAGTGTCAATATGTGTGTGCATTTGCATATGTATGTGAGTTGTGCATTTGTGTGCATGCATAATTGTACATGTGTGTGTGTGTGCAGTTTGCATGTGTGGGTACATATTTGTTTGCATGTTTATGGGCAGTCAGATGTATGTGTGCGCACATGTGTGTGCATGTGCCCATATGTGTTTGTGCAAGTATGTGTATAAAAGTGTTTGTGTGTATTCATATAGGCATATGTGTGTGTGCCTAGATATGTGTGTGCATCTATCTATGTGCATGTCTAGGTGTGTTTTTTTGTACACTTATATGAATGTGTACTTGTGTGCATGCATATGTGTGTACAAGTGTACATGCATGGTTGTGTGTGCATATCTACATTTCTATGGTGTGTGTGTATTTGTGTGTGTTTATTTTTGCATATTTATGTGTCCATGTGTCTACACATGTGTGTTTGTGAGTGTCTGTCGGTGCTCCTATGCGTGTGTGTGTGTGTGCATGTCTTTGTGTGTGTATGAGTGCATGCATGTGTTTGCATGCATGTGCGTGTTTGTGTATGCATGTGAATAGACGTGTGTTTACATGCATGTGAGTGTTATAATGCATGTATGTGTGTGTATGTGTGTATGTATGCATGTGCAAATCTGTTGTTGTTGTTGTGCATGTGTGTCTTCATGGGCATGAGTGTGTGTGGTTGTGTGTGCATGTGTGAATGTGTGCATCTATGTCCATGTGTGTGTGTGCATGCATGTGTGTATGTGTGTGCATATGTGTATATGTGTGCATATGAGCATGTGTATGTACTTGTGTGTGTGTGTGCGTGTGTGTGTGCTTGTGTGAGTGCATGTGCATACGAGTGTATTAATGTGTGCATAAGTGTACGTGTGTGTGCATGTGCATGTATATACATGTGTAAGTTTGTCTATGCATGTGTGCATGTTTGTGTGCTCATGCGAGTGTGCATGCATGCCTATGTCCAAGTGTGTATGTGTATTCATGTAAGTGTGTATGCTATGTTTGCATGTTTGTGTGCTTGCATTGATGTGTGCATTCTTGTGCATTTGTGTGAGTGTGTGCATACATGAGTATGCATGTGTGTTAAAATATGTGTTTACCTCTATGTCTGTGTGTGTGCTTTTTCATGAATGCGTTTTCATAGTGCATGTGTGTGTGTGTGTGTTTATGTGTGAGAGTGTTTGTGCTCATGGGTGTATGTGCATTCTTGTATTCATGTGTGCAAGTGTGCATATGCTCACACATGCTAGCGTGCATGTGTTTGTGTGCTTGTGCATGGATATGTGTGCATGTGTGTGTGCACATACCAATGCACATGTGCTTGTGTGTGTGTACCCATGTCTACATTAGTGTGTATGTCCTTTTCTGTGTGTACAAGAGAGAGTGTGTGTATATATGTGTATAGTCATGTTTCTATTTATGTGTTTTTAAGTGTTTTGCATAAGTGTGTGAGCATGCATGTGAGTGTGTGTATGTGTGCATATGTATGTGTGTTCATGCTTGTACTTATGCATGTTATCATGCAATTGTTTGTTTGTGTATGTGCATATTATTTTATATGTGTATGTGTGCTTGTGATTGTGTGTATGCATGTGTTTGTGTGTGTGTGGGTTTGTCAGTGTGTAGAAGTATGTGTTTATGTGTGTGGGAGCATTTGAGTGTATGTGTGCATATATGTGTGTGTGGGCACTTGCTTGTTGACTTGAATGCATGCATTTGTGTGCATGTGCATGTGTTTTTGTGTGCATGTGTGTGTATATGCGTGTGTGTGGGTTTGTTTACATGTCTGTGTGCTATCCATGCATGTGTGGATGTGTGTGGGTGTGGTGTGTGTGTATCTGACCACACGTATACACATACACATGTGTGTATTCTTGTTTGTACTTGTATATGTGCATGTGTGCATGTTCCTTTATGTTTATGTCTATGTGTACTTGTGTGCATGCATGCTAGTGTGTCTAGGTACATGTGTGTGCACTTGTGTATGTGTGGCTATCTACATATAAGTGTGTAAATATATGCATATGTTCATGTGTCATGTGTGTGTGCATGTGCTTGTTTGGGTTTTTTTGTGTGGGTTTTTGTGTGCTTATGTGGGGGTTTATTTGTTTGTGTGTGTGTGTGAGCATTCATGCATGCATACGTGTGTGTGTGTGTGTGCACACATGCACATGTGTTTATGTGTATGTGCGAGTGTATATGTTCATGTGTGTGGGGGTGTATGCTTGCATTTGTGAGTGTGCCTACATGCTTATATGCATGCATATGCAAGTATGTGGATGCGTATGTGTGTTTTCTTTTTTATGCTTGTGTGTGCATGTTTTGAGTCTGTGTGTGCTTGCATGTGGGTATGTGCATGTGCGTGTGCATGTATGCGTGCATGAGTATATGTGGGTGTGTGTGCATGTATGTGTGTGTATATCTGTGTACATGTGTGAGTGCATGTATGTGTTTGTGCATGCAGGTGTGCATGTGTGTGTGCACATTATGTGCATAGCTGCCTACATGTGTTTCAATTTGTGTTTGTGCAAGTTTGTGCTTGTGTGTGTACATATTTGTTTGTTTGAGTGCATGTTTATGCATGCACATGTGTGTTTGTGAAAACGTGTCTATATGTGTGTGGATATGTGCATCTATAAGTATGTGTGCATGTGCTTGAATGTGTGTGTGTGTGTGCATGTGAATGTGGGTGCACATGTGTTTGTGCATTTATGCATATATGTATGCATGCATACACAAGTGTGCTAATATGTGTGTTTATTTTTTATGAGTGTATTCACATGTCTGGATCTATGTGTTTGTGTGTGTACGTGTCCATGCATCTATGCTTTTGTGTGCATGTTAAGCATGTGTGTTTTCTTGTGTGCTTATGAGCATGTGTGTGTATACATGTATAATTATGGGAGTGTGTGTGCATGCTTCTTTTTGCATGTGTCTTAGTGAGCATATGCATGTGTTCCCATTTGCAAGGATATGTGTGTACGTGTATGTATGCATGAGGGTGCATGTGTGCATGCATATGTGTGTATGTGATTGTGCATGTGTGCTTATGTAGGTGTGTGCGAGTGAGTGAGTGTGTGTGTGTGTGTATGTGTGTATTTCTTTGCATGTCTATAAGCATGTGGGTGTATATGTGCATGTGTTCTTGTGTGTGCGTGTGTGTGCATGTGTGGGTGTGTGCATACATTTTTAAGTGTGTTAATGCATCTACATGTGCCTTTGTGTAAATGTGTGGGTGCATGTGTTGGTATTTGTTGGTGTGTGTGACATGTGTGTGCCTATGTGTGTATATGTGTATATGTGCATATGTGTGTATGTGTGTACATACATGTGTGTATGTATGTGCATGTTTGTGCATGTGCATGGCTGTGTTTGCATGTTGGTGTGCGTGTGCTCCATGTGTGTGTGTGTTTGTATGTACATGCACATGTGTGTTTATGTAGATATGTGTATCTAAGTGGGTGTGTGTGCATGCATGTGTGTTTGTGCATAGGCATGCACGCTTGTCTGTGTGTATGCATATGTATAAGTACGTGTGCATGTGTGTCTTGTTGTGGGCGTAAGTGTGGTTAGGTGTACCTATATGCATGTGGTTACGCTTGTGTGCATACATGTATATGTGTGTGCATTTGCATTTGTGTGTGTGTGTGTGTGCATGTTGGTGCATGCATGTTTGCATGTGTGTTTGTATGTGTGTGTGTGGTGTATGCTTGATTGTGTTTACTTGGGGTGTGTCTGAGTGTAAGTTCATGTGCATGTGTGTGCATGTCTGTACATGCCTGTGCTTATGCATGTGTGTGTGTTTGTGTGTGTACGCATGTGTCTGTGTGCATGTTTTTGTTAATGCACATGTGTATATGTGTGCACAAAAGCTGTGTGTGTGTGTATGTGTGCATTGTTGTGTGTGTTTGTGTACATGTGTATCTAAGTGGCTATGTCTTTGTGCATATGTGCATGTATGTTTTTGTGCTTGCACGTGTTTTTATGTGTATGTGCATGTGAGTGTGTGTCTTTATGCATGTGTGTATGCTTATGCATATGCAAACATATGTATTTGTGTGTGCTTGTACGCATATGTGTGTGTGTGCTAATGTGTGAATGAGCATGTGTGTGTGTGTGTTCTTTCATGTTTATTTGTATGTGTGCGTGAATGTGAATATGTGTGTGTACCTATGTGCACATGTCTTCTTGTGTGTGTGCATGTGTGGGTGGGTGCACATGCGCATGCTATGCGAGTGTGCAAGAATGTATGTGCATGTGTGTGCCTTGAAGTGTGTGTGCATATGCACTTACTTGTGTTTGTACATATAGATGTGTGCTTATTTGCATGCATGTGTGCATGTATGTATGTGCATGTGTGCATTTTTTAGTGTTTGTGTGCATCAATGGATGTTTGCATTTGTTGTGTATTTTTGTACATGTATAAGTGTATATGTTTGTGTGTGTTCATGGGCATGTGTATATGTGTGCTTTTGTGAGTGTGGGTGAGTCTTCTTATACATGCTTGTATTCATGTGTGTGCACCTTTTTTTGGTATGCATGTGTGTATAAATTTGCACATGTATAAGTGGGCGGTCATCTTTGTGTATGAGTGTGTTCATGTGAATTTATCTTTGCAAACATGTGCATGTGTATGTGCTTGTGTATGTATTTAAGTGTGTGTGTGTGTGTGTATGAGCATGTTTGTTAGTGTGTGCCTATCACCATTACTACAAGTGCATATGTGCATGTATGTTTGTGTGCTGAAGTGTGCATAAGTGTGTGTGTACCCATATGTACTTTTGCATGTTTGTGTGTGTTGTGCATATGTGTGTGTGCATGCATGTAGGTATGGGTATGTGTGTATGTGTGCATGTGCATGTGTGTGTGGACACATAAACGTGTATTTGTATGAGTGTGTGCTTATACTTATGTGTGTGTTTGCATGTGTGTGAGTGTGCATGTGCATATGTGTACTTATGTGTTAACATGTTTGTTAATTCATGTGTATATGTTTGTGTGTGGCTTTATGCAAGAGTGTATTCATGTGTTTATGCTTGTGTGTGTGTGTTGGCAGCATATGCATGTCTAAGTGTGTGTGTGTGTGTGTGTATCTGTGTGCATGTGTGTGCGTGTGTTTGAGTTTGTTTGTGTATGCATGTGCATGTGTGTGTATGTAAGAAAGTTCTTATGTGTGTGTGCATGTGTGTGTGTGATACTGTATGTGCCTATGCAAGCACACACATATGTGTTTATGAGTGGGAAGGTGCATGAATATGTGTTCATGTGTCTGGGTGTGTGTGTGTGTGTGTGTGTGCATGTGCACATGGATGCACATGTGAACATGTGGTTGTTTGTAAGTCAATGT